>JAVLUX010000016.1:4099760-4189760 GCA_032164185.1 Moxostoma hubbsi | reverse complement strand
GGGTGGTGATGTATAATTCTGTACCGAATTCAAATAGTTTCCGCGCCTCATGCCATGCTTCTGACTGACTGATCGTTCCATGCTTCTGACTGACTGACCGTGCCATGCTTCTGACTGTCTGAACGTGCCATGCTTCTGACTGTCTGATCATGCCATGCTTCTGACTGTCTGACCTTGCCATGCTTCTGACTGACTGATCGTGCCATGCTTCTGACTGTCTGATCGTTCCATGCTTCTGACTGTCTGATCGTGCCATGCTTCTGACTGTCTGATCGTGCCATGCTTCTGACTGTCTGATCATGCCATGCTTCTGACTGTCTGACCTTGCCATGCTTCTGACTGACTGACCGTGCCATGCTTCTGACTGACTGACCATGCCATGCTTCTGACTGACTGATCGTGCCATGCTTCTGACTGTCTGATCATGCCATGCTTCTGACTGACTGATCGTGCCTTGCTTCTGACTGACTGATCGTGCCATGCTTCTGACTGACTGATCGTGCCATGCTTCTGACTGTCTGATCGTGCCATGCTTGTGACTGACTGATCGTGCCATGCTTCTGACTGACTGACCGTGCCATGCTTCTGACTGACTCATCGTGCCATGCTTGTGACTGACTGATCGTGCCATGCTTGTGACTGACTGATCGTGCCATGCTTCTGACTGACTGATCGTGCCATGCTTCTGACTGACTCATTGTGCCATGCTTCTGACTGTCTGATCGTGCCATGCTTGTGACTGACTCATCGTGCCATGCTTGTGACTGACTCATCGTGCCATGCTTGTGACTGACTGATCGTGCCATGCTTGTGACTGACTGATCGTGCCATGCTTCTGACTGACTCATTGTGCCATGCTTCTGACTGACTCATCGTGCCATGCTTCTGACTGTCTGATCGTGCCATGCTTGTGACTGACTGATCGTGCCATGCTTCTGACTGACTCATTGTGCCATGCTTCTGACTGACTCATCGTGCCATGCTTCTGACTGTCTGATCGTGCCATGCTTCTGACTGATTTAAGAGAGTGGTGGTGGCGTAGTGGGCTAAAGCACATAACTGGTAATCAGATGGTTGCTGGTTTGATCCCCACAGCCACCACCATTGTGTCCTTGAGTAAGGCACTTAACTCCAGGTTGCTCCGGGGGTATTGTCCCTGTAATAAGTGCACTGTAAGTCGCTTTGGATAAAAGCGTCCATTGAGCCGTATCCATCTACAGAGCCATACAGGTGCATTAGCTGAGGTTGTGCATCCACCTGTGTATCTGACGCTGCTAAACCAGATACTTCAGATGTGTCGCTAGACTTCAAAATCAGATTACAAATGCATACCAACCCGTATAATTGAGAACCAACTGATATACTCCAAGTCTAGATAAACGTTTAACTTGACAATAGATGTGATTTTTATGACTGATAAACGCCCCCTATTTGTAACCTAATGCCCCCCTCTCTACTAATTTGCTCTCAGTGCCCCCTGGCATCTTTTGAACGCCCCCTGGGTGGCGATACAGCCCCTGTTGGGAACCCCTGCACTTTTATAATTATTAATAAAAAATTACAATAATTTTTGAACATATTTTTAAAAATATACTTTTTTATTGATAGAAGGATTACTTGAACTGAGTTCATAACGGGCCAGTGGAAGGCACTCCATGCGGAAAATAAATACATAATAGTAATTACATAAATTAATAACCACCTGCTTGATCGGAACAAAATAGGTGTCATTTAAAAGCTTAAAATCTGGATTGTGCAATGTGTATTCCTCAAAGAGTGTATATGGAAAGACGTCGCACAAAAGGGCATTCAATACACATTGTGTGTGTGTGTGTGTGTGTGTGTGTGTGTGTGTGTGTGTGTGTGTGTGCGCGCACATGTTCGAGGACTTTGCTCATCTAAAGGACTGGGATGCTCCTAAAAATTTAATATTTCTAGATTTTGTAGTCTAATCCAATAATTCCAATGGCCGGCTTTTTTGACCAGGAACAAAACAAGTGTAACAAAGTTAAATAAATTAAAAAACAGGTGTTTTTTAGATAGCATACAGGGCTGGACTGGTAATCTGGCATACCGGGCATTTTCCCGGTGGACCGACGCACTTTGGGGCCGATCAGGGTTGACTGGCCATCGGGAGAACCGAGCGGGCCGGTGTGTCGGCCACAAAACGTGCCGAATGTGCCGCGATAAGCTAAAATGAGTCGCCGCTTTAGCGAACACTCTCCCCCCAACAACTTTTGGGCCAGTTGCTATGTAACATCTCGGGCCGATTTCTCTTCAAGGGATTTTATTCCAACTGGATTAAGTAAAAAGAAAAATTGCAAGACAAAATAAAGTCGTAACCAGAACGCAATATAAGGGATAAATCCTTTCGGCAAAATAAACATTTTGATTGTCCAACAAGATCAGTACCGAAAATGCCCCAAAATAGTCCAATTGTGTCTGGGCCTGGACTAACATAACACTCATATTCATCATTGCATGTATGTGCACATTGGACATGTCTTTGATTACAATAGTTGCAAAGCTCGGTCTCAAAACACGACTGGAGTTGGTTGGGATTAGCCATAATTGTAATCTCTGTAATCCCCTAGTCATTCTCCTTACATCCGTTTGACATTCAAAATCTAAATTAAAGTGATTTTAATTTAATAAACAGAAGCAACGCTTTTCCATTAAAGCATCTGAGTTTTGTAAGTTAGGAGGAGGAAATTGCAACAATTTAATTCGCTGAAGATACCTCGGTTCGACCGAAACCAGAAACGAACTCCAGACTGCTGTTAGACTTCACGGAGATCTGGGACTCTTTACGAGACACTGTCGCACGCTGGTACGACACGTCAGCTGAAAAACAACAGCAACATCATTAGAAACCTCACAGTGTCATTACCAACAGTTCATGAAGCATGTTATCTGCTAACAGATCTCATAGAGCATTTGTGCAGACACTATTAACACACAATCAACAAGGTTATGAAACTTGGACAAGTGGCTACACACAGATGAGACACATGCAAACAGAAAAGAACTGTGGGCAACTTGTCATGCATCTTCACTTCATAAAACAGGGCTGAGTGGTAAACACCACAAAAGACAAGACAGAGAGTGAAGTTATTGCTGAGTCAGCTGGTACCTCCCCATGATCCTCTCTTCTCTAACCTCTTCTTCCTGTTGCTCTTACTGTCTGATGACGATACTTTCAACTCAACACTCTGTTATCGAGTAATGAACACATTAATACTTTGTGATTCACAATTTATCACTCATTGACACATCATCACATTCCCACATTGGACTGGAAAACATTGTCACACAATTACAGACTACACTACTGCATGTTTTTACAATGCTATTTTCTCACTTTGAGGTATTATTTAAAAGTAATTCATGTCTCAAAGAAAATGGTAAGAAATAACCGCTACCTTCCTGTTACTAGGTGGCGTTGCGCTCTTTTTGGAGACTTTACTCTTGGGCGGCGGGGATCCGATGTTTGGTAGAGGACGGCCCTCCACACACGCCAGCATGCAGTTCTGGTACAGCTGAGAGCGGACGAACCTCGTGTAGCTGTCCATTTTCATTAGCTTGTAGATCTGCGGCAAAAAGTTATTAAAAAAGTTATCCCAAAATTGCCACATAGGTCTTTGTTCGATTTTTTCGATTAATTAGAATTTGCATTTTAATACGATTTTTTTTTTTCAATCAAGGTTTTGCATAAACGCTGCAAATGCTATAGTTACATATGTTGCCAATCCATTCGTTGTAATATCACATTTTTTAAATACATTTTCACTCAATTACCAGCAAAAAATGGTAAAGTAATCCACTACAGAGTGCCAATTACTTTTCTAAAATTGTAATCAGATTACTATTTACTCTACTTTTAAACTGCTTTATAAAACCTCTACCACTTAGAGAACTGTTTGCTTTTTTGACCAATTCAAAATAATATCATATATAATATGTAATATGCGTATGCATGAAATAATATGCATTTCTCACGTTTCACTGTCACTGAAACGCATCTAGATGTCTTTATGAACGCAATTCATGTTTTAAAAGTATTTCACATTGTAGATGCAGTTATACAAAATGTGTGCCAATACCGATATTCAGTTATTTACAACAACATCTGCCGATACGATCATTTAGTGAATCTAGACCACCCCCTTTTGATTGACAGGAAATAATTGGATGTTTTTAAACAATCATCCAATGCCCAATAGCATGAGTGCCTGCAGGACTTCATTTGAATCTAATTACTTTTTGAATAAAAAATTATAATTATTATAATTATAATTACTAATTACTTCCTAATCATATTAAACCCAACACTGGTGATATATAGCGATATATTCTGTTACTCATTTCATGACGTATGATTTTGGTCAGATAGCCGCCCCCTTAAGTGTACCTGTTGCTGCGCTTTATTGAACATGTCAGGTGTGGGCGTATCCAGGGTGCTCTCTTCCATCTGGGCTGTATCATCGATATTAACCGCATGCAGAGAGCTTTCAGACAGAAAAGTGTCGTAGATGGAGCGGGCCTCTTTTTTGAGCTGAGTGGAGATATTTAACAGTTTTATTGACATTTATAGAATTATCATCTTCGGTAGCCTTTGATTTCCTGTTATAACTGCTTGAACAATACACATGATTCAGGACAAACAGTGAACAATCAAAGCACATAATGAACATCCATATAAACACTCCAAACATTTCCAAAAATGTTACTTGTAGTGAACGTAAAACGTCTTGGTTACTGTTGTAAGCTCCGTTCCCTGATGGAGGGAACGAGACGTTGTGTTGATGTAGTGACACTAGGGGTCAATCTTGGGAGCCCCAATCACCTCTGATAGTTGAGAAAACCTCCATGTACCCCCATTCATTGTGCTGAGGAGCCGAGACAGACTCCAGGTCATTTCAGCGGGAAGTTCAGTATTGTGGTAGGAGGGACACAACGTCTCATTCCCTCCATCAGGGAATGGAGGATACAACAGTAACCAAGACATTCCCTATCTGTCACTCACTCAACGTTGTGTCAATGTAGTGACAGTAGGGGTCCCTATACAAAATGCCACAACCAGCTGAACTGTGTTACGTGGATTGGCGGTGCAGATGCCGGCAGTCTACCGCGTGCCTGGTAATAGGTGCACACAGCCCCATCGTAACCTTCCCAAATTGCACTCGCCAATTCTCACTGGCCTTTTCTCAAATATCAGAGGTGATTGTGGCTCCCAAGTTCGACACCTAGTGTCACTACATCAACACAACTTCGAGTGACTATTGTAAGTAGCCTAATTATAATGAAGTCAGGCCGGCTAACTCAAAGAGGAATTTGAAATATTTATCGACGTACAACCAGGGCCAAAATAATTTCTTTCCATGACTTCACAGAAGGTTGCAACAGAATGGCAACATAAACATATAGCAGGGATCAATCCTTCAACTTCAATGCTTCTTTGATTAAAATTTGTCAAAAGTCTAAACCATTGTTTATTTCTAGATTCAAATGGGATTTATACCGCACTGTATAGACACCTCACATGCCTACCTCATCCTGTTTAGTTGGTGAGATTTTCTTGAATTTTTCACAGGCTTCGTAGAAAAGGATATTCTCTGCGCTCACCTCTGATTTAAGAAACTCCTAAGAGAGTTTGTGTTTGCAGCCGGACCAACAGAAAGAGAAAAGAAAAACACTTCAATGCTTCACACATGCAAGAAGAGTGACATGTAAATGATTTGTTCTCAGATGAATGCCCCAGCTATCTTATCACCATGATCAGAAACATTTGTGAAATGACTAGCTACATGCACAAACAAAACCAGCAATGAACAACCCATAATGCAGATTTAGTTTTCAGGCTGAGAGACTTTTCTATATGAAATGCAACTTTCTTATCTTGATCCTTCTCCTTCGATTATCCTTATCCGTATGAGCAATAGTTATATTGATGCGTGTGGTAGTAATGCAAACTAGAGGCTAGACCAATATATCGGTTTTATATCGGTAATTAGTGCCTATAGTTGTTTTTAGGAACAATAATCTATGCCGATAGCTTTTTTGGCTGATTGTTATTCCATCGTGTTCCTCTGTGTCCATTTCTGGAATATTGTACAGTTAGAACAGCTTGGTCCTGTAAAATAACAGCAGCCCCAAATAGGTGAAATAAAACATCTTGTTGGGATTTGCGGTATCTAAATCTTTCATCATGGACAATATTCATCCATTATTTTATCCTCACTTCAATGCATATTTTGTTATTTTGATTAGACAATCAAGTTTTAAATGGAAGCGAGGGCATGCAGAAGAAAACTGTGACTATACGGTACGTGCCCCATCAGCACATCCATTATGTCTCCCAATTCATATCTTGTGAATAATAATAAACATTTTTCTTATTTTCATCTGGTGAAATATATACACTGGTGGCCAAAAGTTTGGAATAATGTAGATTTTGATGTTTCGGAAGGAAATTGGTACTTTAATTCACCAAAGTGGCATTCAACTGATCACAATGTATAGTCAGGACATTACTGATGTAAACAACAGCACCATCACTATTTGAAAAAAGTCATTTATGATCAAATCTAGACAGCAGTATCACTCCAACACATTATCCTCGAGTAATCATGCTAAATTGCTAATTTGGTACTAGAAAATCACTTGCCATTATATCAAACACAGTTGACAGATATTTGGTTCATTAAATGAAGCTGAACATTGTCTTTGTGTTGTTTTTGAGTTGCACAGTATGCAATAGACTGGCATGTCTTAAGGTCAATATTAGGTCAAAAATGTCAATCATTGTTTTGAGGAATGAAGGCGATACAATGCTTGAAATTGCCAAAAAACTGCAGATTTCATCCAAAGGTGTAACTACAGTCTTGAAAGACAAAGCACAACTGACTCTAACAAGGACAGAAAGAGATGTGGAAGACCAGATGTGCAACTAAACAAGAGGAGAAGTACATCAGAGTCTCTAGTTTGAGAAATAGACGCCTCACATGTCCTCCGCTGACAGCTTCATTGAATTCTACCCGCTCAACACCAGTTTCATGTACAACAGTAAAGAGAAGACTCAGGAGGACTTATGGGAAGAATTGCAAAGAAAAAGGCTCTTTTGAAACAGAAAAACAAAAAGAAAAGGTTCGAGTGGGCAAAGAAACACAGACATTGGACAACAGATAATTGGAAAAGAGTGTTACGGATCTGAACCCCATTGAGCTTTTGTGGGATCAGTTAGACTGTAAGGTGCGTGAGAAGTGCCCGACAAGACAGTCACATCTATGGCAAGTGCTACAGGAAGTGTGGGGTGAAAGGTCAAGTGCCACAGGAAGTGTGGGGTGAAAGGTCAAGTGCCACAGGAAGTGTGGGGTGAAAGGTCAAGTGCTACAGGAAGTGTGGGGTGAAAGGTCACCTGAGTATCTGGACAAACTGACCGCTGGAATAACAAGGATCTTCAAAGCTGTCATTGCTGCACATGGAGGATTTTTGACACTTTGAAGTAGTTTAAGAAGTTTTTTCAGATTGTAATAGTAATTTTTCATGTTATTAATGTCCTGACTATACATTTTGATCAGTTGAACGCCACTTTGGTGAATAGAATTTCCAACTTCTTTCCATAAGAGCAAAATCTGTACATTATTCCAAACTTTTGGCAGCCAGTGTATATATACAAAACCCTTCATATGGTGAACATAAAGGCTATAAAAGCTTAATGTGGATAACACTTAAATGTAGAGCATTGTAATGGAGCCAAGTCTCCTTAATTTTAAAATTAAGTCCCTGGTCTCACGTTATGAACTAAACCTTTTCCTACTGATTATTATTGGGATTTGGGTTGAACAATAAACTACATATGGGATTATATTCATTTTGGACTCTTGCTGCCTCTATGTCTGTGCCCATCATCGTAAGGAAGGACAAATATGCTTTTTTAAACATTTTTATTTCTAAATCTACTTTAAAAACAATCATCTGCATTTTCCACCACCTCAGTTATCAGTAACGGCAAAATCTTTTCGATTGACCTCTTACACAGACACCACTAATACAAATCATATAAGGGGTGAAGGTCTGCTGTCAATCAAACATTTAACATGGGCAATCCTGTATTGGACAAAACATCCAATTCTGCAAACTAAATTATGCAACAGCGACTACAACAAATCTAATTTACATCTCTGTTGTCATCTGGATGGTGTGCAAAACATTATTATAAGGCATTGACGACCCATATGAAAATGCTTGTACTAAAATAAGAGCTGAAACATCGTAAAAGGTGCGCAGAAGCTTACGGTAAAGTAGCGCACACCAACATGGTCTTCTAGCAGGTGTTCAAAACACACCGCCCAGCTGACCACCCTGCTGGCAGGACCGTCGGGACTCTGAGGTCCACCCGACTGGCTCGAGCTCTCCGACAGACTGGAGCTGCTGCCACTGCTGGACAACTTCAAGTTAAGTTCTGTACACAAATTATTATTGAAGAAATAAAGTTTAATGACTGCAGTAAGTTCCTATTGACACTTGTACATTGAATGCATCAGCAAGCAAAGACTAAATCTGTGGTTCTCAGCTGGTGCGTAGCAACTCTTCTGATTGGGGGACGAAAAGCAAGGGTGCGTGCAAATAATATACAGCAACTAATAGTATAATTTTGTATTGTTAGGAGGTTGGAAAATAAATGTCAACGCTGTGCATTCAGTCAAACTGTACAGGACACATTTTCTGTCATTGGATAGACGTTAACCAAATTAGACAGATGCCAACAGGGACAGGTGGCGTGACATGCCCCATCCTGAAAAACCATTGGCCAAACTGCACAAAGTAAAAACATTCAAATATATGCTCCATATTACTGTACATTAAATACGGGTTTACTTGCGACAATGATAAACATGGTTTGATGATACATTAATAAATGTATCTTTTTTGTTGACTTAATTACAACGAATGATTTTGATATTGCGTTGGGTCGCCAGTTGATGTCTAATGTATAATCAGGGTCTTGAAAATGGGGGGTCTAAGGGGGCACTCTTGCCCCCCTCAGAAACTTCTGACACCCCCATCCCGCTCTGATGAAAGGACCCTTTCCCACCCTAAAGATTAAAATGCCCCCCAAAGATCAAATCATAGTGCCGGCCCTGGTCCCGATGCAAAACCAGCTGAGAAACACTGGTCTAATTAAAAGTATTTACTCTGTAAAGGCATTACACTTACCCCCTTCAGAGACCGCTTGGGTCTGCAAAAGGAAACAAACAGAATCAGCCTAGCATGAAATCAGTGGAGGCTTTAAATATCATACTTGTGAATCAAGAAGGGAAATGAATGGCAGGAAATCACATTTTAACAGCTGCATGGTTTTTTTGTTTGTTGTACAACCAGAAGAAAACACTTGCACTGGAAATAGATGTGTTTGACACTTGAACTTCATTAAAAGATGTGACTTAGTTTATCCTGAACGGTCATGTCATATGTGAACAAAAATATTTCAAAACAACATGTGAGGTTCACTATTAGCTGACAATTCGCTTGGCAGTCCAGGCATCAGGAAAGCATGCATGCTTGATAAGAATACTCATCTCCATGGTAACCTAACCACTTAATTGCTAAATAATGTTTTCATATTTGCTCAAACTGTCATGCATTAAAGAAATGGTTTACCCCCAAAATTTTATAATATCTTTACAACACTTTTCCACACAATGACAATTCAAATTGATTTCCAAAAAATGTCAAAACACCATAAAAGTAGCATAAAGATGGTCCATGTGACTTGTGTGCTACATTTAGAAGAGGAGAGAGTTTAAGTGACTTTCAGTCATTTTCTCTCACAAAGCGATCGTAGCTTCAGAAGACTTGGTAAAGAGCACAACAGCATCCGCCATGTTGGTACTGGAAGTGTTTTCAAAGGGATTTTTGCAGTAGGGATTTCATAAAAGTCTACATAAGCGAGTTCTTAGCCATGAACCAAACCAATCATGCAGCTTCGAGATGAATCACACCATTACAAAACCATTTTGAAGCAAAAAAGTACTTGAAAATCAGATATAACGACAAAAGGTACAAGACATTGTACTTAACCTCTTTAATGAGGGCAAGAACTGTAACCAACAGTTCAGAGTAGATTAGCCTACTTCTGAAATGTAATCCATTACTGATTACATTCTAAATTGTGTAATTTGTAATCAGTACCAGATTACATTTCAGAAGTAATCAGCACTGTTGTCATTTTTAGATTAGAATTTAAAGTAATGTAATCTGATACATTTTGTATTACTTGCATATTTTCATGAAAATCTACTCATTAATTCTAAATGTATTAAGTATAATGAACACTCCTTTCATTAAACATATGTAAACATAAAATCATACCGAATCATGCGTCATTACTCACTCTGTGGCTGAATCCAGGCACTTGTGTTTTGCCTCGTGCTGTGTGAATGCATTTGGGTTTGTGTTTTCTCATTCCCTTGTGCATTCGTGTCTGTCTGCCACCCTGCTCAGCGGCTGCCGCCCTGCCTGACCTCATCCCTGTCCTCAATCCTCCTCCATGGCCGCTGGACCCCGCCCCTACCTGGACCCTCCTCCCATGCTGCTGAACCCCACACCCTTCCTCAAGCCTCCTCCCAGGCCGCCAGACCCACCCACTACCTGGATCCTCTTCCCAGGCCACCGGACCCTGCCCCCTTCCTGGACCCTCCTCTCAGGCCGCCTGAATCAGCCCCCTACCTTGGTCTGCCTCCCAGGCCACCGGACCCAGCCCCCTTCCTGATCTTTTCCTGATGTGTTGTTGTGGGGGAATTATGGTAGATGGTCTGCACATATATATCACCTTTTTTAACCTTAGAGGTTACCAAAGTGCTTTACACTGTGACTCATTCACCCATTCACACACACATTCATACACCAATTGTGGCAGAGCTGCCATGCAAGGCGTTAGCCTGCCATTGGGAGCAACTTGGGTTTCAGTGTCTTGCCCAAGGACACTTTGGCATGTGGAGTCATGTGGGCCGGGAATCGAACTGCCAACCCTGCGATTGGCATCCAACCCGCTCTACCACTCGAGCCACAGCCGCCCCATAGACATGGTCATGGACATAGAAATGGAAATGGGTGGTCGCTGCAGAGCTCTTTCACTGTGGTTTGTTTGCTGGGATTTTCTGATCGGTCGATCTTTCTCTTCGTGGTTCACGTGTAGTGTAGTTCATCAGAAATTGAGCCATTACACAATTTTTATTATTTTGTGGTTAAAATAGCACAGACTGGAGGCTTTAGCAGAAGCATTTACCACTGAATAACAACCTTGGAGCTCACGGCAAGTCTATCTTTATAGGTTTATAAATTATCCTTGAAAAACAACTCTCAGAAAATGTGGGGGCCTGGGTAGCGCAGCGAGTATTGACGCGGACTATCACCCCTGGAGTCACGAGTTTGAATCCAGGGTGTTTTGAGTGGCTCCAACCAGGTCTCCTAAGCAACCAAATTGGCCCGGTTGCTAGGAAGGTAGAGTCACATGGGGTAACCAAATTGGCCCGGTTGCTAGGGAGGGTAGAGTCACATGGGGTAACCTCCTCGTGGTGGTGATTAGTGGTTCTCTCAATGGGGCGTGTGGTGAGTTGTGTGTGGATCGTGGAGAGTAGCATGAGCCTCCACATGCTGCGAGTCTCCGCGGTGTCATGCACAACGAGTCACGTGATAAGATGCGAGGATGGTCTCAGAAGCGGAGGGAACTGAGACTTGATCTTCGCATCCTGGATTGAAGGGAGTAACCGTGCCTCCATGAGGACCTATTAAAGTAGTGGGAATTGGGCATTCCAAATTGGGAGAAAAGGGGATAAATATAAAAAAAATAACAAATCTCAGAACAAAGGGTTTTTTCTTCCGGCACCAGACACACTGTTTTACACTCTGTAGGGTTCGAGTCATGTGCACCACTCTTTATGATAGCCTACTTAAAAGTGCTTTTTTTGGTCCTTTTTGGAGCTTGACATTTTTGGGTGATCCATTTCTTTGAAATTCTGTTTTTCAAACATACACACACACACACACACACACACACAGAGAGAGAGAGAGAGAGAGAGAGTCTATTCTACAGTATATGTACAGATGTACAGACTCTCTCGCAGCCAGTGGATATGACACAAGAACAGTTAAATGTTGTACAACGTACAACAATAATAGCAAAACATCAGAGTTTCCGTGGAGCAAACCATTTGCTCGTTTCTCACAATCGAAATTTCTAATTTTCTCCCGTAACAATGCCAACCAAACACCACAATCCAAAATGTACCTTCTAGAGTCTAGACAGCATATATTCACACAGATATTTGGTTTATTGTGCTACTGAAACAGTTAGTTTGATATATCGACTTATAAAGCAAAGATGTAACCACATATTCAGGATTGAATATAAGGATAATATACAGTAAGAACCAACCATTGAAAAACCCACATCACTTCACCAATAGTCTTTAAAGTTCTAGCTCTGAATTGGAGAGGACGATCAAACTAGACTCACCATATGACCCGCTGGCACTGCCAGAGCTTTCATTTTCTTGGACATGGCAACATCAGTGTTGGGCTGGCCGTGCACACGCCAAGAACTTCTCAAAAACCTTCTTCCCTCAACAGCTACACTGCCTGCCACCCCTCTTTCTCAGGGCTCTGTCATTTCCTGTTTCAAAGGGAAGTCTTACCATAGCAACACACCACAAGAGGAACTGTGGTTACCTCTGAAAAAAATATATATCTTGACTGTATGTGCTATGAGACCGATGCCACGTCCCACCTCTACTTTTATCAACTCAAACAAGTGAATATGCCAATGATAAAGCAGTAATCAACCACAATGGAAGACCACAAGCCATAAGAAGTCACACATTTACTTAACCAGTAAAACCCACCAGCTTCTGGTTTGCTATTAAAAAACAGTACTTCAGGAAACATGTAAAATTGCATAAAAACCACATTACAGTGGATTCATTTTTAAAAACAAGTGGCCTGAGATCCTCTCCGATTTTCTGTCAATATGTGATTGAGAAGAGATATCATGAAAGTGATATTAAAACCTCAAAACAAGTCTCAAAATAGTTTATTCACTTTTATCATCCACAATTGTCCATTTCTGATTCCCTTGTGAAGCTAACCAGGGTTGAGCCTGACCAGTGCCTGGATGGGAGACCTCCTGGGGAAATATAAGTTTGTTCACACTGTGGTCTGTGTGGGTCCTAATGCCCCAGTATAGTGATGGGGACACTATGCTGTAAAAAGGCACCGTCCTTCGGATGAGCTGTTACCGAGGGTCTTGACTCTCTGTGGTCATTAAACAACCTAGAGCACTTCACGTAAAAAGTAGGGGTGTAACCCTGGTGTCCTGGCTAAATTCCCCCCATTGACCCTTCTCAATCATGGCCTCCTAATAATCCCCATCCACTAATTGTCTCTATAACTCTCCTCTCCACCAGTAGCTGGTGAGTGTACTGGTGCACTATGGCTGCCGTCACATCATCCAGGTGGATGCTGCACACTGGGGGTGGTTGAGGAGAGTCCCATGTTGACTGTTTAAAGCGCTATGAGTGTAGTGCCAGAAAAGCGCTGTATAAATGTAACATTCATTCATTTATACCATGAACAACACTGGTTCCAGGTGAAATTGCATAGGCCAACATAATGAAGTAGACGTTTAAAGGCACTCAAATAGATTTTTTTATAACAAGGGTCTGGGTCGCTACCCAGAATCCTTTCACGCCAAGTTAACAGTTGAAGTGTTTTTTTGGTTTGGGGTTTTGTTTTCTCGATTTTCTCCCCAATTTGGAAAGCCCAATTCCCAATGCACTCTAAGTCCTCGTGGTGGCGTAGTGACTCGACTCAATCCGTGTGGCGGAGGACGAATATCAGTTGCCTCAGCGTCTGAGGCCATCAATCCGCGCATCTTATCACGAGGCTTGTTGAGCGTGTAACCGCGGAGATCTAGCGCATGTGGAGGCTTCACTTCTCCGCGGCATCCACGCACAATTCAGCCAACCGGGAGCGAGAACCACATTATAGCGACCACGAGCAGGTTACCCCATGTGACTCTACCCTCCCTAGCAAACGGGCCAATTTGGTTGCTTAGGAGACCTGACTGGAGTCACTCAGCACACCCTGGATTCAAACTCACTGCTCAAGGGGTATGGTATGGTAAATGGTCTGCACTTATATAGCGCCTTTTTAACCTTATCGGTATTCAAAGCGCTTTACACTGAGACTCATTCTCCCATTCACACACACATTCACACACCAATTAGGGCAGAGCTGCCATGCAAGGCACTAGTCTGCCATTGGGAGCAACTTGGGGTTCAGTGTCTTGCCCAAGGACACTTCGGCACATGGAGTCGTATGGGCCAGGATTCGAACCACCAACCCTATGATTGGGTACCACTCCGCCACTGCCGCCCGCAAAGTGTTGAACAATTGAAAAGCACCATCAATGTTAATCACTTGAAGACTTGGTCATCAAAGGTGTTTGGGAGCGGCATGTCCATTTTAGCCAATCAGAAACACAGTTTGCCTGTCCGTCATTTTACGTTTCCATGTTCGATGACATTGGATCGGTTGACGTGTCGATAGAAGGTGAGATGCAGGATTTTAACAGAGAGCTGTGTGGTTAGGGGAAAAGAGCGGGAAATGTCTTCGTCTCTCGACAGGCTAGGGAAATGGCTGAAATCGCTTACGGCACATTTTAATGACCTCTATTACGGTTTTCTTCAGTGACTCGTTTCAAGATGAGCGAAAAGTCTAAACATGTGTTAAGTATTTAACACAAATTTCATCACAAGGGCACTAATAAGCACAATGTCCACTAGTAAGAACACTGGATGTATAAAAGCACCATAAGAGAGTACTTTGACTTTGGGTCCAAAGAAAACTGCTTAAAGTAGAGGACAAGTACAATTGAGAGATGGAGGAAGAAAGGAAGGCCAATAACACTACTCATATACAGTAGTTGCTCATGAAATGTGGAAGGTATGTAATCATAGGAAACCTTCTTTAACCAATGGAAATGCTAGAATCTACCTCCCCCTGCTGGAGCATGTGATATGTTAACAGTAACTTTCTCAAAACCAACTGTTTATTCCCTAATATCTCAATCCACATATGACCATAAATTATATTAAAATGTGTTGCAAATTGTATCGAAGCAAACAACCAAATCTTTGTTTAGACTTTATAAATTCAACGTAGGCCTGTTGCATACGAATTTTCAATGGAAATTTGTGCATCACTGTAAGCAAAGTAGTCAGGTCTATATAAAAATAGATTTCATGTCCCTGTATCAAAAGAGGTGATTTGCATAATTATCTACGTTCATATCAGTAAATATGTGCATCCAGGAACAGAACTCTTTGTCTGTGAGACAACTCACTTTTGAACACTTCCTCTAAATGCATCTGGAGCGTAAGTATACAACTTTAAAATATTAAGTAAAATGAGTTCTCTATATTTGTATATGTATCTTAGACATTTTGTGTGTTATAGGGAGAGAGAGTGTGTCATTTACTTCATAGCTTTAGAAATATTTGCAATGTGTACACTGTACAATGCTTTCAATTTAGCCGATGTCCCAAACAAAAGTGATTTTCCCGTGTTAGTAGAATTTGTACGGAAACAGAAGATGCATGCATCTTTTTTTCTTTTTCTTTTTTTTTATCAAAAATGTTTATATTGTGTTATTATTGAGTACATCATTAGTTTCCTAATGTCAGAAAGTATTTTATAATGAAAGTTAATCATATATATCATGTTTTCATATGCATTTATTGTGATTTCATAAGAGTAGATATCAGTAAAGACTGACAATGTTTTGCATGAGTTTTATGACATGATATTTTATGATGCAGCGAGGAATCATGGGAGCATTTGGCAGAGCGCTACTCATCACCGCCTGTCTTTATTTCTGTAAGCTCATTCCACACATGCTCACCATGATCAATTAAATAGTTTTAGTCAGCATTGAGTCATTGATATCATGCAGTATCTTTAGAAATAGCTTTTTATGTGGTGAAGAATATGCTTGTGTTGCGATATAAGGAAGAACTTTAAATAAAGGATATGCTCTGCTCAAGTTTAGACTTTTAAAGGAATATTCCGGATTCAAAAGTTCAGCTACATCGACAGCATTTGTGGCATAATGTTATAACTTTTTTATTCGTCCCTCCTTTTAATTTTAAAAGTGGCAAAAATGGAGGTAACAGTGAGTCACTTACAATGGAAGTCAATGGGGCCAATTTTTGGATGGTTTAAAAGCAGACATGTGAAGCTTCTAATTTGATAAAAGTCTTACATTAATTCTTCTGTTAAAACTTGTGTACTATTCGAGCTGTAACGTTGTTGAAATCATTGTTTTGTGGGATTGCAGTGCTTAAGGCATTATGTCGTCATGGCTACAAAGTTGTACAACTGGCTATAACTTTACACTGAAGAGATTAGTAAGCAGTTTATCACACTAAAGTCATGTTAACAAACATATCGTTTACGTCTTGTAGCTATACTTTTAAAACAGAGTGTATGTTAACGTTTACAGATTGGCCCCATTGACTTCCATTGTACGGTAAGTGCCTTACTGGAACCCAGTTTTAGCTGTTTTTAAAGAAAAGTCCAAATTATTTGTGGTGGTAATCAATTTTATGCCACAAATGGCATAAATGGCGGTCGATTGAGCTTAAGGTGTATCATAGTATAACTTGAATTTGTATAACAATGGCAAGAATATAAACAGGATTGAAATAAAGAGCTTAAGTTAGCCAATCGCTCCGTGAGGGATTAACAGTTAGTTGCACAAGTGTGTCAACTTTGAGGTAATTTTGGATATTTTTCAACCATCTTTTGAAATAATCTTACAGAGTTCACAACACAATAGAATATCTCAGAATCCAACCATTCGTTTGCTGGTACTTCCGTTCATGCTGTTGTTTTCCCACCAAATTGATTTAAATTCCTGGAGGATGATGTCATAAACCAAATGGAATGCGATACTGAAGACAGGAAATACCTTCACAGTCATTCATTAAAACAATTCTGAAGAAAACATGCCTGGTTGGAAACAAATCAATTAGAGAAAGGAAAGAAAATAGACAATTGACATTTGTTCATAAATTGTCATACTATTTGTAGATTACTATATTTCATTTTAGATCCACAAAAAAGGCAAAAAATAGCAACATCCACTCAATTCAATACTAATGTCATTTCCATCTTTATATCAAATATGATTATAGACATAAAAATGCATTGCATACTGTTGCACGAATGACTCCATCTCACTCTCTCTCTCTCTCTCTCTCTCTCTGAGGTTTATGCATTGGAGAACCGGACATGTGCACACCACGTGAATGCCTAAACTGTGATAATACAGGTAGAAAATTCAGAGAACCTGCATAATCTATTCTTCCTTTCAGTCAGGCCCGGTTCCAGATCATAAATCTCTCAGGAGCTCCTGCATTTAGTCGGGGTGCTCTATTAGTTAAAGTGAAGATGCAATAAAGCACCAGAGTTATTCAGTTGAGGGTGCTTTAACTTCTCTATCCCGTAGAACCGGGCCTGCTTTCAGTCTGCACTTGAGTTTTGTATTTTTTTATTGACATGTTCATTCATTTCCATAACTCTCTCCATGTTTGGTTTTAGTGTACTGAATTTGGGACATGTATAATAAATGTCATTAACTGTTTGTCTTTTCTGATTTCTCTGGTCTTAAGTGACGTGCCCACAATGTTCTTCCAATTCGAGCAATTGCACCAGTGGTCAGTCATGTTTTCCCTTGGTTAACTGAATAAAATTGCATTTAAATTCATTATAAATATTTATACCTATATACAACCAGTTCAGTGATTAGCAGTGCACAGTAATAGCAGTATAAGTTCATTTTATTCTCCCTTTCCCCTTGTGTTTCTACAGATTGCAAGAGACAAGGTATAATTATTCAGCATTATTCCCGAAATAAACTATGATCAGATTCATTGACTCATTCAATGGCATGAGTTAAGGGCGCGATTATATTTCTGACTTATTAGAAACCTGTTTAAAGCTGAAATGTGCAACGCTCAGTGTGACATGTTCACAGACGGCCGTCTATGACGACCAGATGAGATATTCCGGTCCTTTCTCGCATTGTTTGGCTATTTGGAAATCTGTTTTGAAAACAATGTTTATTTGTGCAAGTCCGTTGGGTGAAATGACACACTTCAGCTTTAAGAGTCATTCATTCTGCAATTCCATTTAGAGATGCTAACGTCATAGGAATTACACACTTTGTTATTAACCATTGATAAACCTAATTTATACATCATCAGTGCCACACCTTTATCTGACCTTTGACCTTCTACCTATCCTTTCAGTGTTTAGCGTGACCTTGAATATCACTTCCCCCAACACTGTGCAGGAGGGTGATGAAGTGACAGTGACCTGCTATCATAACCTCACCAAAGGCATTAATTATTCCATCAGCTGGTTTGTGGACAACAATTTAGAGACTGAGATTAATAATGAAAGACTGAAGATCATGAGCATATTAAAAACAGTTAATGTCAACTGTACAGTCAGCAGCATTTGTGGAAACTTCAGATCAGACATTTTAAAAATACCCATAACTGGTAATTGCAGTGTTTGGCATTTCACATAATGTTTTTATATTTGACACTGTGAAGCATTTCTTATCACTGCCATTTTTAACCAAAAAATATAATTCATGCTGAAAAAATATTTACTTAAATATTTAGTTATTCGCCCTAATAAACAAACAATTTCTTTATAAAATGACTTTATAACAAATGTTAGAAACATATCATGAGACAGACAGACAGACGGACAGATAGATAGATAGATAGATAGATAGATAGATAGATAGATAGATAGATAGATAGATAGATAAAGACAGACAGACAGACATGTATATAGACAGACATATATATAGACAGACAGACAGATAGATATATAAATAGATGGATGACAGACAGATATATATATATATATATAAATAGATGGATGGACAGACAGATATATATATATATAAATAGATGGATGGACAGACAGATATATATATATATATATAAATAGATGGATGGACAGACAGATATATATATATATAAATAGATGGCTGGACAGACAGATATATATATATATATAAATAGATGGATGGACAGACAGATATATATATATATATAAATAGATGGATGGACAGACAGATATATATATATATATAAATAGATGGATGGACAGACAGATATATATATATATAAATAGATGGATGGACAGACAGATATATATATATAAATAGATGGATGGACAGACAGATATATATATATATATATATATATATATATATATATATATATATATATATATATATATATATATATATAAATAGATGGCTGGACAGACAGATATATATATATATATATAAATAGATGGATGGACAGACAGATATATATATATATATAAATAGATGGATGGACAGACAGATATATATATATATATATATATATATATATATATATATATATATATATATATAAATAGATGGCTGGACAGACAGATATATATATATATATATATATATAAATAGATGGATGGACAGACAGATATATATATATATAAATAGATGGATGGACAGACAGATATATATATATATAAATAGATGGATGGACAGACAGATATATATATATAAATAGATGGATGGACAGACAGATATATATATATATAAATAGATGGATGGACAGACAGATATATATATATATATATATATATATATATATATATATATATATAAATAGATGGATGGACAGACAGATATATATATATAAATAGATGGATGGACAGACAGATATATATATATAAATAGATGGATGGACAGACAGATATATATATATATAAATAGATGGACAGACAGATATATATATATATATATAAATAGATGGATGGACAGACAGATATATATATATATATAAATAGATGGATGGACAGACAGATATATATATATATAAATAGATGGATGGACAGACAGATATATATATATATAAATAGATGGATGGACAGACAGATATATATATATATAAATAGATGGATGGACAGACAGATATATATATATATATATATATATATATATATATATATATATATATATATATATATAAATAGATGGATGGACAGACAGATATATATATATATATATATATATATATATATATATATATAAATAGATGGATGGACAGACAGACAGATATATATAAATAGATGGATGGACAGACAGATATATATATATAAATAGATGGATGGACAGACAGATATATATATATATATATATATATATATATATAAATAGATGGATGGACAGACAGACAGATATATATAAATAGATGGATGGACAGACAGATATATATATATATATAAATAGATGGATGGACAGACAGATATATATATATATATATAAATAGATGGATGGACAGACAGATATATATATATATATAAATAGATGGATGGACAGACGGATATATATATATATATATAAATAGATGGATGGACAGACAGATATATATATATATAAATAGATGGATGGACAGACAGATATATATATATATATATATATATATATATATATATATATATAAATAGATGGATGGACAGACAGATATATATATATATATATATATATATATATATATATATATATAAATAGATGGATGGACAGACAGACAGATATATATAAATAGATGGATGGACAGACAGATATATATATATATATATATATAAATAGATGGATGGACAGACAGACAGATATATATAAATAGATGGATGGACAGACAGATATATATATATATAAATAGATGGATGGACAGACAGATATATATATATATATATAAATAGATGGATGGACAGACAGATATATATATATATATATAAATAGATGGATGGACAGACAGATATATATATATATATATATATATATATATATATATATATATATATAAATAGATGGATGGACAGACAGATATATATATATATATATATATATATATATATATATATAAATAGATGGATGGACAGACAGATATATATATATATATATATAAATAGATGGATGGACAGACAGATATATATATATAAATAGATGGATGGACAGACAGATATATATATATAAATAGATGGATGGACAGACAGATATATATATATATATATATGGGATGGACAGACAGATATATATATATAAATAGATGGATGGACAGACAGATATATATATATAAATCTGATGATGGACAGGACAGCTATATATATATATATATATATAAATAGAGGATGGACAGACAGATATATATATTAAATAGATGGATGGACAGACAGATATATATATATATATAATTATATATATATATATATATTATATACTATATATATAATATATATATATATTATATGATATATATATAATATATATATATACTAGTATATATATATAAATAGATGGATGGACAGACAGATATATATATATATATATAAGGACAGATATATATAATAGATGGATGGACAGACAGACAGACAGATATATATAAATAGATGGATGGACAGACAGATATATATATATATATAAATAGATGGATGGACAGACAGATATATATATATATATATATATATATATATATATATAAATAGATGGATGGACAGACAGACAGATATATATAAATAGATGGATGGACAGACAGATATATATATATATATAAATAGATGGATGGACAGACAGATATATATATATATATATATATATATAAATAGATGGATGGACAGACAGATATATATATATATATATATATATATATATATATATATAAATAGATGGATGGACAGACAGACAGATATATATAAATAGATGGATGGACAGACAGATATATATATATATATATATATATATATATATATATATATATATATATATATAAATAGATGGATGGACAGACAGACAGATATATATAAATAGATGGATGGACAGACAGATATATATATATATATAAATAGATGGATGGACAGACAGATATATATATATAAATAGATGGATGGACAGACAGATATATATATATATATATATATAAATAGATGGATGGACAGACAGATATATATATATAAATAGATGGATGGACAGACAGATATATATATATATATATATATAAATAGATGGATGGACAGACAGACAGATATATATATATATAATTAGATGGATGGACAGACAGATATATATATATAAATAGATGGATGGACAGACAGATATATATATATATAAATAGATGGATGGACAGACAGATATATATATATATATATATATATATAAATAGATGGATGGACAGACAGATATATATATATATATATAAATAGATGGATGGACAGACAGATATATATATATATATAAATAGATGGATGGACAGACAGATATATATATATATATATATATAAATAGATGGATGGACAGACAGATATATATATATATATATAAATAGATGGATGGACAGACAGATATATATATATATATAAATAGATGGATGGACAGACAGATATATATATATATAAATAGATGGATGGACAGACAGATATATATATATATATATATATATATATATATAATAGATGGATGGACAGACAGATATATATATATATATATAAATAGATGGATGGACAGACAGATATATATATATATATAAATAGATGGATGGACAGACAGATATATATATATATATATATATAAATAGATGGATGGACAGACAGATATATATATATATATATAAATAGATGGATGTACAGACAGATATATATATATATATAAATAGATGGATGGACAGACAGATATATATATATATATATAAATAGATGGATGGACAGACAGATATATATATATATATATAAATAGATGGATGGACAGACAGATATATATATATATATAAATAGATGGATGGACAGACAGATATATATATATATATATATATAAATAGATGGATGGACAGACAGATATATATATATATATATAAATAGATGGATGGACAGACAGATATATATATATATATAAATAGATGGATGGACAGACAGATATATATATATATATATATATATATATATATATATAAATAGATGGATGGACAGACAGATATATATATATATATATAAATAGATGGATGGACAGACAGATATATATATATATATAAATAGATGGATGGACAGACAGATATATATATATATATATAAATAGATGGATGGACAGACAGATATATATATATATATATAAATAGATGGATGGACAGACAGATATATATATATATATAAATAGATGGATGGACAGACAGATATATATATATATATATATATATAAATAGATGGATGGACAGACAGATATATATATATATATATAAATAGATGGATGGACAGACAGATATATATATATATATAAATAGATGGATGGACAGACAGATATATATATATATATATAAATAGATGGATGGACAGACAGATATATATATATATATATAAATAGATGGATGGACAGACAGATATATATATATATATATAAATAGATGGATGGACAGACAGATATATATATATATATATAAATAGATGGATGGACAGACAGATATATATATATATATAAATAGATGGATGGACAGACAGATATATATATATATATAAATAGATGGATGGACAGACAGATATATATATATATATATAAATAGATGGATGGACAGACAGATATATATATATATATAAATAGATGGATGGACAGACAGATATATATATATATATATATATAAATAGATGGATGGACAGACAGATATATATATATATATATAAATAGATGGATGGACAGACAGATATATATATATATATAAATAGATGGATGGACAGACAGATATATATATATATATATAAATAGATGGATGGACAGACAGATATATATATATATATATAAATAGATGGATGGACAGACAGATATATATATATATATATAAATAGATGGATGGACAGACAGATATATATATATATAAATAGATGGATGGACAGACAGATATATATATATATATATATATATATATATATAAATAGATGGATGGACAGACAGATATATATATATATATATAAATAGATGGATGGACAGACAGATATATATATATATATAAATAGATGGATGGACAGACAGATATATATATATATATAAATAGATGGATGGACAGACAGATATATATATATATATATAAATAGATGGATGGACAGACAGATATATATATATATATAAATAGATGGATGGACAGACAGATATATATATATATATAAATAGATGGATGGACAGACAGATATATATATATATATATATATATAAATAGATGGATGGACAGACAGATATATATATATATATAAATAGATGGACGACAGACAGACAGATATATATAAATAGATGGACGGACGGACAGATAGATAGATATATAGATACAGACAGATAGATTTAATTATTTAAATAATTTATATCGCCATTTAATGTATATATATTTTTTATGAATTATATAATACATTTATAACTTTTTGGCAGAAAAGTACTCTTTGCATCACATTTTAACTGGTTTTGTGAAATTCATTCACACATAGAAGGACAAGTGGACTCTTTGATTGATTGATTATTGATCATGTGAAAAGCAGTATTTGTGATCTATCTCTTGTTCTCTTGTCAGATAATTCTATGGTGCTTATAATGGTTTGTGTCGGAGCGGCTGCTGGCATTATTATCATACTTGCAATAGTCATGAAGATCAACCTCAGGAGAGGACAAGGTACGTCTATAAACCATCACCTCATATCTACAATTATACAACTGTGTACATCCCATTTCACACCATCTCTCGCTCTCTCTCTCTCCAGTTCAGAGTCAGGAAAGGATGAGACAAAGACAGCAGAATATGGATAACGTCCACGGTTATGTAAATACCATCTCCGGCAACTAGCGAGAGTGAGTGTTTGTACCACTGACAGCCCTCAATTAGCCTATTTCCATTTAATTAGATGTTTTTTTTCTATATTGACTTGAGTAAATTGCCATATAGGCACCAACGATATCTGCAAGGGTGTGTCTTCAGCGGTTTCTTGAATGGTGTGAAGGTCTCAGCAGATCGGATGGACGTTGGAAGCTCATTCCACCACAGAGGAACAGAGAAAAGGAAAGATCTGGAAAACATCTCCGGGGAGTGCAGAGTAACTTTAGGCTGTTGACATGAGCGTTCTGCATTGTTTTATTGGCATCACTGTCTTGTATTCATGCATATTAAATACAGTGTATGATTACCTCATACTAATGTAATATATTGTATATCTGTTTGTTATGCTGTCAATTTAACATGTTAATTCAGCAATGAACTATATAAAAAATAACATGTTACAAATAATGCACTTAATCATATCACCTGACCATACGGAAATTCCATAATGAGGATTTATCTACCAATGGAGCAATTTTATTCATGTTATTGCGGGTTGCATTAAGCAGGGGGCAGTCAGCACAACTCCAGCTGTACAGGCAACAAATCAACACAACTCTGAAACTATTTAACTGCATTTAACTTCTTAAAAATGTAGCATTTATGGCTGGAGACGATGAAAACTAGTGAAATGTGATGCAACCCACTGCGAGACGCTCCAGAAGGGTCTGTCTGACGCATATGTAAACAAAAATAGCACCTGAATGCAAGAAAACAGTCTTCCTCAGACAGACTGATGAACTCAGTTGTTATAAGCTTATGTGCAATGATATAGAAATAAACCAAGCAATACTGTACAGTATATAGACTTCTAGCCACTTTTTATTGTCTAATTTTTGTCTTGTCTGCCACAGTGATGTAATGTCTTTGAATTATCATTCAATAAACATATCTATTATTATGATTCATAAAGGTCTGTTTTGTACCACAGAAGAGAGAGAGAGACATCCGTGCATTCGTGAGATTTCTAATCAATTTAACTCCTTACCCAAACCCTATACCTAAACCTTACCATAATGGGCAAATTTACCAAACAGTTGTGCCACTATTGCATGTGGTATTTCAGCCCAAAAACCTGCGTCTTGTTCACTAACCACTCGTAATATAGCTTAAGTAAGTGCATTCAGCACTAAAATTGTGCCTTGTCTTGAGAATTTAAATTAAGTCACTTAATCAATCATCATTGTTATTCCTCTCCACGCAAACACGCCTCGCTGCAACCCAGTCTCACAGAATGAACGTTACTATAATAACATTTCTACGTTTTGTGGCAGATTCCTGATGAAACATACACTAGAGGCGCTATTCACTTCCACACAAATCACGAGTACAATGGCTGATTCTGACTTTGATATCAAAACAGTTTCACTCTAACAAATTAGTTGAAAAACTCTACATTTATTTATTTTATTTATTTATTTCAGGTTTATTTAACAGGGACAATGCACACTAATAATACATAATTAAATGTACAGTGTGCCAGAATTAGCCAATAAGCTATTTTACATCTGCTGTCCCTGGACAGATCTTGATATGTCACACCTAAAAAAAAAACAACAACAACAAAAAAACACAAACAAACAAACAATTGTAACGCTTGTATTATAGACCCACCTACATTTACACACTTATTCCAATGTGACGCCTTCCGCGGTAGTTCACCTGATTGTTGGAGAGAGAGAGAGAGAGAGAGAGAGAGAGAGAGAGAGAGAGAGAGAGAGAGAGAGAGTGATTGAGTGAGTGAGTGAGTGAGAGAGAGTGAGAGAGACACATTCCATCTTTCATCTAATCCCCCATTCCACAAGTCATCTACGCTCGTTGACAAGCAACACCACAAAACAAACCGGGAGTAGATTCCAGGGTGTAGACCCCCCCCTCAAAGTTCAAGCCAAATCATGTTCATCGCCCTTGCAACACGCGTCCAATTTTGGCACTCTCTCAGAATCACAAACACACAATATGCGGGAGGAACTGTCAACTCAGTGGTAAAGTAACGCAACCGTGACATTGTGGAGTGGGAGTGGTGTAGTGGTTAAAGCACATAACTGGTAATCAGAAGGTTGCTGGTTTGATCCCCACAGTCACCACCATTGTTTCCTTGAGCAAGACACTTAACTCCAGGTTGCTCCGGGGGGATTGTCCCTGTAATAAGTGCACTGTAAGTCACTTTGGATAAAAGCGTCTGCCAAATGCATAAATGTAAATGTAAATGTAAACGTAAGAACAGAAGTCAAGATGAGCGAATTCTCTGTTATTCAGAAGAAGAAAAAATAAATAAAAAAATTGGGCAAAATCTTGGCCCACCCAAAAGCTATTTCCTGGCTACACCCTTAAGCTCAACTGGTAGAATATGGCACTAGCAAGGCCAAGAGCATGGGTTCGATTCCCAATGAATGCATGGACTGATAAAAAATACTTTGGATAAAAGCATCTGCCAAACGCATAAATATTAATATAGTTCAGTTTTAAATATAGGCTGAGAATGAGGGTGGAAATTGATCATGTTTTACCAAAATCTGACTGTTTTTGTGCAAAAAAACTTAAGTGAACCTCAAGGAACAAGGGGCATGTCATGACCCCTTTAAAATACTGCCTATGTAGCCATTGTGATCAATGTGAGATGTCATTTTTTTATTTATTATTATTTGTTTTGCATATTATGCAATTTATTTTTGCGGGTGATGAATATGAGTGTCTTACGATGTTGTATGTTGGTTTCAGGGCTTTAACATCAAGAGTGTGGCATCTCACGGTATGAAACTGAACGTGTGGGAAATTGCAGGACAGACACAGATCTGTCACTTCCCTAGAAAAATACTTGGAAAACACAGATTTATTGGTAAATGATTCAATCCAGATTAATCAGGAAAAATGTTATTTTGCACGTACTTGAGTCACGTTTTCATGAAGAGAATTTCTTTGTTGGTTCATCTTTAGATTTATGTCATAGACAGCGGCACTTTTGTTCTTTATGACAAGAAGCGGTTTGAGGCAACAGGACTGGTAAGGCAGTAAATCAGATGCAAATATTATTCCCATAATGATCCCGAAACAAAGGTTGTTTGTTCCTGTGTTAGCTGTGAACTGTGTTACCCAGTGTTACACAACACAACCTCAAATTGCAACTACATTGGTTTATGACCACGTAACACTACTCAACATTCGTAGTGTGGTCGTTCCCTTGCCAGGCATGATGTTTGCAGACCGTATTTCTGCTTTCCGTCATTTTCCTCTCATCCACCTGCATACCTGTGATGGCCTCACGTGGATCTGTCCCTGCGAAGACGCCAGAGGAGGCGCGGAATGCGTGAGAGTATTGCTGTGCGGCTCAGATCGGCCTTGATGCAGGACTGTGGCGCGCAGCTTCCTTCCTTCTCACGTGCATCTGGGTTCGTCCATTGACTCAGTGCTGGTTGGCGTCCTCGGGATGGTTTACATCGATGACTGCGCCCTATTATTTTTCAGAATTGGTGCCTCACAGCTTTAATTTCATAAACTCACAGTTAACTGACTGTTAACTTTATACATTAAATATTTCAATCTTTCAATCAGGTTTTAAACACTTACACAGTACTGAATCGGCTCTTTCAAGAGTTTCAAATGATATTTTCACCGAGACTGATTCAGGGAAATCTATGGCTTTAGTCTTGTTAGACCTGAGTGCTGCATTCGATCTGGTTGACCATGAGATCTTGTTGACTCGCTTGGAGATAGCAGTGGACCTTCGTGGTACACCCTGCTCTCTGTATATCAGCATCGACCATTAAAAAACCCATTGTAGGTAGTGGTTGACCACTACCTACAATGCCCTGGCAACCACTTAGAACACCCTACCAACCCCATTGCAATGCCCTTGCAACCACCAAAGTAACCACATCACAATGCCCTAGTAACCACCCAGAACACCCTAGTAACCACATCTCATTGCCCTAGCAACCACATCACAATGCCCTAGTGACCACTCAAAACACCCTAGCAATCTACCCCAGTAACCAATTAACAATGCCAAAGCAACCACCCAGAACACCCAAGCGACCACCTTATAATGCCCTAGAAAAATACCCAGTAACCACATCACAAAAAAACATATTGGTTGACAACTACTTACAATGCCCTGGCAATCATCCAGAACACCCTAGCAACCCCAATGTAATGCCCTTACAACCACCCTAGTAACCACATCACAATGCCCTAGTAAGTACCCAGAACACCCTAGTAACCACATAGCATTGCCCTATCAACCACCATAGTAGTCACATCACAATGCCCAAGTGACCACCCAAAACACCCTAGCAACCACCTGATAACCAAATTACATTCCCTAAGCAAACACCCAGAATACCCAAGCGACCACCTTATAATGCCCTACCAACATCCCTACCAATCACATCACAATGCCCAAGCAACCATCCAGAACACCCTAGTAACCACATCACAATACCCAAGCGAACACCCTTGTAACCACATCACAATACCCAAGCGAACACCCTTGTAACCACATCACAATACCCAAGCAACCACCCAGAACACCCTAGTAACCACATCACAATGCCCTAGCAACCATCCAGAACACCCTAGTAACCACATCACAATGCCCAAGCAACCATCCAGAACACCCTAGTAACCACATCACAATACCCAAGCGAACACCCTTGTAACCACATCACAATACCCAAGCAACCACCCAGAACACCCTAGTAACCACATCACAATGCCCTAGCAACCATCCAGAACACCCTAGTAACCACATCACAATGCCCAAGCAACCATCCAGAACACCCTAGTAACCACATCACAATGCCCAATCAACCACCCAGAACACCCTAGTAACCACATCACAATACCCAAGCAACCACCCAGAACACCCTAGTAACCACATCTCAATGTCCAAGCAACCACACAGAACACCCTAGTAACCACATCACAATGCCCAAGCAACCACCCAGAACACCCTAGTAACCACATCACAATGCCCAAGCAACCATCCAGAACACCCTAGTAACCACATCACAATGCCCTAGCAACCATCCAGAACACCATAGTAACCACATCACAATACCCAAGCAACCACCCAGAACACCCTAGTAACCACATCTCAATGTCCAAGCAACCACACAGAACACCCTAGTAACCACATCACAATGCCCAAGCAACCACCCAGAACACCCTAGTAACCACATCACAATGCCCAAGCAACCATCCAGAACACCCTAGCAACCACATCTCAATGCCCAAGCAACCACCCAGAACACCCTAGTAACCACATCACAATACCCAAGCAACCACCCAGAACAACCTAGTAACCATATCACAATGCCCTAGCAACCATCCAGAACACCCTAGTAACCACATCACAATACCCAAGCAACCACCCAGAACACCCTAGTAACCACATCACAATACCCAAGCAACCACCCAGAACACCCTAGTAACCACATCTCAATGCCCAAGCAACCACCCAGAACACCCTAGTAACCACATCTCAATGCCCAAGCAACCACCCAGAACACCCTAGTAACCACATCACAACGCCCAAGCAACCACCCAGAACACCCTAGTAACCACATCACAACGCCCAAGCAACCACCCAGAACACCCTAGTAACCACATCACAACGCCCATGCAACCACACAGAACACCCTAGTAACCACATCACAATGTCCAAGCAACCACCCAGAACACCCTAGTAACCACATCTCAATGCCCAAGCATCCACCCAGAACACCCTAGTAACCACATCACAATACCCAAGCAACCACCCAGAACAACCTAGTAACCACATCACAATGCCCTAGCAACCATCCAGAACACCCTAGCAACCAACCAGAACACCCTAGTAACCACATCACAATACCCAAGCAACCACCCAGAACACCCTAGTAACCACATCTCAATGCCCAAGCAACCACCCAGAACACCCTAGTAACCACATCACAACGCCCAAGCAACCACCCAGAACACCCTAGTAACCACATCTCAATGCCCAAGCAACCACCCAGAACACCCTAGTAACCACATCTCAATGCCCAAGCAACCACCCAGAACACCCTAGTAACCACATCTCAATGCCCAAGCAACCATCCAGAACACCCTAGTAACCACATCTCAATGCCCAAGCAACCACCCAGAACACCCTAGTAACCACATCACAATACCCAAGCAACCATCCAGAACACCCTAGTAACCACATCACAATGCCCTAGCAACCATCCAGAACACCCTAGTAACCACATCACAATACCCAAGCAACCACCCAGAACACCCTAGTAACCACATCTCAATGCCCAAGCAACCATCCAGAACACCCTAGTAACCACATCTCAATGCCCAAGCAACCACCCAGAACACCCTAGTAACCACATCACAATACCCAAGCAACCATCCAGAACACCCTAGTAACCACATCACAATGCCCTAGCAACCATCCAGAACACCCTAGTAACCACATCACAATACCCAAGCAACCAACCAGAACACCCTAGTAACCACATCACAATACCCAAGCAACCACCCAGAACACCCTAGTAACCACATCTCAATGCCCAAGCAACCACCCAGAACACCCTAGTAACCACATCACAATACCCAAGCAACCACCCAGAACAACCTAGTAACCACATCACAATGCCCTAGCAACCATCCAGAACACCCTAGTAACCACATCACAATACCCAAGCAACCACCCAGAACACCCTAGTAACTACATCTCAATGCCCAAGCAACCATCCAGAACACCCTAGTAACCACATCTCAATGCCCAAGCAACCACCCAGAACACCCTAGTAACCACATCTCAATGCCCAAGCAACCATCCAGAACACCCTAGTAACCACATCTCAATGCCCAAGCAACCATCCAGAACACCCTAGTAACCACATCACAATACCCAAGCAACCACCCAGAACACCCTAGTAACCACATCTCAATGCCCAAGCAACCATCCAGAACACCCTAGTAACCACATCTCAATGCCCAAGCAACCACACAGAACACCCTAGTAACCACATCTCAATGCCCAAGCAACCACCCAGAACACCCTAGTAACCACATCTCAATGCCCAAGCAACCATCCAGAACACCCTAGTAACCACATCTCAATGCCCAAGCAACCACCCAGAACACCCTAGTAACCACATCACAATGCCCTAGCAACCATCCAGAACACCCTAGTAACCACTTCACAATACCCAAGCAACCAACCAGAACACCCTAGTAACCACATCACAATACCCAAGCAACCACCCAGAACACCCTAGTAACCACATCTCAATGCCCAAGCAACCACCCAGAACACCCTAGTAACCACATCACAATACCCAAGCAACCACCCAGAACAACCTAGTAACCACATCACAATGCCCTAGCAACCATCCAGAACACCCTAGTAACCACATCACAATACCCAAGCAACCACCCAGAACACCCTAGTAACCACATCTCAATGCCCAAGCAACCATCCAGAACACCCTAGTAACCACATCTCAATGCCCAAGCAACCACCCAGAACACCCTAGTAACCACATCTCAATGCCCAAGCAACCATCCAGAACACCCTAGTAACCACATCTCAATGCCCAAGCAACCACCCAGAACACCCTAGTAACCACATCTCAATGCCCAAGCAACCATCCAGAACACCCTAGTAACCACATCACAATACCCAAGCAACCACCCAGAACACCCTAGTAACCACATCTCAATGCCCAAGCAACCATCCAGAACACCCTAGTAACCCCATCACAATGCCCAAGCAACCATCCAGAACACCCTAGTAACCACATCACAATGCCCTAGCAACCATCCAGAACACCCTAGTAACCACATCACAATACCCAAGCAACCACCCAGAACACCCTAGTAACCACATCACAATACCCAAGCAACCACCCAGAACACCCTAGTAACCACATCACAATACCCTAGCAACCACCCAGAACACCCTAGTAACCACATCACAATACCCTACCACCCCCAACACCCTATCATCATCATTTCAGCAACATTAGCACAGGCAAGCACCACTCAAAATCCTTCAGGAAATGTACAAGTTTAATTTCATTGTAACATTTTAGGTGAACCACTTCTCAGTGTATTTTACAGGATGGTATGAATGGATCTGCAAAAACCTCATCACCAGGAAGAAGTGAAAACGTTCTGCTGACCACACATCTGATCGTGGGCAGTGCACACCTGTTTGAACAAACATTGCCACTCTGTGCATTAACCACATGTTACATCATGTCATATTCTGGTTTGCATTTAATCAGCATAATATCCTCAAAGCACAGTGTCCAATGTTGATCCTCCACAGTAAAGGGACACAAAAGATATTGCTGTTGTTGTTTTTTTTGTGACTGGTAATTTGCAAATATGGAAAAGTATCATTCCATTCATTACTCTGTTTCCATGATTAAAAGAGAGTTATTAAATGTTAACCATGTCAGGTTTTAGAATTAGAGTGAATATCCGGGTGTATGAACAGCAAAATTACTAGACAGATTTAATGTGTTTCTCATTGAAGGTTCACTCGTAGAAATCTTTTTTTTTTTTTTAACCTAATGTTTATTTTATTTATCTTTATAAAAGTGACAATGACCATTAAATATGTTAGCTCTGAGGTCATCTACTGTATTTGCTGGTTGAAAAAATAAACTTTAAGCAGATCTATGCCATTAAAATGTCTTTTAATCTCTCTCTTGTGGGTCGACAAAAGATTGATGAATACTCTTGCACTTTTGTTCAATTCTACGCATGTTCTATCTGGTCTCAAAGCAGAAAAGGTTTTATATTATTCTTTTTTTCAACATCCCTGTATGTAATTGCTGATAAATAAGGCTTGACAGTCATAATACAGCATTACTTGTGTTACATTGCCGAAGCAAACACCCAGAATACCCAAGAGACCACCTTATAATGCCCTGGCAACATACCTAGTAACCACATCACAGTGCTCAAGCAACCAGCCAGAACACCTTAGCAACCACCTTACAATTCCCTAGCAACCACCCTAGTGACCACATCACAATGCCCAAGCAACATCCCTACCAACCACATCACAATGCCCTAGCAACATCCCTAGTAACCACATCACAATGCCCAAGCAACATCCCTACCAACCACATCACAATGCCCTAGCAACATCCCTAGTAACCACATCACAATGTCCAAGCAACATCCCTACCAACCACATCACAATACCCAAGCAACCACCCAGAACACCCTAGTAACCACATCACAATACCCAAGCAACCACCCAGAACACCCTAGTAACCACATCACAATACCCAAGCAACCATCCAGAACACCCTAGTAACCACATCACAATACCCAAGCAACCACCCAGAACACCCTAGTAACCACATCACAATACCCAAGCAACCACCCAGAACACCCTAGTAACCACATCACAATACCCAAGCAACCACCCAGAACACCCTAGTAACCACATCACAATACCCAAGCAACCATCCAGAACACTCTACCAACCACATCACAATACCAAGCAACCACCCAGAACACCCTAGTAACCACATCACAATGCCCTAGCAACATCCCTAGTGACCACATCACAATGCCCTAGCAACATCCCTAGTGACCACATCACAATGCCCTAGCAACATCCCTAGTGACCACATCACAATGCCCTAGCAACATCCCTAGTGACCACATCACAATGCCCTAGCAATATCCCTAGTGACCACATCACAATGCCCTAGCAACATCCCTAGTGACAACATCACAATGCCCTAGCAATATCCCTAGTGACCACATCACAATGCCCTAGCAACATCCCTAGTGACCACATCACAATGCCCTAGCAACATCCCTAGTGACCACGTCACAACGCCCTAGCAACATCCCTAGTGACCACATCACAATGTTTGGCATTATAGTGTCTGCTTGTGTTCTCCTGTCTTACACTGTAACAGACTGATAAAACGAGTCACCGTCACTCATGATTTATTTTCATGCCACTTTAAAAACACACACAGACTTTTATTGTATTTATTTATTTTTGCAGTGCACCTTTGCAGTGGCTTTAGTGAGTTTAGTGAAATATTTTTCAAATCTTTTAAATCGGTTTCTGTCTTTGAAAGCCTATAAAGAATAAAACACAGTCAAGATGAATCATTTTCAGATCTGAAGAGTTAATAAATGGGAGAGATTCTGCTTTTGCGCGATGGATGGATGGACTCAAAAAGTCCATTTCATATAATTCATGAATGTGCTAAATTGTGAATTCAATTACTTTAAGAGCAAACGTTTTTCCAAGAGCACTAAAACGGTCAATAAAATGACGTGATGAAGAATATAGATATATTATTTATAAAAATGTTTTTAAAAAAGCATATTTTTAGGATAATTAATTAGTTATTTATTAAATCTCATTACTGTAATTCAAATAAATTTAATGACACAGTTTATAAATTGTAATGTACAATTGTTTGTTTACATTTGTGTAAACACTATTGTTGTGAGTAAACATGAACAAACATAAGCATAGGCTAATAGCTGCTACAAGGCACAACTATACATAAAGCTTAAACCTAATCAAATACAGTTGACTTTCAGTGTGTGTACAAACCTAACACAATAAGCCTTCAACTACATGTTGCCCTGATTGCCATTATTAGCACACAGAGCACATGGTGCTTTTCTCAGAGCCGCAGGAATCACAGGAGCCCGCGGGAGACTCCTCGATTATAGAATATCGCCCGTAAAACTCAGCCGAGTCTAGTTCAATGTGTGGATCGTGAAGACTGCTGTCCTGCAGGGCGTCCTTGTAATGAGACTGAGAGAGAATTTCACATTTTCTTTGTGTCTGTGTGTAGTATCTCATTATCAGAGAAATTTCACAAGGTCAGTAGTGGTTCACCTTACTGATGGACGTTTGCTCCACCCGACATTCCTCCATGGATTCCTCCATAGAGTTTCCAGATGTTTCCATCTTTATGCGGTGAGATTGGATAGATTTCACATCATCCTCCTCTTCTCCTGACACTGAGGGAAACACCTTGTGAGAAAAAAATGATTAATCTTTCCAAGAACTGTAAAAGATGGCAATGAAGTGGTCAAGACGAGTGTTCTTCTTAGTCATTTGCAAAATGCTTCTTAATATAAAATACAGTATATGACTCTATAGGCAAGAATGTGAAATTCTATATGAATCTCTCCTATACAAAGATTTGATATTTTTATAATCAAATTAATAACTCATGTAAATATACATTTAACTCAATATATTCTGATTTGCAACTATATATTCAAGATTTGTAACTGCAGTATATATATATATATTCAGTTACATTTATATATTCAGAATTTTGATAATATATTAAGGATGTATTATTAAATGTATATCACGATTTACAATGAAATATTCAGGATTTACCCCAATATTTTTGCATTAGCAACAATCTATTCAGTATTTATAAGAAATATGTTCTGATTTAAATAAATTAAGAATTTTAAAATTAAATTCAAGATTTAAAACTATATATTCCGGATCAGTTACTATATATTCATATTTACAGCTATATATTCAGAATTTATAACAATACATTAGAATTTAGAACTATATATTCAGAATTTATAACAATACATTTAGAATTTAGAACTATATATTCAGAATTTATAACAATACATTTAGAATTTAGAATAATATATTTAGAATTTAGAACTATATATTCAGAATTTATAACAATACATTTAGAATTTAGAACTATATATTCAGAATTTATAACAATACATTTAGAATTTAGAATAATATATTTAGAATTTAGAACTATATATTCAGGATTTATAACTATTTATTCAGAACTTAGAACTATATGTTCAAAATGTATAATTATATATTTACATTTAAAACTATATATTCAGAGCATAGAGTTATATATTCAGAATTTATAACTATATATTCAGAATTTATAACTATATATTCAAATTTGTAACTATATATTCAGAATTTTAACAATATATTCAGGATTATAACTACATATTCAGATTTATAACTATATATATTCAGTATTTATAACTATATATATTCAGAATTTATAATTATATATTCAGATTTATAACTATATATATTCAGAGCATAGAGTTATATATTCAGAATTTATAACTATATATTCAAATTTGTAACTATATATTCAGAATTTTAACAATATATTCAGGATTATAACTACATATTCAGATTTATAACTATATATATTCAGTATTTATAACTATATATATTCAGAATTTATAATTATATATTCAGATTTATAACTATATATATTCAGATTTATAACTATATATATTCAGAATTTATAATTATATATTCAGTATTTATAACTATATATTCAGAATTTATAACTATACATTTGTATTTATAACAATATATTCAGATTTATAAATATATATTCAGATTTGTAACTATATATTCCGAATTTAAAACAATATATTTAGATTTATAACTATATATTTGGATTTATAACTATACATTCGGATTTATAACTATATATTCGGATTTATATTTTAACAATATATTCAGAATTTATAACTATATATTCAGAATTTATAACTATATATTCAGAATTTATAACTATATATTCAGAATTTTAATAATATATTCCGGATTTACACTATATATATATATACACTACCGTTCAAAAGTTTGGGGTCACCCAAACAATTTTGTGTTTTCCTGAAAAGTCACACTTATTCACCACCATACGTTGTGAAATGAATAGAAAATAGAGTCAAGACATTGACAAGGTTAGAAATAATGATTTGTATTTGAAATAAGATTTTTTTTACATCAAACTTTGCTTTCGTCAAAGAATCCTCCATTTGCAGCAATTACAGCATTGCAGACCTTTGGCATTCTAGCTGTTAATTTGTTGAGGTAATCTGGAGAAATTGCACCCCACGCTTCCAGAAGCAGCTCCCACAAGTTGGATTGGTTGGATGGGCACTTCTTGCGTACCATACGGTCAAGCTGCTCCCACAACAGCTCAATGGGGTTCAGATCTGGTGACTGCGCTGGCCACTCCATTACCGATAGAATACCAGCTGCCTGCTTCTGCTCTAAATAGTTCTTGCACAATTTGGAGGTGTGTTTAGGGTCATTGTCCTGTTGTAGGATGAAATTGGCTCCAATCAAGCGCTGTCCACTGGGTATGGCATGGCGTTGCAAAATGGAGTGATAGCCTTCCTTATTCAGAATCCCTTTTACCCTGTACAAATCTCCCACCTTACCAGCACCAAAGCAACCCCAGACCATTATATTACCTCCACCATGCTTAACAGATGGCGTCAGGCATTCTTCCAGCATCTTTTCATTTGTTCTGCGTCTCACAAACGTTCTTCTTTGTGATCCAAACACCTCAAACTTGGATTCATCTGTCCACAACACTTTTTTCCAGTCTTCCTCTGTCCAATGTCTGTGTTCTTTTGCCCATCTTAATCTTTTTCTTTTATTGGCCAGTCTCAGATATGGCTTTTTCTTTGCCACTCTGCCCTGAAGCCCAGAATCCCGCAGCCGCCTCTTCACTGTACATGTTGACACTGGTGTTTTGCGGGTACTATTTAATGAAGATGCCAGTTGGGGACCTGTGAGGTGTCTGTTTCTCAAACTAGAGACTCTAATGTACTTATCTTCTTGCTCAGTTGTGCAACGCGGCCTCCCACTTCTTTTTCTACTCTGGTTAGAGCCTGTTTGTGCTGTCCTCTGAAGGGAGTAGTACACACCGTTGTAGGAAATCTTCAATTTCTTAGCAATGTCTCGCATGGAATAGCCTTCATTTCTAAGGACAAGAATAGACTGTCGAGTTTCAGATGAAAGTTCTCTTTTTCTGGCCATTTTGAGCGTTTAATTGACCCCACAAATGTGATGCTCCAGAAACTCAATCTGCTCAAAGGAAGGTCAGTTTTGTAGCTTCTGTAACGACCTAAACTGTTTTCAGATGTGTGAACATGATTGCACAAGGGTTTTCTAATCATCAATTAGCCTTCTGAGCCAATGAGCAAACACATTGTACCATTAGAACACTGGAGTGATAGTTGCTGGAAATGGGCCTCTATACACCTATGTACATATTGCACCAAAAACCAGACATTTGCAGCTAGAATAGTCATTTACCACATTAGCAATGTATAGAGTGTATTTCTTCAAAGTTAAGACTAGTTTAAAGTTGTCTTCATTGAAAAGTACAGTGCTTTTCCTTCAAAAATAAGGACATTTCAATGTGACCCCAAACTTTTGAACGGTAGTGTATATATAAATTTGTGACATTCATAAAATATAAAATAGTCTGCAACATTTTCACAGATAATTTACTTTTATTTCAGATTATTTCTCACCAAAATTTACTGTATGCCTGGAATATGCTGCAAAAATCACATGAACTTATTTTTATCATACTTTTGGATAATTCTTTTAAGCTTTTTAAGTGAGTTATTATCAATTGCCATTGTTTTAAAAAGACAGACCACGAAATTCATTGAAAAGTCTCCTTTTGTTTGGATGGGAACGATATGAGGGTTATGAGAACTTTCAATTTTGACTTCATTTAGACTTTAAATTAGATCAATGTTTGATAATCCTTCTAAGATAACTACAAGTGTCATTTAAGGTCTTATATTTGTCCTCAGTTTTATTTATTTTTTGGGTGAAAATAACATGCTTTTACCAGCACTTCATCATCGATCCGAGGCTCTGGAGCAGAGATAGCAGCTTTACTGATGGTCTGAGCTTCAAACAGTGGACAAGCGGCCTGAGCGTTCCCATCTTTATCTCTCTTTCCTTTCAGCCAGTATGTCTCGATCTCCACATTCCCCTGTCAAGAGACAAAAACGAATGAAACCAATATCTTTTGCATCAGCATCATCTTAGAAATGCTTTTGGTCTCTTAAAAACAGACTTACTTAAAACTTAAATAATCAAAGTGGTCAGAGAGACACCCTGCTCCCCCTACTGCAGTACCTCAGGTGGCCATGTTTGAGAAATCATGTATAAACAGACTTTGTGTCTGTGCAGTTGTTTAGAGACTGACCTTGATGGTGATGGTGCCACGTCTCTCGAAGATAAAGTGACTTCCCTTCAGGTGCTCGTAAGTAGCGCTGCTCAGTTGAATGTGCATTTCCTATAATAACAGACCAGACAATGATCAATACAGTGAAATGTCAATCAAACAGCAGCAGCCCTCATAAAAACAGACATCATACAAGTAATCTAATAAATGATGGGCTTTTGATTCAAATGGAATTAGCTCCATAATTTATGTTTAAAGAGACAGTTCACCCAAAATTCTCTCATCATTTACTCACCCTCATGCCATCTCATATGTGTGTGACTTTCTTTCTTCTGCTGAACACAAATTAAGATTTTTTGAAGTATATTTCAGTTCTGTTGGTCCACACAATGCAAGTGAATGTTGGCCAGAACTTTGAATCCTCAAAAATCACATAAATGCAGCATAAAAGTAATCTACAAGACTCCAGTGGTCTTTTAAAGCGATATGACAGGTGTGGGTGAAAAACAGATCAATAATTAAGTTCTTTTTTACTATACATTTCCACTTTCACATTCTTCGTCTTTCATTTTTTGGGCGATTCGCATTCTCCGCGCATATTGCCACCTACTGGTTGGGGCTGGTCAAAGGTGCAAATTTATAGTAAAAAAGGATTTATTAATCTGTTTCACTCCCACACCTATCATATCACTTCTAAAGACATGGATTAAACCACTGGAGTCATATGGATTAATTTATTCTGCCTTTAATTGATTTTTGGAGCTTCACTTGCATTGTATGGACCTACAGAGCTGAAATATTCTTCTAAAAATCTTAATTTGTGTTCTGAAGAAGACAGAAAGTCATACTCATCAGGGATGGCTTGAGTGTGAGTAAATAATGACAGAATTTGTATTTTTGGTTGAACAGTCCCTTATAAACGCTACAGAAATCAATGATTCACAGACGTCTGTCTTGAAAAGCAATTAAAAGGGTACCAATACACAAGGTTGGGAGGATTACTTTTGAAATGTATTCCACTACAGATTACAGATTACATTCTATAAAATGTAATCTGTAACATATTCCGTTAAATTACTCAAGGTCAGTAATGTAATCTAAATACTTTGGATTACTTCTTCAGCACTGGTAGAAATTTTCACTTGTTTTGACTATAAAAACTCTGTCAGTAAAACCAGATACAGTTATGGAACAACGTGAGAGTGAATAAGTAATGACAGAAATGTCACTTTTGATTGAAACAGACAGTATTTCGCCCCGTGTTACTCCAGTTTATTACACTGCTTTTGCTGTTACTGTACATTTACAGTACCTTTCCATTGCATTCCATGGCAGAAGCTGTGTGCACTGTGTCCCCATGGAGACCATAGCGAGGCATCTTGTGACCCACGACCCCAGCGACCACCATACCAGAGTGAATACCTGAGAGGAGCATTCAGAGGTCAGCAGAGGTGAAAATAGCAATGTGACCTTAAAATATTAGTTGGGTCATTCTGTGAACTCAACCGGACATCCCATGATTATAATTTAGTTTTTGATCATTGCTTTATCAGTGAAAGTGTTATGAATATTTTAAATGTCATGGATCAATACTGAGTAATCCAATCATTTGTTAAATCCTAGCGATATAGGGCTCTCAAATATGGCTCCATGCATAAATTGTTAAATTTTAAAAAAAGTGGGTCACTTGGTGTGAAGCTAGATTTTCTTGAGTGCTACATCGGAAGTGGTGGAAGATTTTCAGCAAATAACAACTTAAATTTTGTTCTTTTCCTGACACAAAGCTATCGTATGGCTTTATAAGTCATCAACTCCAACCCCAGCAGTACAAAAAGGAGAAGACGCACCCACGCGGATCTGGATGTTGTTTCCGTTGGACGGGTCTTTGAGATGATCAATAGATCGAACCATATCCAGAGCCATGTCGCAAATATTGTGGGCGTGGTACTTTGTCTTTTCTGGAGCACCGGCCACCACCATGTACGCATCACCAATAGTTTCAACCTGAAACACACACACACACACACACACACACACATATTCACACACCAGTGATGGCAGAGCTGCCATGCAAGGTGCTAGCCAGCCATTGGGAACAACTTGGGGTTCAGTGTCTTGCCCAAGGACACTTCGGCATGCGGAGTCGTATGGGCCGGGAATCGACCCGCCAACCCTGCGATTAGCGGCCGACCCGCTCTACCACCTGATTCACCGCTGCCCACTATCAGTTCAGCCAACAAAAATGTCTAGGCTACTGTCGTAACCTCCGTTGCCTGATGGAGCGAATGAGACGTTGTGTCCATGAAGTGACACTAGGGGTCTCTCTTGAGAGCCCCTAGAGTCACTTCGACACAACGTCGAGTAATATATACCCATATACCTCCTTTTATACCCGTATATCCAGGGGAGGGGCATGCAAATTCAGTTCGCCAATTCTCATTGGCCTTTTCTCAAAGCTAAGAGGCAACTGAGGCTCTCAAGAGAGACCCCTAGTGTCTCCTCATCGACACAACGTCGAGTGGGTGACAGAAGGGGAACTTGGATCATTGAGATCAATCCAGGGCTGCATTTCTCAAAAGAAATTGGCGCCAATGGTTTCTAAGATCTACTTAAGCTTATGCATATGACGCGTTTGCGAAACGCAGCCTAGGGCGGTTATTTTAACTACACTTTAAGCTACGATCTTATAAGAAAGCCATCAAAAGCACCAGGAGCTAAACTCACCTTAAAGACTCTGTGCTTCTCACTGAGCGTATCAAAGAGTGTGTACATGGTGTTGAGCATGGAGACCACCTGCATGGGTGTGATGTGACTGCAGATACGGGTGAAGCCCACCACATCACTGAACAGGATGGTCACATCAGGAAACACCTGAAACAGATGGCATGCTTCAGTGAATCCGCCATCCAAAAGTTGGCATTTTGATAATAACAATTCATATTGTTACTCAATTATTGCAATTTTCAGCTGTAAAAATAGTATCATCGATAACATCAGATACCAAAATAATACTAATAATAAGGATAAAATTAAATAAAATATGAATTGGTTTATATGAGACTCGGGTGCTCATAAAGTGCAAGGTGTGACATTCTGACCTCACAGGTGTTCACGGCTGGTTCTCCCTTCCGCAGTCTCTTAGCAACAGGTTTGGGAATCATTCTGTACAGAAGATCATCCGTCTTCTTCATCTCATAGTCCAACATTTTCATGCTCTCCTCTAGTTTACTGGATTTCTTCTGCTCCTATGTATGGAAAGAGAGGGACAGCTAAAGAGAGAAGATGCTCGGACACACCACGTATCATTATGTGCTGTCTAGTGTGTTTTCACACTTTAGTCCTCTTTAAAAGAACCAAACTCAGGCCCCTTTAAATGGACCAATTGTGAACCGAGTGAAAATAAACAGCTTTCGTTGCATTCATACTGTCCCATACCTCAAAAATAGGCTCAGATCTCATTTCAGCGCTGTTCATCGCCATAGCAATTTACGCTACATGGCTAACCTGATCACTGACAGATGCTGAACCAATCAGCTGTGAGTAAAATGACATCTCTGATGCAATCAAGTCACTTCCTTGTGTCTCACACTTTACAAATAAAATCTTAGAAATCCACAAAATCAACTCTTCATGATAACTTGTTAATTTGAGAAACTAAATGTAGATTTTCAGCAGATAGTTTTGTATTTTATTTAAAATTTTAATAAAGACAATGTATAAATAGTACATCAAGAAATTGACTTATAGAAGACTTGTGCACAGTTTTAGTGAATTTAACATTTAAAATTCTCATTTTCATAATCATCAGCTTTCAGCAGAGAGGTAAATCAGGCCGAGGGTCTCGCGAGAAGTGAATCGCGTTCTCTCTCAGCTAATGCTCTTAATTATAAAGGGACCTTTGAAAATATTAAATTAACAAATTATAATTTATCCCTATAATTCATCATACTGGTAACATTTTAGCTTATGAAAAATGATCAAATTCAGTCTATTTCATCCATTTTTTTGTATTGAAATGGCATATATTACATTGCATATATCATTTTTGTTACATGTTTATTGTTTACTAGCAAAATTCGCACTAATTATAAGTATTTATATTGATATGTAGAAAGTGTGCTACAACGTTACTGTCTCTTTAAGAATACCGGCAACAGCCAATGAGTGCATATTAACAAGAGAGGATGTGAATGCTTTCTTTAGCGCATCCATGTGTGATTAGAATTATATTTAGCTTTATTTTTGTTGTATTTACTCAACAACTGACTGTAAAGAACAAAAGAGTAGTAAAAGAGACATCATTCATTGACAAAAAAATACAAATAAATAAATAAAAAAATACAAAAATCTTGTGAATTGCTCTCAGACCCCTGAAATAATTCAAATACAGCAGAGCTGGGATCTGGTCTCATCCCACTTCACAATTACATTACTGTTTTTGGAACCAAGTCCACGTGTTACTTTAATATTACTTTAATGTCCTGTAGATGTCTGAGTTGGCTTTGCTCTTAAAGCGTCTACGTCTGTTTGCGGAGTTCACATAGAAGCCAAAATACCCCTGAAATGAAAACACACTTAGAGCTTAGAGTTTATTCTAATGGCACAAATACAGACCAGCTTGATGTATATTTAAGTTCATTAATCCTTCCAAACAGGACACTCAAAAGCCACACAAAAGCACTGCCAGCTCCTCTCTCTCTCTCTCTCTGTGTACCTGTATAAGTGCTCTCTTGAGCTCTTCAGACTGTTGTGTTCCTGCCAGCACCAGATCTCTGCTCGAGTCATGCATGCTCAAGTCATTGATGTACAGACCAGTCTTAAACATGGCACTTAAACTCTCCATGCTGAAACGAGATAACACACACCAACACACTGAAAGAACTGCACCTGCTGCCTCTGACTCAAATAATGATATATTTTTCCATGAATCACGACCATGTTTAAGTGGAAAGCGGAGGCGCGTGGATGCAAAAACGGAGGGGAATGGATGCATTGACACCTGTGACAGAGAGGTTCCACCTCTAAAAAAGAAAATGTGCCCAAGACAAAAATGGCCAAAATGGCAATTGCGAGTGGAGTGGCCCATGGGGTGGCCAGGCTTCAGTTCATGATGGCCATGGCTACCCCTGGACACCCCCTAGCTCCGCCCCTGCCACTGAGAGTCTTCAGTGGATGGTCTGCATGTGGGTAGTTGATGCATGACATGTCCATGAAGATTTTTATTAATCAACATAAAGATTTTAGGATTTATTCAGCATTTTGAATTACCAGTTATCTTTACCCACCTTACTAAAATCATGTAAACACTTGTAATGTTTCCCTATTGTGGCTATACTCTTGAAACCATGTGTATTTTAATGTTTATGGACTGGTTTAATTCACTCCCATTCATCACTAAAGTTCAAATATTCCAAGCAGAATCACAATTAATAGGGCATAAAAGCTGCGTGCATAATAATAAAATCATTGATAATTATAAGCAGCAAAATGCTGTTTAAAATAGCTTTAGATGGTATAGCATGTCACGTCGCTGGACATGTCAACTTTGCAAAAGTATTTCATTTCAGCTACCCTCATGTCGTTGTACACGTGTGTGTGTGTTTGTATTTGTGTGTGTTTTACACTGGTGTCCCCAGAAAGATGATGGACTCCCACTCGGGCATGTATCTCATCTGGCCCTTCAGTTTCAGACAGCGGCTGCCATCACCCCAGCTCTCCGTGGCATTGGCGCTGTTTCCATCTGACACAATAAAAAAGATGATCACTGAAAAGTTACTGCAATGTTATCTCTAAACCTCAAATCTTTTAACCCTAATCCTGACTTAATCTGGAATTACAGGGACAACACCTGTAGAATTCATCTGAATTCATCCATCCATCCATCTTCAACCGCTTATCCGAAGTCGGGTCGCGGGGGCAGCAGCTCCAGCAGGGGGCCCCAAACTTCCCTATCCCGAGCCACATTAACCAGCTCTGACTGGGGGACCCCGAGGCGTTCCCAGGCCAGTGTGGAGATGTAATCTCTCCACCTAGTCCTGGGTCTTCCCCAAGGCCTCCTCCCAGCTGGACGTGCCTGAAACACCTCCCTAGGGAGGTGCCCAGGGGGCATCCTTACCAGATGCCCAAACCACCTCAACTGGCTCCTTTCAACGCAAAGGAGCAGCGGCTCCGAGCTCCTCACGGATGACTGAGCTCCTCACCCTATCTCTAAGGGAGAAGCCCGCCACCCTTCTGAGGAAGCCCATTTCGGCCGCTTGTACTCGCGACCTAGTTCTTTCGGTCATGACCCAGCCTTCATGATCATAGGTGAGGGTAGGAACGAAAATTGACCGGTAGATCGAGAGCTTTGCCTTCCGGCTCAGCTCTCTTTTCGTGACAACGGTGCGATAGAGCGAGTGCAATACCGCCCCCGCTGCCCCGATTCTCCGGCCAATTGTCCCCTCACTCGTGAACAAGACCCCGAGGTACTTGAACTCCTTCACTTGGGACAATACCTGTTTCCCTTCCTGGAGTACGCACTTCATCGGTTTCCTGCTGAGAAGTTTCTGGTTCTCAGATTGAAAAAAAATACTTTTTATTAAATATTGATGGAGCAACACAATTTGTGTGAAATTAATGGAACGGAAGGTTGTTTCGATTAAAATTATATATATATATATATTTTTTTTTTAAAGTGGCGAGGGCAAGTAATAATCCAGGGGGTTTATATTGATATTTTGTAAATATAGGGATGTGACGAGGAGGAGGTCGGGACCGGGCCGTGAGGACACACTAATCAGCCGGGAAGGGGATAAAGGCGAGCCATAGACGCCAGTTCAAGAGAGAGAGACGCACGCGGCCGACATTGCATGTGTGTCTGTGTTTGTTTATGTTTGTTTTAAGTTGAGTTTTATCATTAAACTTTATGTTGACTGTTTAGCCAGTTCCCGCCTCCTCCTTGCCCACCTTACCTCATTACATTGGTGCCGAAACCTGTCTGCCTGGGAACAGAGGGGTCGCTGCCAGCTGCCGAGAGCCAGAGGAACCCCTGCCGTCTCCAAAGAAGGGGAGGAGCGCTTCCGTCCACCAGGGGCCAGAGGACTCGCTGCCACCCGCCGGGGGAGGAGCGAGCTGAATTCCGCCAGAGGCCTAGGACTGGTTGAGGTCCGGGCGACAGTGTGTCCGGGAGCCGGCGAGTGAGTTCTCTCTCTCTTCTCTCTGATGCTCCGCCTCACTCTTTCCTTCTCCCCTATCCCTCCTCTTATCTCTCCCAGGGCTCCAAAAGGCGGGGAAGACCTGGAAGAGCAAGGCCCCCCAACAAGGAAGGGAGAGGAGTGCATCATGCCAGGGGTTTTCCCGGCCTGAGTTGGGCGAACGAGGAGTGTGACGAGGAGGAGGGCAGGGCCGGGCCGGTCCGTGAGGACACACAGCCTGCCCTGAAGCAGGGGGATAAAGGCTAGCTGGAGGCGCCAGTTAGAGAGCGATAGATCCACGCATTGCATATGTGTCTGTGTTTGTTTATGTTTGCTTCATGTTGAGTTTTATAAATAAACTTTACATTGACTGTTTAGCCGGTTCCCCCCTCCTCCTTGCACACCTAACCTCATTACAAGGGACGATAGTGTTTGTATATTATTTTCTTTGCTTTAAAAAATCCAAAATGGAGGTTAAACTGAGGCACTTACAATGGAAGTGAATGGGGCCCATTTTTGGAGGGTAGAAATATGAAGTTTAAACCCAAAATATTATCCTTTCACTTATTGGACAGTCATTGAACAACTTAATCACCTTGAACAAAACTGAAAAAGACAAATAGGCATTTTGTCTCAAAATAAATTTGATCATTTCAGAGATTCTCATTAGATACATTCATTTGCAACATTTGCCGATAGTCATAACTCTAATGATGTGCGGTTGTTACAGAGAAATACCCGACCACTAGATGGCGCCATTGCCGAATCAGAATTGAGTATTCGGGAGTCGTGTTATAACATTAGTTTATGCATTAGATCTTACAGGCAAACAATGAACAATATTGTTATAGCATTTATAAATCTTAGTTAATGTTATATAGTAATAATACAATTGTTTATTGTTAGTTCACGTTCGTTCATGATGCATTAATGTAAACAAATACAACTTTTGATTTAAAAAATGTGTTTTATTATGTTCAATAAATGCTGTATTGTTAATTGTTTGCCTATTAGGCCTAATGCATTAACAAGTGTTATTACACGGCTTTCTGCAATACTTGATTCTGATTGGTCAATGGCGTTCTGATATTTCTTTATAACAACCACACATCCACATAGCAGACTCATCCGGGGATTGCGAGCAATCTCTCTTGCTTTCCTGCTTTTTTCCTTGCCAGTTTATTATTATGGTATCATTTCAGACAAACCCACCCCTAAATGACACATAAAACAAAAAACAGTCTGGTTGGTTGCTAAGTTGGCACATTTTGACCACAAGAAGTGGCAAAGTGGACCAGGCATTATGCCGATAGTCAATAGTCTGGCTAGACTAGGCTACGAACTCTATGGAAATGTTTCTGTGAGGTCAGACGGGTGACTGACCTTTATAATCGTCTCCAATGATTGACTGGAAAGCCATCAGCTCCACGTCCACATCTGCAGAGCGATTGGCGTTCTCATAATCAGAGTCTGTGAGAGACACACACAGAACGTCTGAGAAACACCCGTCACATACAGCGGCAGTGGTGAGAACGGTACATTGAACCTTCCTTACTCTGCACTCTGTTATGAAGGTTTCTCTCTCTCTTCACCGGCTCCTTAGACATGATCTCAAACAGATTGTTAGGGTGGGAGATGATCTGGGACAGAGTTGATGGATGGATGAATAGGTTGATTCGTTCATTGATCAATTGCCATCTAATGGCATGCATGTCTTACCATGTTCCACGTGAACTCCACAAGAGGGCGGGCCAGTAAAAAAGCATCATTGATCTTCTTCCCGTCTAGGTCCGGAAAGACAGTGGCCAATCCAGAGCCAACGTTATGCACGACCATATCCTATTGGACGAAAACATGACATGTTACGTGGCAATGCCAGCGTGTTTGAGCTGGTAATCAGAGGAGAGGAGAATCACCTTTCTGAACACAATATTGAAGGGGAAAACTTCGAAGAAAAAGTCGCTAGTGATCGGAAGAATCTCTTGTTCCTCTTCGTCCTCTTTCTGTATATAGCGATACGCTGAGTTATCAAAGTTTAATCTGAAATAAACATGAAATAGTGTCATTACATCTTCCACGTGTCCCGTGGGCTTCACGGCAGTTCTCTAACATGTTACAACCACAAATGCTGTTTACTATTGGAATCAGTGATTCTTCAACTTCAGAGGCTTGATCTTTATTCACATGAACAGATGACATTTTATTTTTCATGTTATTTAAAGGTCACATTAAAACATTTAACTATGCCTTTTATGTATAGATTTATGGTTTCAGACTTGTCCCAGACCAAAACTTCAATATTAAACTATGAAAATACATTATAAAATTACGAATTATCACATGTATAAAATGGTAATATCTAAAGAAAGAGTGAAAAATAACAAACAATTCAATATTCATATTGTGAAAATTATTTATTTATATTTTTCAAAAAACTACGACAGTCCCACAGTTGTGGCCTCATTTACACCACGCCAAACCATTTTCCCCCTAATATTGATTTTTTTTTAAAGCTAGTGTAAAGTTAGCATGCTTGAGATGAAATATGAGATGTTTGAAGAAAACAAGGATAATTTTAAGTAAAAAAAAATTCTTGTGATGGAGTATTTTTATTGGCCGCCAATGTAATTTTGCCAAATTACGCAGAGGTCTGAAAATATTATCAAATCGTGTGCATTTAGGTTACATAATATTTTACACAAAAAATAAATAAGAGCCCTTGCAAGATAAATGAGTCTGCCATTTTATTTCAAAAACAGTAAAAATGTCATTTCAATCCACGTCATTTCCACCACAAAATTCTATTAAACACAATACAGAATTATATAATTATATATATATATATTAAGGCTGTCGATTTAACACGTCAATGAAGTGCTATTCATTTTATTAAAAATAATGCGTTAAAAAAATTTACGCAATTAATCGCAATGGATTGTAATATGGAAGATTCCAGAGAAATGCTTGTAGTACCAGCTGTTTACTCCAGGGGGCAGTAAGTGAAACTTCAGCTGTTTGAACAACACACAGTTTATACAGTGAAGAAACACTTCAGCAGAACAACACAAACATGTGTTACAATTCTTGCGTTCAAAACACTTGATGGAGCACAAATCTGATCTAAGAGATCTCAAGATGTGTTTAAAGATTGAGTATTAAACTATATTTAACTTGACACAGTGATCTAAACATTTTATGTGTATGATGCAACACACCCGAGACGCTACACAAGCATGTCTGATGCAGGTGTACATTGACGTGTCCTTAAACAAGCCCTCATAATAAATCTCGAACTGATTGACAAATTCACTTGTGTAATGGATATTTTAATGATAATACGACATTTAATAGCTTTTATTTTCATTCACATTTTCATTTTAATCATGAACTTACAGGATGAGCATATAGCAGATTATACATCCATCCATCCAACGCAATATTACAAAAAGAAACACGATTAAAATGTATATACCTCTTTTTTGTGTGTGTTTGTGTATCTCACCTCATGGTAACATGCGAGTAATCTCCCACCAGCTGTTCAGACAGAACCTCAACATGAATGTCAGTGTCATAGAACTGTTTACCCATCTGTCTCAGCTGACCCATGGCGTAGTGCAGGTAACCTTTACGTTTACTCCTGAAATGAACACACAACACCCATGGGCAAATCAACGGCCCCCTAAGCTAGTGTTGCCCTAGGCGATCGCCTAGTTCACCTATGCCTAGAAACGGCCCAATCCACGGGAACATAAACATCTGAGACAAAGTTGATACTTCTATAAAGCACAACTGAGATCTCCATTAACCCTTGATTATCCTGAGCTATGAAAGACTAGCTTTTCACCTGTAATGCAGCGTGACTCCAGTAGCCGACTCCTCCTGGCAGAAGAAGGTAGGCGGTTGGACTTTAGGGTAACTGAAGCGCAGATACTCGTGCAGGTTATCCAGACCATTCACAAAGTCACGAACATGACGACCTAACACCTGACACGCATGCATAACATTCAGAGGATGCAATACACGTAGATCAATTCAGAGCAGCGTACACAAACCTGATCGTACCTTGAGGATTCTGTCGTATCCGTATTTTCCCACAAATCCCAGGAAGTAAACCCCCCATGAGTTCATCAGGTCATTATACGGGGTTCCAGTGACGCCACTCGCGGCTTTAGCGATACGTGGAATTACACTCTCACTGTAGACCTACACAAGCACACAGATGTATATACAGCAGGTACATCCGCATAGTTGATCTTCCGTAGGGCATTTGTATTCCACATTTCTTTTTATAGCTTTTTTACATTCATTGGCAATCTAGATAATGATTCAAATAATAAATAAAACCCAATTAAATAATGCATAATGTGTTTTATTTCTTTCTGTTTGTAACTGTTTGACTTTTGACCAATGAAATGCTAATTTACGAAGAATTCTTCCATTTGTCATTTATTCCTCAAATATTGATCACAAGGAATCCTGGAATGTAGATAAGTATGTCAAATGAATAGAATTTTTATATAGCCCATAATAATACATTTTGTATGTGAATGTGCCAAGTCGAATTTCCGTCATTTTAACACTTTACCTAAATGTATTATAGCGTGACGTTAAAAGGTCTTGGTAAAAAGCTAAAAAATAGAGAAATTCAGACAAATTAAACTTTAATAATAATGATAAACATAATAAAATATAGCTTTTATCTATACTTTAAAACTAGAATGATTTTTATAATGTCAATGGACTATATAAGGTCACATATTTCTTGAAATAAGGACATTTTCATATATATATATATATATATATATATATATATATATATATATATATATATATGTGTATATTTTTATTATACATTTTTTTATCCCCTTTTGGAATGCCCAATTCCCACTACTTAGTAGGTCCTCGTGGTGGTGCGGTTACTCACCTCAATCCGGGTGATGGAGGACGAGTCTCAGTTGTCTCCGCTTCTGAGACCGTCAATCGGCGCATCTTATCACGTGACTCGTTGTGCATGACACCGCGGAGACTCACAGCATGTGGAGACTCATGCTACTCTCCACGATCCACACACAACTCACCACACGCCCCATTGAGAGAACCACTAATCACCACCACGAGGAGGTTACCCCATGTGACTCTACCCTCCCTAGCAACCGGGCCAATTTGGTTACCCCATGTGACTCTACCTCCCTAGCAACCGGGCCAATTTGGTTGCTTAGGAGACTCATGCTACTCTCCACGATCCACACACATCTTACCACACGTCCCATTGAGAGCGAGAACCACTAATCGCCACCATGAGAAGGTTACCCCATGTGACTCTACCTCCCTAGCAACCGGGCCAATTTGGTTGCTTAGGAGACCTGACTGGAGTCACTCAGCACACCCTGGATTCGAACTCGCGACTCCAGTTGTGGTAGTCAGCGTCAATACTCAAGTGTAATTTCAAATATGTCAAACTTTCATATGTGTGTCAAAAAATAAATGGTAAATGTTTTAGACGATGTTCTAATCTCATGGTCAATTTTCATTTTTTCCCCAGTAATTCTGTAATATGATGTTATTCTGTACAGAGATTCTAACCTGATGAGTAACAAAGGAGTGGAGTCGGACGTCGGCTCTCTCTCTGACCAGCTTCCACACGTCATCGCCGTACGACTCCTTAATAAAGTCGTGTAGACTTTCACACAGCAGCCCGTACATTCTGCCAGCGCCAACACGAGAGTTAAGCAGCTTTCCCAGTCAAAAGACAAATTTGAAGGGATGACTGTGGAACAACAGATAACACAGAATAAGACAATGCAAGCATCATCAAAAGAAGGATTTCTATGTTTCTAATCCATTAGAATCTGTCATATTCTCAAAGTTTGTCCATTTATTCATGACAGTGAAGCCCCGACCTGCCATTATCCTATAATGTACATCACAGCTCAATCTACAGTGTGTGTAATGGGGCTGACTGACCTGTTTGTCTGACCTGTAGCTCTTCTGGACACAGTCTCACTCTTAAGAATCCCTCAGAAGAAGCCAGAACTTTTTTTGAATTTATTTTTTAAAGAGCTGCACGTCTGCAAGCCCTTCAGTGTGAGTGCAGCTCTATTGTTGTGATGTCAACTGCTTGTGACTTTGAGCACTGACAGATGCAGATGAGTTTGGGTCACCTCTCACTGACATATGCTGATATATCCTCTGGCTTCAGAAAGTGACAGAAAGTGTGGACTGTGGTTTCAACTTTTACCATTAAATGTAAATGGTAAATGTCTGCACTTATATAGCGCCTTAGAGGTATTCAAAGTGCTTTACATCACGTCTCATTCACCCATTCACACACCAATGGTGGCAGAGCTGCCATGCAAGGCACTAGCCTGCCATTGGGAGCAACTTGGGGTTCAGTGTCTTGCCCAAGGACACTTCGGCACGTGGAGTCGTGAGGGCTGTCGACTCTACAGAATGTTCAAGTAGCACATCTTCTCATAAACCAAACAATCAAGCACATTATGTATTGTGGCTAAGCTGTTTAAGATCAAGTCTAAAACTGATCCCCAGTCCCCAGAAGAGGTAATACATGAGTTTCCACAAACCCTTAAGTGCCCTTAAACGCTTACTGTTGGGTTGCTCCAAGAGGACTGTCAAATATCCTGCAGGTTGCTGTGGATAAAAGTGCTTTCCATATGAACAAATTGAGAGAAAGGTATTGAATTATCATGACAGAGAAAATAATTAATATAATGTACAAATCATATGCATCATGGATGGATTCTCACCAAAACTGAGTGGAAAATTTCCAATGATACACACACACACACACACACACACATACAGATACACATACACATACACACACACACACACACACACACACACACACACACACACACACACAAACCCTCTAAACATACACATACCTGTATTCTCACACACAGAAGTTGGATCAGGTTTGTATTATAGGCAGCGGGCAGGGGTTCACAAATACTCTGCCCCATTTAGTGCCTTTCGTTTGGCTAAATTTGCCAAGATGATGTCATCAACAGTGCAGGCTGAGGGTGATATGAGTCTATAGAAACCAGCACTCACCCTACAGTGCTCTCACATTCAAACCCTGGCAACACACAGCTCAGCTAAGACTTGGTACATCATCTTCCCATGCACACACTCAGGTATTTATATATGTGTGTGTGTGTGTGTGTGTGTGTGTAAATGGTGTCAGTCACACATATCTGAATCTGATGTTGCTTCTATAAGAACAGTAGAATTTCAAAGAGGAAATGCTAACTATCCCAATAGATTTCAGTACAATTGAAAAAAATGAAAGAATTATATATATATATGTGTGTGTGTGTGTGTGTGTGTGTGTGTGTGTTTCACCAACACAAAGTCTAGTATAGTAACATATAGTGTAGCATATTATAGTATTAGAAGGGTGAATAAGAGTAAATTGAGCCACTTTTCAAATGGAGATGAATCTCATAAAATGAGTACATTTATTTTAATTCTATATACACTGTATGATGTGATGTGATGGTAAATTCAATTCCATTTTGCCACTTTATAAAAGTAAATGTCATGAAGTGGGAAAATATATATTATAGAATATAAAAATATATAGTATAGTATAGTACACTATTGCATTGTATAGTATTGTATAGTATAGTATGGTATAGTATAGTACAGTATAGTATAGTATTGCATTGTGTAGTTTAGTAAAGTATAGTATTGTATGGTATAGTACAGTATAGTACAGTATAGTATAGTATTGCATTGTATAGTAAAGTATAGTATTGCATTGTATAGTATTGCATTGTATAGTATTGCATTGTATTGTATAGTATTGTATTGCATTGTATAGTATTGTATGGTATAGTATTGTTTTGTATTATATAGTATTGTATGGTATAGTATTGTATTGTATAGTATAGTATAGTACAGTATTGTATTGCATTGTATTGTATTGTCTTGTATTTTATTGTATAGTACAGTATAGTATTATATTGCATTGTATAGTATTGTATGGTGTAGTATTGTATGGTGTAGTATTGTATAGTATAGTACTGTATAGAGTAGTATTGTATGGTGTAGTATTGTATAGTATAGTACTGTATAATATAGTATTGTATGGTGTAGTATTGTATGGTGTAGTATTGTATAGTATAGTACTGTATAATATAGTATTGTATGGTGTAGTATTGTATAGTATAGTACTGTATAATATAGTACTGTATAGTGTAGTATTGTATGGTGTAGTATTGTATATTATAGTACTGTATAATATAGTACTGTATAGTGTAGTATTGTATGGTGTAGTATTGTATAGTACAGTATAGTATTGTATTGTATGGTGTAGTATTGTATAGTATATTACTGTATAATATAGTATAGTACAGTACAGTATTGTATTTTGTAGTATTGTATAGTACAGTATAGTATTGTATGGTGTAGTATTGTATATTATAGTACTGTAAAATATAGTACAGTACAGTGCAGTATTGTATGGTGTAGTATTGTATAGTATAGTACTGTATAATATAGTACAGTACAGTGTAGTATTGTATGGTGTAGTATTGTATAGTATAGTACTGTATAATATAGTACAGTACAGTGTAGTATTGTATGGTGTAGTATTGTATAGTACAGTACAGTATAGTATTGTATTGTGTAGTATTGTATAGTATAGTACTGTATAATATAGTATAGTACATATATTATTGTATGGTGTAGTATTGTACAGTACAGTATTGTATTTTGTAGTATTGTATAGTATAGTACAGTATAGTATTGTATGGTGTAGTATTGTATAGTATAGTACTGTATAATATAGTACAGTACAGTGTAGTATTGTATGGTGTAGTATTGTATAGTATAGTACTGTATAATATAGTACAGTACAGTGTAGTATTGTATGGTGTAGTATTGTATAGTACAGTACAGTGTAGTATTGTATGGTGTAGTATTGTATAGTATAGTACTGTATAATATAGTATAGTACATATATTATTGTATGGTGTAGTATAGTACAGTACAGTATTGTATTTTGTAGTATTGTATAGTATAGTACAGTATAGTATTGTATGGTGTAGTATTGTATAGTATAGTACTGTATAATATAGTACAGTACAGTGTAGTATTGTATGGTGTAGTATTGTATAGTATAGTAGTGTATAATATAGTATAGTACAGTACAGTATTGTATTTTGTAGTATTGTATAGTATAGTACAGTATAGTATTGTATGGTGTAGTATTGTATAGTATAGTACTGTATAATATAGTATAGTACAGTACAGTATTGTATTTTGTAATATTGTATAGCATAGTACAGTATAGTATTGTATGGTGTAGTATTGTATAGAACTGTATAATATAGTATAGTACAGTACAAAATTGTATGGTGTAGTATTGTATAGTATAGTACTGTATAATATAGTATTGTATGGTGTAGTATTGTATAGTATAGTAGAGTACAGTATAGTATGGTGTAGTATTGTATAGTACTGTATAATATAGTATAGTACAGTATAGTATTGTATGGTGTAGAATTGTATAGTATATTACTGTATAATATAGTATAGTACAGTACAGTGAATATTGTATAGCATAGTACAGTATAGTATTGTATGGTGTAGTATTGTATAGTATATTACTGTATAATATAGTATAGTACAGTACAAAATTGTATGGTGTAGTATTGTATAGTATAGTACTGTATAATATAGTATTGTATGGTGTAGTATTGTATAGTATAGTAGAGTACAGTATAGTATGGTGTAGTATTGTATAGTACTGTATAATATAGTATAGTACAGTATAGTATTGTATGGTGTAGAATTGTATAGTATATTACTGTATAATATAGTATAGTACAGTACAGTGAATATTGTATAGTATAGTACAGTATAGTATTGTATGGTGTAGTATTGTATAGTATAGTACTGTATAATATAGTATTGTATGGTGTAGTATTGTATAGTAGAGTAGAGTACAGTATAGTATGGTGTAGTATTGTATAGTACTGTATAATATAGTATAGTACAGTATAGTATTGTATGGTGTAGAATTGTATAGTATATTACTGTATAATATAGTATAGTACAGTACAGTGAGTATTGTATCGTATAGTACAGTATAGTATTGTATGGTGTAGTATTGTATAGTATATTACTGTATAATATAGTATAGTACAGTATAGTATTGTATGGTGTAGAATTGTATAGTATATTACTGTATAATATAGTATAGTACAGTACAGTGAGTATTGTATCGTATAGTACAGTATAGTATTGTATGGTGTAGTATTGTATAGTATAGTACAGTATTGTATGGTGTAGTATTGTATAGTATAGCACTTTATAATATAGTAAAGTACAGTACAGTGTAGTACTGTATGGTATAGTGATGTATAGTATTGCATTGTATAGTATAATATTGTATAGTATGTTATAGTGAATTGAATTAAATCACTTTTTGTAAATTGAACATTATAAAGTGACCAAATTTACTGGAGTTAACCTTGTATTTAGTATAGTATATTATAGCATAGTACAGTATAATATAGTTAAGTTCAGTACAGTATAGCACTGTGTAGTGTAGAACAGTATTTTTTATCATGGTACCATATAGTATGGTATTGTTTAGTATAATATAGTATAGTAGGGATTGACAGAGTACAGTATGGTATAGTATTGAATGTTTATAATGGTATGGTAAAGTATAGATCAATACATAGTATAGTGATTAAATTGGGCCACTTATTCAGTGAGGTGAGCCAAATGAAATTAAAGAGATTATATGGATTATACAGTACAGTAAAGTATAGTTATGCATGGTATGATAAAGTACATGATAAAGTACAAGTATGGTAGTGTAGAATTGTATGGCATGGTATAGATCAGTATAGATCAGCATACACTGTAGTATTGTATAGTATAGTGGTGAATTACCAGTACATAACTGAATGCTACATGAAGACAATGAGTGTACTGTACATGTGATGTCATTCGGTATGATGATGTTTGCAGACTAAAGAGTAAGCAGACTTCATATGATAGTCTCACCAAACTGAGACAACAGCAAGCAATGAGCCTGAGCAGATAGGCAAAGGGAGGTAAGACAGACTTTAACACACAAATACTCTAACACACACACTACACAAAAATATTTTACATAAAGACATATGGATACAAAAACAAACATCCCCCATACACCTGAACAACAAAGTCTCTCATCATTTACTCACCCTATTGCCATCCCATATGTGTGTGACTTTCTTTTATCAGCTGAATCATTACAATGATGATTTTTAGAAGCAAGTTTCAGCTCTGTAGATCAATACAATGCAAGTGAATGGGTGCCAAAATTCTGAAGCTCCATAAGAGAAACAAAAGTTCTCCAGATAACTCTGGTGGTTAAATCCATATCTTCTGAAGCTCTATGATAGGTGTGGGTGAGAAAACAAATGTTTTTTTAAGCCTTTCAGAGTAAAATCCATGTGTACCGCCTAAAAAAGAACTTTTGGATACTTAAGCCACACTTCAAAATGTATGAATGACATTAAATTATATAACATCAAATCAAATCAAGGTGTATGTCTTTCAGGGAGTCTGAACTTGGGGAAGAAGATCAGCGCTCCAAAGGACCAGATGATGGAGGAGTTGAATCTGAACACTAACAGGGGATCTAGAATGATCCAAGAGCGTCAGAGAAGAGTAGAGAGAGATACACTGGAGAACACTGTAGATGTTCCCTCCATCATATATGTAAGGGCTCCCGTACTCTAAAGGGATTGTTCACCCAAAAATGAAAATTCTCTCATTACGATCACTTTTGGCCTGAAAAAATATAAATATTTAAGTACTTTTTTTAACTATAACTCAATGTTTCAGGAGACGGTGGAGTTCAAGCAATCTCTTGTGTGACGTATTCACGTTACCATGGATACAGATCTCACATTCTCCACTCGGTTGAGACGTCCAGGATAAGCACACAAATGCACCATTGTGAGTAAATAAACAGATAAATACAGATCTAAACTAAAACCAACCAAGACGCTGCCTTGTTACGGACTTTTATTTCCTCTAGATAGTCAAGTTTGATCGTCTTCTTGGCGCTCCGCCAAGGCCCATGAGGAGCCCATGCGGGGCCGATCCAAAGACCTCACTAAACCATCCAATCGGTATTAGCAACTGGCGGTGTGTACAAAGCGCAGGGACTTAATCAACGTGAGCTTATGACCGACGCTTACTGCGAAAAGTTGCAAATAGTTGCAATCCCCAGTCCCGATCATGAGTGGGGTTCAGCGGGTTACCTGCACCTCTCGCCGCAGGTCAGACGCACGCCGATCCACCCATTGTGGCGCCACTTGTCCCTCTAAGAAGTTGGACACCAACCACACTGGGCCACATAACTATTTAGCATGCCGGAGTCTCGTTCGTTATTGGAATTAACCAGACAAATCGCTCCACCAACAAAGAACGGCCATGCACCACCACCCACAGAATCGAGAAAGAGCTATCAATCTGTCAATCCTTACCGTGTCCTTCTCGCTTCTGTCTCAATGCCTGAAAAGCGCTATACAAATAAATTTGACTTGACTTGGCATCAATATTAATATTAAAATTAAAAGTCTGCAAAAAAGCCTGCACTGTTTGTGCAACAGACACATTGATAACACATAATGCAGCTTGTTGTGGTGAGGTGTGCTATAACTTATCTAAATGATTGGACTTTTACCTGCCAGATGGTAAAATAGGCAAAGAATGCAATAGACTTACATTGAAGTAGGGACCCAAGCCATATCAAGTGGCCAGAATATCATAGAGACTTGGGGATGAGCTATTTTGACTTGGGCTAGAAAACAATCACCTAGCAACAAACCACAACACTCCAAAAACCACCTAGCAACATCCTAGGAACCGCAATAAAGAGTGTTATACTTGTCCCAAGTTTTATTGGGACAAGTTTTGCACAGGCAAGCACCACTAAAAATATCTTGAGAAAATATAGACATTTAGTTCAGTTAGCATCTAACTTGATTTGGTCTTATAGACATTGATCAGTTAATAAAACTTGAAACACATCAGTGTATTTTTAAGCAAAGTTTCAAGAGAGGAACTAAAATAAAACCTCCCTCACAAAAATCGAGAGATCTGGCAAACTTGCCGCATATTTGCCACTCATTGCATGCAAACAAGCTTTGCGGCAAACTCTTCATTGTCGCCAAAGGTTTGCTGCAGGTTCACCACTCCTAGTGCAGAGCTGCAAACTTCAGGCAAACATTTGCGGTGAATTGCAAGCTCATTTGCATGTGAAAATTATGAGTGGGAAATCTGTGGCAAGTTTGCAACAAAATAATCAAATCGTGCTTGCATATATTATCAGGCATCTGCGAGAGAAGCCTCCCTCATCAGCTTACTTATGTGCTGTTATCATTAGCTTGTTAGCTGACTCCGCAGAGCTTAATGAACTCTTTAATTTTCTTGCTCTCACTGTGGACCCATTAATAAACATCCATCTCCTGTTTCGTATCTTTATCTGCCTGTGACCCCTGAAGGGACTGTCTGAATTTCTAAGTATGCATTTGTGTGCTAGTCCCATTATCTTAACACTATAGTATGCATGAATGGGCATCCAGCAAATTTCCCTCCTAAAGTCCATCATAACATCTAAGAGGAATTACAGTTCCTTATGTGCAAAAACGAAAAAGGTAAACGTACCTAAAACAGGTCTTGGTTCATGCAGCTGGGAAGGGCCCAGTGAGATTGGAGCTGGTGATATCAGGCAGCTCTTTTCAAGTTGAGCACAATATGCATCCTGATGATCCGTGGGAGTGGATCAGACAACCTTAACCATTACCATTTCTTGATTACAATGTTGTTCAAGCCCTAAACCCTAACCCTAACATCTGATTGGTTGATAGGGGTGTTGTTCCAGAACGACAAAGTAGTATCTACACTCACCTAAAGGATTATTAGGAACACCATACTAATACTGTGTTTGACCCCCTTTTGCCTTCAGAACTGCCTTCATTCTACGTGGCATTGATTCAACAAGGTGCTGAAAGCATTCTTTAGAAATGTTGGCCCATATTGATAGGATAGCATCTTGCAGTTGATGGAGATTTGTGGGATGCACATCCAGGGCACGAAGCTCCCGTTCCACCACATCCCAAAGATGCTCTATTGGGTTGAGATCTGGTGACTGTGGGGGCCATTTTAGTACAGTGAACTCATTGTCATGTTCAAGAAACCAATTTGAAATGATTCGAGCTTTGTGACATGGTGCATTATCCTGCTGGAAGTAGCCATCAGAGGATGGGTACATGGTGGCCATAAAGGGATGGACATGGTCAGAAACAATGCTCAGGTAGGCCGTGGCATTTAAACGATGCCCAATTGGCACTAAGGGGCCTAAAGTGTGCCAAGAAAACATCCCCCACACCATTACACCACCACCACCAGCCTGCACAGTGGTAACAAGGCATGATGGATCCATGTTCTCAACCATCTGAATGTCTCAACAGAAATCGAGACTCATCAGACCAGGCAACATTTTTCCAGTCTTCAACTGTCCAATTTTGGTGAGCTCTTGCAAATTGTAGCTTCTTTTTCCTATTTGTAGTGGAGATGAGTGGTACCCGGTTGTGTCTTCTGCTGTTGTAGCCCATCCGCCTCAAGGTTGTGCGTGTTGTGGCTTCACAAATGCTTTGCTGCATACCTCGGTTGTAACGAGTGGTTATTTCAGTCAAAGTTGCTCTTCTATCAGCTTGAATCAGTCGGCCCATTCTCCTCTGACCTCTAGCATCAACAAGGCATTTTCGCCCACAGGACTGCCGCATACTGGATGTTTTTCCCTTTTCACACCATTCTTTGTAAACCCTAGAAATGGTTGTGCGTGAAAATCCCAGTAACTGAGCAGATTGTGAAATACTCAGACTGGCCCGTCTGGCACCAACAACCATGCCACGCTCAAAATTGCTTAAATCACCTTTCTTTCCCATTCTGACGTTCAGTTTGGAGTTCAGGAGATTGTCTTGACCAGGACCACACCCCTAAATGCATTGAAGCAACTGCCATGTGATTGGTTGATTAGATAATTGCATTAATGAGAAATTGAACAGGTGTTCCTAATAATCCTTTAGGTGAGTGTATATTGGCAATTTAAGTAAATCCCATGGACACATTTGCTGATCTCTTTGTTGCCAAACAAGTAAATACCAATTCAACTAATGACTGAAGTAATTGGGAGACTTGACTGCAAGTTGCTCACCTGGAAAGTCAATCTAACCTGGAATCTTAATGGTTGAATGCTAGAACTAAAGTCTTAAACTCATCGTCGTTGACTAGTTGGCAACAAGAAGTCCCAGAAGTCTGACGAGTTACTGTTGCGAATTACTTCCTATTGTTACTGACGCAGCCAGTCTGCAGTCATGTGTGTAGTATGCACACCAACATGACAAAAAACCTAACGAGTCTTTAAGTGATCACATGGTGTCAAGCCAAAAGGGCAAAGGATTATCAGCAGGTTTATTAGGATAATGCAACACATCTTGCGGCAGCCCATCTAGAGTTGGGAAGTCTGAGCACGCCTGGGGATACAGGGTCCCCCCGTAATAGCATCTTTATTTGGAAGAGCTTAAGTCTCCATTGTACCAGCAAATGAAAGCAGAACAGGATATGAGAAACAGCATTCAGGATCACCAAGAGGTTTTGGCACATTAGCTTCATGCATGTTGATTATGTGCCCTAAATAGACCCAGCAAGACCAATCCTCACGCTCAAATTTTGAACTCCACTTATGAGCCCCTTGGAGAGCAGCTATGTTTCCACTACATCTTCCCACTTGAAATGAGATCCTGCCAGCAGAGGAGCAAATGAAGAAACTATTTAAGTGCATTGTGGAAGAGAAGAATCGCTGGCTCCAACCTTCATGGCTCTCAGAACCTAAAGATAAATTGCACACACAGAAGATCAAGTTTCTCAAACTCCAATTGCATCACTATGTCGAGTCAGATGGGGTCCTTAAAGACTAGGATCCATGTTTTTCCATATAACAATATGTCTTGCGCATGGTTGAACGCTTTAGCCTTTCAAAGAACAGTTCATTGATTACAGCGATGACTCACTATGCAGAACACCGATGTATACATTGACCATTTAGACTAGGTATAATTCGTATTTCCACATGCCGTTCCGTCTCGTGCACAGTCAAGCACTCAGTCTTTCAAAGTATACTCTTCTGACCACAAGCCCATATGGATGCGTTTGTGAACTGCTTTGTGATGCTCCTTTAGCCCGGTTGAAAGCAGAGAATATGTGCAAATACATGGACAGTACATGTATACTACGCTGCTGACGAAATTTGCAGCATGGGCACGTGTGAGCGCCATTTTCCGGGTAAAATGTCCAAAAGTTGTGAAGTGATTTGTTTTCAGCTGTACAGGATGTAGTAAGTGAAGAGAATGCATATTTTATCAACTGTACTCCCCAACCCAAACCCCAAACCTGAACTTAACCATCATTGGAGAAAAATGTAATGTTAGAGGTAAAAGCACAACCTCCAAATCACACTTCTGAGCGATTACACATTTGCAGTAACATCATAGTTTCAATGGAGGATCCGAACCTGCGTCTTTCACTATGCTTACATGGCTTCCTGTTCTACTCTACTATAAGTGTTATGTACATGTATCACTTTCTAATACATTAGAAATAATAAACTAAAAAATGATGGTCTCAACCTGATATGAAACACAAAGACCATTGACGCGATAGCCGGCGAGAACCGGCTTAACAATATAAACAATATTTAATTAAATAAAAACACACACACATAACCATATACAGGGCAGCTGCCTGTAATTCTCTCTCTCGCTGATTGAGGACCTGGCCCTGCCCTCCTCCACTCTAAGCCCCCGGCATGATGTACACCCCCCCAAAACGTACCGCCATGCAGAAACCCAAAGTATACTTTGGCTTTTAGAGGAAATGTGGTTTTAAAACCAAGGTTGTAGCCATTTAGATGAAGCTGAACCAAATGTAGGCTACTGTTAGCTTCCCAAAACGAGTTTTATTGCCAATTCTAAAGCAAAAACCATATTTATTTTTTTTTACATTTGCCTAAAATGTGAGAAGTGCTTGCCAGGGCAATAGTAATTTCCACGATGCTCGGGTGTTGTGGATGGTTGCCAGAGCATCTGAATAGTTTTAATGCATTGCTATGTTATTGTTTAGGTTTATATGACTCAACACATCACAGCCTTCTTTGCTTTCTCTTCAAGAGCTGCAGTACCATTTGGCGGTCGCGTATGCAGTCAGCGGGTGATTTCTGTTATTGGGTTTGAACAACTGGAGGCTCAAAATCTTCCTGACATGACCCTGGCCATGATGTCCAAACGACCCAACTTCAACAGAGCCCCACAGGGATGGGGTGCCAGATACTCGCCAGAGTCAAATGACCTGTAATCAACCTGCCATATAAGAGGAATAGAAACACTGTCGCAACGTAAAGACCTGCACTTTCCACATTTGGACTGTCCTGATATGTTCCCGGCCGGTGAAAGGTGGCCAGGGGAGGGCACTCGGAAGTTTAGAATTAAGACTAAATTAAACTTAATGACAACACTGATCACGATAAATACATACAGGAAAGCTTGTACTGTGAGAGATGGGCAGAGATTTGATTTAAAACTGCCCTTTCAAGTGTTTTTGCCATGAATGGGATGAGAGAGACTGGTCTGTAGTTTTTTATCTGTGTGGGGTTAAGTGCGGGTTTCTTCAGCAGCGGGGTTACTCGAGCCTGCTTAAATGCCTGCTTACAATGGAAGTGAATGGGGCCAATATGTAAACTTGAAAATACTCCGTTTTAAAAGCCACAAGATGTAAACAATACGTGTTAACATGATTTGAGTGATACATTTGCTTATTAAACTTTTATGTGAAAAGTTATATTACATTTTATAGGTTCGTTGCCATGACGACATAAAACCTAAAACCCTTAAATAACCGTAAAAAGTATTTAAGGAACTTTAAAGCTCAAATAATACACAAGTTTTAACAGACACATTAATTAAAGTGCTTTTATAAAATGATAAGCTTCAAATTTCTGTCTTTAAACCCTCCAAAAATTGGCCCCATTCACTTCCATTGTAAGTGCCTCAATGTAACCTGCATTTTTTATTTTTTAAAGAAAAGGAGGGACGACTCCAAATCGTTTTTCGTGGTAATTAACTTTATACAACAAATACTATTGATTGAGCTTAACTTGTATTAAACCTGGAAAATTTGGACTAGGTCTAGTAATATTTGACACAAAAATACTTTTTGTCTTGATTTAAAAACAAAAAAGCTCTCATTTTGTGAAAGTGTGTTTCACTGTCTGTCTTTACAATGCAACTCGGTTTGACATTGTTACCTAATGCAATGACATTCATGCAGTGTCCAAATACTTCTTTGGGTCTGTATATCATAAAGCAGAGCACATGGCACATTTTAATGACAGCTGGGTTTTAATGTTCATGAAAGATATTGATAGCAGTGCACTTTCAGTTCCCTGCTTACAACTACGACAGATAAAGTTGGTTTTGTGTCTAGAGTAAGATATGCTAATAACAAGGGCATGTTTATGTGTCAAGTCATAAACAAAGTGGATAAGGAAAAAAAAAAAGTGTCTCCTGTGGTGTGTCTATAAGCAGTGTGACTGAAGCACTTTTTTAATACATACAACACGACTGCAATCCACTTGGCATTGTGCTCAAAAACAAGATCGCCCAGTTAAACTACCAGACGTTTCCTGGCAATTTTCAAAGAAACAGGCCGGGTTATCCATTTTCTAATCACTCTGTATGATGTCACACATCAGACTCCACCCTCTGATGACATCACAAGAGAGGCTTAGCATGACCCCTCCACACGCTACAGCCAATTGGCTAATCGAGTCCAAACGGGAGGAGTCAATCAATCGGCGTGACGAATTGCAGCATGCGCGCCCATGCGCTGAGGATCCTGGGAAGGGTAATGGATGTGGCCTGGTGGTCTCAATCCCATCGGAGGAGGTGGAGGAAGACCCATTGGGTGGAACATTGGAGGTCCAAAACCTGAAAGCACAAGAGTTTAAAAACTGTTTTACAGTCTTCAGTATCAAGTCTGGTCCAGACTGCAGCTTATTCTGGCCAAGAAACGCCCACTTAGACAAGAGACTGTTTCACAGACATATAAATAGGCCAATCGCAGTTGGTTTTGTTTTTATGGTCAAATATTGACCAGAATTTGAAGCTCCAAAAGGGACATAAATGCAGCATAAAAGTAATCCATAAAACTTCAGTGGTTTAATCCATGTCTTCAGAAGGGATATGACAGATGTGGGTGATAACAGATCAATATTCAAGTCATTTTTTTTGCTGAAAATCTACACATTCACATTCTGGTGTGTAAGTGACTTTTACATTCACATTCAGCCACCTATTTGTTGGGGCTGGTCAAAAGGAGGAAATTAATGGTAAAAAAAATTACAGTTTCTCATCCACACGATCATATCGCTTCTGAAGATTTGGATTAAACCACTGGAGTCGTCTGGATTACTTTTATGATGCCTTCGTGTCCTATTTGGACCTTCTGATTTCTGGTCACCATTCACTTGCATTGTGAGGACCTACAGAGCTGAAATATTCTTCATTTGTGTTCTGCAGAATAAAAAAAGTCATAAACATCTGAGATGGCATGAGGGTGAGTAAATGATGAACTATCATCAACAAGGTGTTTCCATCCACAGAACTGCCACTCACTGGATGTTTTTTGTTTTTGGCCCCATTCGGAGTAAATTCAAGAGACTGTTGTGTGTGAAAATCCCAGAAATACTCAAACCAGCCCGTCTGGCACCAACAATCATGCCACGGTCCAAATCACTGATATCACATTTATTCCCCATTCTGATGGTTGATGTGAACATTAACTGCTCTATCTTATCAGCCAATCATGTGGCAGCAGTGCAGAGCATAAAATCATGCAGATACAGGTCAGGAGCTTCAGTTAATGTTCACAACAACCATCAGAATGGGGAATAAACGTGATATCAGTGATTTGGACAGTGGCATGATTGTTGGTGCCAGACGGGCTGGTTTGAGTATTTCTGGGATTTTCACACACAACAGTCTCTAGAATTTACTCAGAATGGGGCCAAAAACAAAAAAGTGAGTGTCAGTTCTGTGGACGGATATGCCTTGTTGATGAGAGAGGTCAACAGAGAACGGCCAGACTGCTTTGAACTGACAAATTCAACAGTAACTCAGATAACCACTCTGTACAATTGTGCTGAGAAGAATAACATCTCATGCAATTCTGATATGAGGGTTTGTGCCGTTTTGGTGCCATGAGTGGGACCTACACAATATTAGGCAGGTGGTGGGACTATACAGGGGTGAGCTATGATAAGCTGTATACCTGGTGGTGGGTTTGGTAGTCCAGGTGGAGGGGGTAAACTGATGTTCATAACTGTTGGAGAACTGCTTGGGTCCAGATTAAAGTAGTTGGCTGTGGCTTCATCCTCCAGAGCTGGAGGAAGCGGAAGAGCTGCAAAACATAAAACTTGCTTCAAATAAAGTCCCAGAGAGAATCTGCCGACTTAATTAGCCATTTACAACATGGGCTATCAAATCAGCTTTTAGAGCTGGAACTAGGCCTATTCCTATTGTTGTATACTTAATGCATTTACAATCCATGTGTCAGTAATAGACACAGAAACACACCTGCTGGTAGACCTGGTACTGGCTCCAGTCTGGTGCCCATCTCACTGAAACCCTCCTTGACCTCTTTGCCTTTAGCGGCCTGAGAGCGACCCCACTTCACCGACAGCCTGCGGCCATTAATGATGAGCTTGTTGAAGGATTTCTCTGCTGCGAGTTCTGCCCCCTGGCGCGTGGCGAACTGAATGAACGCGCACTGCTGCCGCTGAACCAGTGTGATGGTCCGAATCTCGCCAAACTGATACAAATTATTCCTGCAGGTAAAGATGAGGAAATGTGTTTTACCTGGAGTGTTTCAGATGGTAAAGGACATAAACATGCATACACGAAATTCAACCATAAACACTTGCTTGGAACTGCTGCCAGTTCTCTTAAAGAAACAGTAACAATTTAGTGCTGTAAACTCAATGTAAATTGCGCAAGTGAATATAAATGTAACAAAATGTAGTAAATGTAATAGATTTGTAAATACATAAATATTTAATAAGGCACATTTTACAATAATAAAATATGTTAACTTCAGAAAACATTGAAAAATATTAAAGAGTTTAACACACAGGCTTGTGCCGCATCTATCCAGGGGTTTGATATTTTTTATATACACTACCGTTCAAAAGTTTGGGGTCACTTACTCATTCTTTATTTATTTATTTATTTCACATTTTAGAATAATAGTAGTCAGCAAAACTATGGAATAATAGAAATGGAAATATGGGAATTATTTTGTGACCAAAAAATCCAAAATAAATCCAAAACTATGTAATATTTTAGCATCTTCAATGTAGTCACCCTTTGCCTAGATTTTGCAGACATGTACTCGTGACATTTTCTCAACCAACTTCTTGAGGAATCACCCCGGGATGCTTTTTAAACAGTATTGAAGGAGTTCCCATCTATGTTGGGCACTTATTGGCTTCTTTTCTTCATATTTTGATCCAAGTCATCCATTTCAAAAACTTTTTTTTTTTTTAGGAAATTTTAGATTTGTAATTAAATAAATGTATATGTTTTGGCAGAATAATATTTTGTCTACAAAGTTAATTTCAAACTTTTAAGCATACACCTTCAGATCAAAAGATTTTTAAGATCATGAGAAACATTTCAGACAAGTGACCCCAAACTTTTGAACGGTAGTGTATATTTTTTTTTTTTTGCATAGTAGCAGTTAAATTATTATTTTTAGAATATAATAATTAAATACTTATTATGTGTAATTCAATGTTCATTATTTGGTTCCAACCTTGTGAATATTTTGTTAATAAATGTGTATGAAATTTAAAATAGTGGCAACAGTTGAATCATTATTAAAAATGCAATTTCATGACATCATATAAATTGATACAATGTGAAATTGTTACATTTTAAAAAATCTAAAATGTGATTAAAATGACATTTTATGAATATGAATACTAATATATATATATTTATTAAGGCTGTTGATTTAATGTGTTAATTCAGTGTGCTTAATTTGACAAAAAACGCAATTATTCGCAATGCCCCCGGACTGTAATAAGGAGGATCCCTGAGAAATGCTTGTAGTACCACCTGTTTACTCCAGGGGGCAGTAAGTGAAACTTCAGCTGTATGAGCAACACACAGTTTATACAGTGAAGAAACACTTCAGCAGAACAACACAAACATGCGTTACATTCTTGTGTTCAAAACACTTGATGGAGCACAAATCTGATCTAAGAGATCTCAAGATGTGTTTAAAGTATTAAACTATATTTAACTTGACACAGTGAACTAAACGTTTTATGTTTATGACGCAACACACCCGAGACGCTACACAAGCATGTCTGACGCAGGTGTACATTCACGGGTCCTTAAACAAGCCCTCATAATAAATCTCCAACTGATTGACAAATTCACTTGTGTAATGGATTGCTGTGAACTGTGTGTCAATGATTGACTTATGATCAATAATATGTTAGTAAACAATACATTGTATTCTAAATCCGCTTTTTGTCTTATTAATGATGAACTCTTCTGCTACAGGAATGTAAAGCAAGATTTGGTGATAGCAAAATTAGACAAGAATTAAAAGAATAGTATACTCGAATATTTTGGAAGATGCTCTCACCTGAGCTCGGAGTCAGTGACGTTTTCTCCTAAACCTCCTATATACAATGTGGTAATAGACTTGTCATCGGGCGGGTCCAGGCGAGGCATGGCGGTCGCTCGCTTGAGCAGTTTATCAGCCACTGGGTCGTTAGTGCCATAAAAACGATCTTTAATGTTCTGATCGGCAAGAGGATCATCAGGGTCTGTGGGCTTCTCATGCCTGGTGAGAAATACATGATTTTAAAGCACATGGTTCTGACCGTTTAGACGGTCGTCAACATTACAACACACTTTCACCATGAACTAGAGCTAGAGATTGAATTCTCCTTCCCCCTTGAAATAGATGAAATCAACACGAGACTCTGACCTGTATGGACACTCCTCTCCTCTCTTACATTCTCCCTTCACCCAAAAAGAGCAGATATGAGGTCTGTTGCGTTTGTAGTACGGCGTGGTGCGTGCCAACTTCAGCAGCATGTCACTGGGGTTCTGAGCTTTACCCAGCATACCCACCGGCCTGGTGCCATCAGAGTTCTGGATCTGAAACAGACATAATTCAAGAGTTTACATAAAACGAACGCAACTAGATCTTCTTAAAAGTGTTTTTCTCTTATGGTCAAGTTGCTCCCAATGGCAGGCTAGCGCCTTGCATGGCAGCTCTGCCGCCATTGTGTTTATGAGTGTGTGTGTGTGTGTGTGTGTGTGTGTGTGAATGGGTGATTGGGACACAGTGTAAAGCGCTTTGGTAACCTCTAAGGTTAAAAAAAAAGCGCTATATAAGTGCAGATCATTTACCATGGCATGTTCACATACAAAGCAAAGAACGCGAGTTTGACCGCTGGATTATAAATGTGTGTTTAAACACGTGTTCCCGCGAGTAACGCTAACCCGCGAGTATTCCCCCTTCTCTTCCGGAAAAGAACAGTAGGAGGGGCTTCTACGACTGGATTATAAATGTGTGTTTAAACTCGTGTTCGCGCGAGTAACGCTAACCCGCGAGTATTCCCCCTTCTCTTCCGGAAAAGAACAGTAGGAGGGGCTTCTACGACTGGATTATAAATGTGTGTTTAAACTCGTGTTCGCGCGAGTAACGCTAACCCGCGAGTATTCCCCCTTCTCTTCCGGAAAAGAACAGTAGGAGGGGCTTCTACGACTGGATTATAAATGTGTGTTTAAACTCGTGTTTGCGCGAGTAACGTGAACCCACGAGTATTCCCGCTTCTCTTCCGGAAAATGACAGGAGGCGGGGCTTCCACTATTTGGTTCATAGTAAAGTACAACCAATAGCTGGAATCAAGTAGATGTGCATATTTCCAGAACTTACCAGGTAGTCCAACTTCCTCGCTCACTTTCCTCCAAGCGATGTCTTTTTTCATCCCGTCTCTGTACATGTATGACGTTGTGTCATACAAATCCGGGCACCCACACACCGCTACAACACTTTTTTCACCCATTTTTCCAGATTTCTTCTACTCCTACATCAGTACGTCAGTGACATCCGGACAATCTAAATGCTGATAAGCTTTGGCGACAATGCGTCATGCAAATTTCAACTCCCGCGACAGCGATTTCGCGTGTTCGTCCGGTCTCTATACATGTATGACATTGTGTCAATTTCAATGCAGATGGGCTTTCGCGACAACGCGTCAGCCAGATTTTTCGCTCGAGTTGAAAAATGTAAACTCGCGCGAATGAAGCGATTTCATGTGTTCGAGTCGCGCCATTCGCTTCATTTGCCCACCTGGCACAAATTTGCGTCTTTGCATGTAATCTAACCAAACTAACAACTAACCAAATTCACAGCACTCTGGTATGTACAAGATCACAACATCAAACACAAGACTTATGGATTTCTTAGATGTGGGATACTGTTATTAAACCGCACCTCTCTCTCCATGTTCTGCGTATAATATTCTTTGTTCACGTCAGACTTCGGTATGTCGTCTTTAACGGACACACCCGTATCCCGGACCTGGATTGGAAGACCTGTAAAGCAAAAACACCTAGAGAGAATGAAATTACAAAACACAGACAAAATAAAAAAGACAACTAACTAAAAGTCAAGTGAAAATAAAAATGAATAAACGCATTATTATTCATTATCAAATTCAAATTATTTAAGACTTTTATTCAGAAGGATGCTTTGTGAATCCGACCCCAGATAATTAACAGATTATTATTTTTATTATCATTAAAATGACCTCTGCTAGACAGTTCTGGTGCGCAACTCTTACCGTACTCCAAATCCAGTAAACACGTCTGACAGACATTCTTCATCTTACTGCAGGTCTGACACACTTCGGTCTTCTTAAAACGCATCCGCACTCCAGGACACCACCGGAAGACAGTGAAGGGACGAGCACATATCTGGAAGAAATAACTAAACGTTTCAGAAGACTTTCCTTTAATGTGGGAAATATTTCGGAAAGCTAGATGTCTGTAGTTAATACTTAGCTATACACTAAACTGTAGATACTGACTTCACCTTGCACTCTTTGCCGTACTTTTCCTTCGTCTATAAAAGAGACAGGAATGTTTATATCTTGTAACATTATGTGCAATTTCATCCACTATTGAGAGAGATGCTGACATCTACTTACCATACGAATGTAAGGATTTTCCCCAAGGCATGTTTGACAGAGAATAGGAAAGTCCTGGAAGGAAAAAAAAAAAACATTTAAAATCATTTTGATTTTATTTTAGTTCGTTTTGGAGTCATTAAATGTATTTTACAACCCCATTTCTGGAAAAGTTGGGACAGTACAGAAAATGCTAATAAAACCAAAAAGTACTCATGAATTCAATTCACCCTGTGCTACATTGAAAGTAGTACAACAACACAATTTTTGATGTTTTACCTTTTTTATATATATATATATATATATATATATATATATATATATATATATATATTCTCCAAAAAAGTTGAGACGGGTAATTTAGGACTAACAACAATCTGACGAGTTGAAATATTAAGATGGTGTGAAACAGGTGAGGCAATCATGTCGTAGTATATCAGCAGCCTCCAAAATAAAGTCTACTCCTCCAAGAGCGAGGATGGGTCGAGGAATATATTAAAATATAAATTTTCCAAATTTTATTGTATTACTTTTTCAGCATTTTGGTAACATTTTGGCTTTTTATAAACGCACAAATACATGTATTCAATCAATAAATAAGATATTATCTTTCATATATTATTTTTGTTACATATTTATAGTTAAATTGCATAATTTGAACTATTCATAAGTATTTACATTGATTTGTCGAACCGTCTCTTTAACAAAAAACGGCATTTCTATAAACCACCTTTAAATGAGCGCATGTTAATTACAGAGGATTCGAACATATTAGATATATAGAGGATATGACGCTGAGCATGTGCACTCAACTTCTTTGGTCGACCATGGTGAGGCCTGTCCTGAGTGGAACCTGTCCTGTTAAACCGCTGTATGGTCTTGGCCACCATGCTGCAGCTCAGTGTCAGGATCTTGGCAATCTTCTCATAGCCTCGGCCATCTTTATGTAGAGCAACAATTATTTTTTTCAGATCCTCAGAGAGTTCTTTGCCATGAGGTGCCATGTTGAACTTCCAGTGACCAGTATGGGGGAGAGTGAGAGCGATGACACTAAATTTAACACACCTGCTCCCCATTCACACCTGAGACCTTGTAACACTAAAGAGCCACATGACGGAGGGAAAATGGCAAATTGGGCCCAATTTGGACATTTTCACTTAGGGGTGTGCTCACTTTAGTTGCCAGCGGTTTAGACATTAATGACTGTGTGTTGAGTTATTTTGAGGGGACAGCAAATGTACACTGTTATACAAGCTGTACACTCACTACTTTACATTGTAGCAAAGTGTCATTTCTTCAGTGTTGTCACATGAAAAGATATAATCAAATATTTACAAAAATGTGAGGGGTGTACTCACTTTTGTGAGATACTGTACATACTGCATATCAACATACACCATGTACAAACCTTGCAAATCGCTGTTTTCTGCTTGGTATTGAGTTTTCTAAAGCCAAACCAATTCCACACTATGGAAGATGCCATTTCTCCTGAATAATCTCCTTTTATCTTCTCATTGAAATGAATTTGAGGAATGAGCAATCGCACCGCTTAACTCCATTTATCCAACAGAGTGAGTAATGCGTACGTGTTATGTGCTGTACAAATTTCTTGTGTGGCAATTAAGCATTACTGCGATAGAGACGATAATCCAAAAGTGCACCAGTTGGCAAATTTCAACCAGTTTATCATGTCTACCGGTATATCACACACCACCAACTACTTTTGACTTGATCTCATGTCGATTCCATTCATAGAATGAGGCTGAAAGCATGAAAACCCGCAGTGGATTGATTATATCACCCCATGTAAACATACTCTCCTTCTTAAAAACATCATTCATCTGTAATGGATACCATGACATGCGCTTAGGATAACTTCGGTAAGCCTTTGTCAGTCATCACCATTCGCCGCTGCATCAACAGATGCAAGTTAAGACTTCACTATGCAAAGGAGAAGCCGTACATCATCACTGTCCAGAAGCGCTGCCGACGTCTCTGGTCTCATCTTAGATGGAAAGTAGAACCGTGGAATCGTGTTTTGTGGTCTGATGTGTCCATATTCTTCAAAGAAAAGAAAAAAAGCCCAGTTGTTGTGTCAGTGCCCAGTGTCTTTATGGTCCAGGGGTGTGTCAGTGCCCATGGCATGGGTAACTTGCACATTTGTGAGGGCACCATTAATGCAGACAGATATTTATACATTTTGGAGCAACATGTACTGGCATCCAGACGCCATATTTTCCAGGGATGTCCTGGAATTTTCCAGCATGCCATCGCCAAGTATTGCTTTCAATATAGCACGCGGTGAATCAAATGTGCAAATAACTCCTTTTTATTTTTATTAGCATTTTTTATACTGTCCCAACTTTATCAGAATTGGATTGTAGTTTAGTTCAATTATTTTCCAATTATGAACGTTTCCATATTTGGTTTTAATGTGTCCTTGTTACAGTGCAATTACAAAAGTAATTACTGATTCTTACTAATTAACAACATCCACTTACTAAAGATGCACCGATCGACCGGCCAGGGACCGGAATCAGCCGGTTTTCCGCATGCTCGGCCCGGACCGGTAACCGGCCGGTCAGTCTCACGTCTTTCCGATTCCGAGCTGGTCCGTTTGGTTGCCAGCAGCGCCGTGGGATGGCAGAGGCGGGATAAATACATACAAATTGTGCCGTTGTGATTTAATGTGCTGAGTAACGTAATTTTTCCCACCGTGTCCGATATTAAAATCAGTGCGAAACACTTTGCGAAAGGCGCGGGTATTGTTGATATGGCTTCGGGATATGAAATTAAATGCTTTCGTCCAGCTGTTGTTAAATTTACATGTGTGTGTGTGTGTGTGTGTGTGTGTGTGTGTGTTTGTGAGCACCAGCTGAGTCTCCTCCCATCTACCGGTGATGCTTGATTCAACTTCTCGCATCTACTGCCTGCGCAGATTTCAACAGAGCAGCTGGGTTTTGGTTGCCAGGTTGAGGTCACAAATGATCAGAAATGTGTTTGATGTGTCGATTGTGTGAGTTGGATGCGTTTCATACAAGATCTGGCAACAGGACAACCTTGGAATAATATATTAATGTGATTATTCATATAACGAGGTTTGGGCCGTACAAATTACGGGAGTTTCCCGGGAGAAATAACAAACCGGGAGGGGGGGTGGGAGATGAGTGTGAAATACGGGAGACTCCCGGGAAAAACCGGGGTGAGTACAAGCCGATCCCGAAGCAGCAATCAGTTTTACCTCTGATATTTGTTATCTAACGTACGCTTAATGTCAATGTTAAGTGTATTGGACACTTCAGTTTTGTTCATAGGCTTGTAATCTTTGGAATTGTTTTGTTAAACGAGCAAAAAATAGAAAAAGGTCAATTTCTAATAATAGTGGAAAATGACATCTGTTGTGTTATATAAAGCAACTCATTTGCAGTTAATTGTTATTTCCTCCTCTTTCCAGTCACGGAGCACTTTAGAGAAGATCCTGTAACTTTGCTTGAGGGAAATTGTAATGTTTAATAATTAATTTTATTATGAAAATTACATTTTTGCATTGAAGAAACGTAGTATAATAGTTCTTAGAAAGAAAATCGGAAAAAATTGGTATCGGCAGGTCACACTTAAATAAAATCGGGAATCGGCCAAGAAAATAGCAATCGGTGCATCTCTACTACTTACTCTAGGTTTAGGTTTAACATATATGTGTGTAACAAGGACACATTAAAATAAAGTATTACCCTATTTTTGTCTCAGTTAACGAACATTTTTAATTATGTTTTTGTTAACGATAACAACACTGACACAAACACATTATATACGAAGTCAGTTAACACTCCCAAACAAACATATTCAACAAGCATCAATTTCACCACTGTATGGACTTTATACGCATTTGTATCTCTGGAAATAAATGCATCTGCGATAATATGAAAGTCTGGGGTGCATCTGCTTCCAAATGCTGCATAAATTCCAGCTCGTGCTAAATTGCTCTCTCAACAGGTTCTACCATGTCATTCACCTCATTAGAGAAGCTAAAGATAGTTTAAGCAATCACAGCATTTATATCTAGTAGAGGAGAGCAGCACTTCTGAAACACACTTAATGTATGCATTCAAGCTATAGTACTGATAAAATGGCTGTTACTTTGGTGTGGAAGAGTGAAGGTAGTTATGTTCAACCTAATCCTGACACCATAAAATCTGGCCCTGTTTAAACAGAACGGCATGTGCTGACTTTTGGCGACACAAATGCACTCGGATATAGACAACAGAGCAGGTGGAGTCATGAATAACAATGGCGTGATATATAAAGCCTTGTTTATTTGAAATGGACATTCGTAAAACTGTGAAGTCATAAATTAGAGATGTCTTCTTGAACATATCCCAAAAAACAGAATAAATATACAAGGTGGTTCCCAATACAAATGATCTCAAACCAATACTGCATGTATGGCAATGAGATATTTTGTCCTTCTTTATGTCATAATGATGCTTTGAAAGTACACAAACCTTTAGACCATCAAAACTTGAAATGTGCGTTTAAATACGGGTATCTTTGAATTACTTTTGCAGATGAATTTATGCCCACATTTATACCTTTATTATGCTTGATGAGACACTTTTCTTCATTTATTTAGGAAATTACTCCTATATTCTTGTGTGTGTGTGTTCAAGTCATTTAGGCACTTATTTAGTTCTTGAATTATACCCTTGTAGCTGAATAATCTGTTTGTAACAGAGACGATTTAACCCTTGTTGGTCAATTGAAAAAAAAAGTTACTCAAAGGTCATAAAACTGCCATAAAAATACTATATATTAATATTATTTTCCACTTTCACTGGCTTAGATTTATTAACCAACATCAGTCCTGATCATAACTACCAAGTATACATTCATTTGCAGGATTTTAACCCTTTAAATGCCAGTTTGTTTACATAATGCCACTGTTGTTGTTTTTTTACACACACACACACAGCACGCGGCGAGCTGAGCGCGCGGACTATTTTCAACTCCTTCCTCTTAAAAACTCTTTCTCAAAGTGACCTAATAGGCAAACCCATTTGTGAAGCAAGCCGCAGTGTGTTTAGAGAGAGAAGTATTAAAACGTACCGAATCTTCCCAGTTCTGTCTGTTGTATGTATTTGAGCCCAGGGAGGTCGCCATCTTCCGCGCACGGACCGAGCGGAAATGACGTTATAATGACGCGCAACCTCTTTTCAAAGGGAGGCGGCAAACAAAAATAGAGCAAAAATACAATAGAAAGAGAATAGCTTTAGTTAATTTTTGTCTATATAAATTTGAGTGCAAAACTTGGAATGCAGTTAATAAAACTGTTTTGAAACAGACTATATAAACTATTATATAATAGTTATTATTAACCAAGCTTAATAAAAGCTATAAACATGTTTGTTGTGAGTTAATGACAGCTAGTAATAGAGATCGACACTTAATTTGCATAGACAAACACTGTTAATGCCAACAGATCCACCTGTAAAGTTGCTTAAAACAATGTTGTTCAGCAAGTGCTCCAATTGGATAACGTATTTTCCCCGTTTCTCTTTATTTTAAGGTTATTTTGAGATGCTAACTAGCTTTTTCCTAAGTGGGTGTCTGTTTTATTTATCTATTTATTTTTTATGTGACGCCAAATGGGCCTCCTTGCACAATCCTTATCTGGTTTCGCAACCTCAAAAATACAGTGAATTGAATTTATGAATAAATGCACCCAATCATGCCATTCATACTCATCTCAGCAAAACATTTCAAACTTAAAAACAGCCTTGACAAACTGTTCATCAACCACAAATAATATTTAATATCAATCATGTACATCTCTTACATGGCAAATTTACATTTAGCATAAATATTTTAATGTATGCACTGTATAGAATTAACAAGACAATTAATTTGAGTATTTTCATTGAGATGCATCAACACACCTCAAACACAAAGACACTTCAAAACATAATGAAACATCAGCTGCATTACATTTGGAGTTGTAACATGCGTTTATGGCTTTGGCTTACACTTGAATAAAACAAACAATAACAAAACATAATATTACAGTGAATACGAAGCAGAAAAAAAATCTATGAAATATAAGGACACGTGTGGAGACCTGTATACTTAAACGCAGATCATTGCAGCATAGTAATATGACACATGTCAGACATATTTAATATATTACATTTTTAAAATATTATCAGAGCCTTCACACAAACAAAAGTTAAGCACTCGTCTTAATTTCTAGCGAACCGTAAAGATGAGGAGAGCAGAGCAGTTGTCTATTGTATATAAATAATGAATGAAAATGTGGTTATGTGTATACACACTTCAGGATGGCTTCACTAGGCTGCGTTTAACCATAACAATGGCTGTTTTCCACAAAGACATTTGTTTTTACCCCCATATCGCTCGTGATAAAAAGGTGTTCAGGAAGGAACTTCATAAGACTTAAAATTAACCAGACAAAATCCTTGAAATAATGGTCCACTCTATTAGAGATCGACTGATATTGGGTGTTTCTTTAGTCCGATATGACTCTGTTTAAGTGTGTGATAACCGATTTTTAATTCTGGTTTTATTTCTGCTTTTAATCATTTATCACGAACGAATTTGACTAGTTTTAGTTGCAATACACACTTGTGTAAAGCCCCTCGCTTATTATATATTTAAAATGCAAAGTCTTTTGTGTCCAACTTTATCTGTAAATACGATATTAAAGAACCGATAACAGATTAAGTGTAAATATCGGTAAAAAATATCGGTCAAACCGATTATTGGTCGATATCTAATTATGAGGTATTTAAATAAGTTACTAGCTTTGTTTGGTGAAATGATGCATGCTTGCGGTGTTTTCCACCCTCTTAAATATAACTCAAAGGCAATTGATTTGCATTAATAACGCACATTTTTTTCCCTGAGACTAAAATACTCTGCAAACACTCACATGTATACAATACAAGACCACTTTATGGTCACAAACATTAAAAAAATGTAGGTTTATTAAGTATGTTGGTAAGTTTGGCTTCTCCACAGATCACTCATAACAACATTAGGTTGTTAATGGGGTCTTCATTTGGTTTTATCTTCTTGGATATTTTGGTTTATTCCCTTTCTCTTCAAATGGTTAAAGGCAACACATTGTCTCCCTGAGGCGGGATATTTGATGCTTATTATAACTGAGCGATGAACCTTCGAGTAACAGAACTGACCTAGGGGTTATAATGTTATTCTGAAGGATATGGAAGGCACAAAAACTGATGCTAAGTCAATTGACAACAAGCTCCATAAATGTCTTTGGGCGAAGGTCCTGGTGGGTTTACATTTTGATGGTGGAATAAAGTTCGTCGATTTGTGCCCTGAAGTGGTTCCGGAGTTCAGCACGTTTGGCTTTGAGGGTGGGCGTCAGTAGACCATTCTGGACGGAGAACATCTCAGTGTGCAGAGTGATGTCCTTCACCTGACAGAGAAGATGATGGAAAGACATCAGAATATATGATCAAAATTGGCATTTTTATGAATGAATGAATGAATGAATGAATGAAGGCTTATTGGAGTTCCTTTTAGGTTGATGTATTGGGGCCGTCACCAGGGCTGAGAAATTTAATTCGAATTTGTTGAATAACCGTTATTATAACACCATTTTTACAAACTGACATTTACGTGCCACATTCTACATTTTTGCCGCAGTTTCCTGGTAAAATAATCACTAGAGGTGTTACGATTCACTGTTGTCTGCCCTGTGTTTTGCCTCTGTCATCTGTTCCCCCTGGACTACACTTCCCATAATCCCCTGCTCTGATCACTTCCTGCTGTCCCCATTGTTTCTCACCTGTGTTCCATTTGCCTCATTATCCATTGTGTATTTAATGCCTTGTTGTTCGCTTAGTCTTTGTCCGTTGTTACGTGTTGACCTGTTCTTGACCCGTTCCCATTCCCATTCCCATTCTTCATGTATTCTCTGTTCCTATGTTTTTCCCATCGTGAATGTTTCTTTTGTTCCTGTGTTTACCCAGTTAATCTGTACTTTGTTTATTTTATTAAATACCTTTAAGCTGCATTTAGATCCTGCTCATGTGACCTCCCTCCCTGTAACAAGAGGTGATACCGATTGTGACTTCCTAAACACGTATTTTCCGCACGGTTACTCACATTTACATTACATTTATGCATTTGGCAGACGCTTTTACCCAAAGTGACTTACAGTGCACTTATTACAGGGACAATCCCCCCGGAGCAACCTGGAGTTAAGTGCCTTACTCAAGGACACAATGGTGGTGGCCGTGGGGATCGAACCAGCAACCTTCTGATTAGCAGCCCTGTGCTCTAGCCACTACGCCACCACCACCTCCTGCTCCACACACTGCTATGTTCTGATATCGAAACTCTTTTATGCTAACGCATCGTTTAAAAAATATATATATTTTGACGTTTGTATTAATGACCCACCCACATTTACACACTTATTCTAATGTGACTAGCTTCCACGGTAGCTTAGCTGATAGCGTTGGACTTTGGACACCGAAGACCGTTTTTTTGAGACATGCCAAACACAGAAGCTGATACATGAGACGAAACTGTCCTATGAACAAAAGATGATGTGGTTGCTTCTGAAAATTTGCTTTTGATTGATTTTTTTCTACAGGGTTAGGTTTAGGGTAAAGATGTCTGTTTTGTTCACCTCTCATTTGTATATCTGACACTATTGTTAAGGTTTGGATGAAAGTTTTAGGGTAAAGATATGTTTTACTCATTAAAATCGTCATATAATATTCACCTTAAAGACCTCGTCTGATTACGACACCATTTCACTCGCTTTTGGCGCCCCCCGCTGGACATTTCACTGGGAAACTGAAGCCAAATATGTAATAAAGTAAGTAATTTCAATTTGCAATAATCTTACCAAGGTCACATTATGTTCATGACATCAGGCTGGATATTAAATCGACATTTGAGTCCTAAATCCTCAAGAGGTCGCAACAAATCAATTTAAACCAATCAGCACCGTCTAATAGCTATTGTTTATTTAAAAGAACACATCTGGAGGTGAACAAAAGTGCGGAAAACGATGACGTGAAAAGACTGAGCCAGTTTATATTCTCAAATGTTTAGTAAAAAAGTAAAACGTGAAAAGAAATGCTTCAATTGATGCTTCTATGTTGCGCAATAGCAAATACCGGTGCCATAGTACAACCATGGACTCAAGCTTCATAATACTGGTTGTATGTACGTACCCAAAGCAACAAGACGCTCATAAGAGCAAGCAAAGGCATAGTCAAGACACAACTGCCAAAGACCTCCACCTAAGAAGCCGTTCACTCCGAACGAGTTAATCTTTTTCTTTGTAATACGCTATACGGAGGCTTAGTCCACTATGATGCATCTCGCTGTTTTTTTTTTCTTTGGAGTTTCGTACATTAACAATGCATTTTTTTTAGACACATTGTCAATTTGAAATAAAATTCAGCCTTTAGAGGTCTCGAGACACTTGCGTTCTGTTTTATTCCTTGCACTGCATCTGTTTTAGCCCAAGAATGTGATCGGTCCAAACACAAGTCATAAGTCAGGACTTGGCACACATCCAAAATTCGAATGCACATTTTTATTCTAACTTAAAATGTTTATTTGACAGCCTTATAATGCATTAGGATTTAGGGGGCAGAATGATTTAGATCTGTAGAATCTGTCAGAGCAACGTCCCGAATGAGGCGAAACACTTTTAAAGTTCAATATTTCGTTGAAACTCACCTGTTCAAAAGACTTGAGTCCACTTTCTTTACCCGATTTTACGATGTCCTCCAGAATGGCTTTTTTCACATCCTGGGAACATAAATGACAACACACACCTTTATTTCCATTTATACTACAACTCGTCGAACAGTGATAATGTAAACAATAACATCTTGGTTTCGTCTGACTTTCTGTGATTTAAGCACACTCTAGACTTAAGCATTTCAATTTCATAACACAATTCCATCAAATTAAATTGAGTTGTCTTTAATAAAATTAAATACGTTTTATTAGTATAATTTTGTTCAACATTACACAATTAAATTTGATGGAATTCTGTTATGAAATTGGCTTAAAATATTATTTGGAGTGCACAGGAATATAAATGAACATGGTTTGATGCGAGATCCGTCATTACCTTATTTTTGCACAGTTCTTCATAGGTCCCCTCTATACCTCTCTTTTTGGCCCAGCCGGGGAGGAAGTCTGGGTCAGGAACTATGATGGCAACCAGACACGCCTGGACACAGAGAAAGAAGACAGTATCAGTATATGCATCGTCTTTCCTTCTATCCATCATTTCTCTCTTAAAGTAATAGCTCACCCAAAAATGTTAATTCTTCTCCCTGACCAGTAGGGGGCAATATGCATGAATAATGTGAATCACCAAACAACCCAAGAAGAATAATGTGAAAGTGAAAGTGGAGATTGACTGAGCAAGAAGGAGAATTTATAGTAAAACTGGACTTAAATATTGATCTGTTTCTCACGCACACCTATCAAATTGAGTCTGGAGACTTTGATTTAACCACTGGAGTCGTATGGATTACTTTTATGCTGATTTTTCGGAGCTTTAAAATTTTGGCACCCACATTCACTTGCATTGTATGGACCAAAGGAGCTGAGATATTCTTCTAAAAATTAATTTGTGTTCAGCTGGAGAAAGAAAGTCACACACATCTGGGATGGCATGAGGGTGAGTAAATGATCATTTTTGGGTGCACTATCCCTTTAATTACTTCATCGGAGTGATGTTTTCTCTCTTCTTCCTCACCTGTAGACTGTCTCCATGCACGAAGGCCTGAGCTACAGCTTCACTCCTGATGTAAATGTTCTCAATCTTCTCAGGAGCGATGTATTCTCCCTGCGCCAGCTTAAAAATGTGCTTCTTACGGTCCACGATCTTCAGAGTGCCATTCTGCAGAGAGAAGAGAAATCGAGAGTTGACAATATCATATTAACGCTATTTTGGGCCACTCATAGTTGAGTCCATTCAATTTGGTCACCCAAGTCATGCTTAAAAATAATAGATATGTAATTGCATTAAATAGCAAAATATCAAACCACGATGCATCCTCCAACAAATCATGCTAGAGCTTTTCTGAGCCATTTTACATGTACATATTTGCATTTGGCAGGCGCTTTTATCCAAAGTAAAACAAATTAATCCAAAGCGACTGACAAAGTGTCTAAATACTATGGATGGGCATGATCAAGGCATTTTCTAGTCGAGTCTTATAACCTAGAATAAACGAATAATCGATTATTTGTAAAGTAAAATGAAAGTAAAAAATAGCATGACTAGTATGTGAAATTTATACATATATATATATATTTTTTTTTTTTTTTACAAAGAAGTTACCAAGATGTACCAATAAGTTTCCAAATGAGGGGGGAGAGTATTCAATTAACAATATGCATTAATAAAACAGATTTAAAAATACAAGTATAAAACATTTGCACACCCATAGCTTGCATAGAATACAACAATATTGGCGGCATTACAATAATGCACTTATATAAACGCTGGGTCTGCTTTAATGCTATCACATTTTTATTGTTTCACAAGTAGTGAAAGTTGGCTTTTTAGAAAATGTATCACAGGGAAATTACAGTATAATTCACCGTTATAATTCAGTCAAATGTGCAAATTGAAAGTCAATCTGCAATATTCGAGTAGTGTTTTTAATAGTCGAATAGCTGGTGCAGAATGAGTATTTGATTAATCGATTACTCACACACATCCCTACCAAATACATTTTGCCTTCATTTTGAAAAGTACATCTATTGCTTTATCATTAGCTTAAAAAGTGAGTTTGTGCTATCTTTATTTAAAATAAATGCCAATTATACTATATATTTTGCAATTTTGGTTTGGTGTTTTGTTATCTAAAGCAATTATATTCATACATTTCTTTAATCGACAGAATGAGTGGCATAATACCACAAAATATTATTTCAACTCATCCCTCCTTTACTTTTAAGAAGGCAAAGAACGAGGTTCCAGTGAGGCACTTAAAATGGAAGTCAATGGGGCCAATTTTTGAGGGTTTAAATGCAGAAATGTGAAGCTTATATTTTTATAAAAGCACATTAACTCTACTTGTGTATTCTTTGAGCTGTAAAGTTGTTTAAATAGTCGTTTTTACCATTGATTAAGGGTTTAAAGCGTTACATCGTCATGGTAATGGTGATTTTATCATAGTAAAAATCATGTTAAAAAACACTTTTTTTATGTCTTGTAGCTATACTTTTCAAACTGTGTATTTTAATGTTTACGGATTGGCCCCATTAACTTCCATTGTAAGTGTCTCACTGAACCCAGATCTTTGTTTTTTTTGAGAAAAGGAGTGACAGGACAAAATACATTTTTGAAGTAATGAACATTATGCCACAAATGCTTAACTTGTATTAAATTCATTTAATAAGCCCAAAAATAGATGAAATGATCAGATCTCTAATTACACACAGAATTACATAAAATGTAATCTGTAAATCCGATCAGCGAGCTGTTATATTAAAAGGTGCACTCAGTAACTTTTTGCTCATGTCATCTTGGACTTACAGTGACACCTAGTGGTGTGGATGCAGCATCATTAAAAAGCAACAGTTTTCTGATACAGATGCCATTGTAGAAATCCACTCCACAGTCAGCCATGGTTCATTTAATCCGAGAGTGAAAGTGTCTCACAATAATATGGTTACTGAGAGTAAGCGAGTAGTATTCAGCTGGTCATGTGATTCTAAAATGGCAGCCCTCATTAGGGCGCCCCTGCCCCATGTAGAATAAAACAGCTTTTATAAGCTCACTGACACATGAGTCCTCATCTCATGTGAGTGCTCATGACTTTTATACAAACAGTATGTCTCAAAATTACAATTAACTTCTTAAGAAGTAAAACTTTTTTTTAATGGGGAAAAAAAATACTGAGTGCACCTTTAAAAGTTGTGACACCAAATCGGCATTAAGAATGCAGGTTTATATGTGCATCATTGTTACAGATTGTTCTAAATCTTCATTGTTGCTAAATCGTTTCTTTCCGAATTAGAATTCCAAATCAGTTTTAAAATACTTTAAAATTAGTGATGCATATTTATTAAGAGTCACAGGTCTCACCGGCAGCCAGCTGCCAATGTCCCCTGTATGAACCCATCCATCTTCATCAAGAGCTTCCTGTGTCTTCTCCGGATCCTTCAGATAACCCTTAAAAACATTAGGACCCCGCACACACACCTAACAAAAACAAAGAAAAGAACCAGTCACATGTGTGACCACATACATTAAAACATGATGCTTAAACACTCACTCACACACACACTCACACTCTCTCACACACTCACAAACACACACACACACACACACACACACACACACACACACACACTCACTCTCTCACACACACTCACTCACACTCACACACTCACTCACACACACTCTCGCACACTCTCACACACTCTCACACACACTCTCACACACTCTCACACACTCTCACACACACACACACACAATCTCACACACACTCTCACTCACACACACACACACACTCTCACACACACACACACACACACTCACACACACACTCTAACACACACACACACACACACACACACTCACACACTCACACACACACTCACTCTCACTCACTCTCACTCACTCTCACTCACTCTCACTCACTCTCACTCACTCTCACTCACTCTCACTCACTCTCACTCACTCACACACACACCTCTCCCTCTCCGTTAGTGGCGTAGTAGTTCATGTCTCCCACATCCACTAGTTTGATGTCATTACAGGGTAGTGGAGCACCAACATGACCTGCAATGACATAAAACATGTTGAAACAGTTGACATAAGCATAAAGTGTGTGTGTGTGTGTGTGTGTGTGTGTGTGCATGCACGTGTGTGTGTGTGTGTGTTACCTGCTGTCCAGTCTCCTGGCACTGTAGTTGTGCTGCCCGCGGTGCATTCGGTCTGTCCGTACCCTTCGTAAAACTGAAAAGAGAACGTACTCACTTCAAACAACAAGCCACTTAAATCAAAACAGTCTCAGGTGTGCTGAAATGTGTATGTGCAAAAGGTGTGTGTGTGTGTTTAACTGACAGAAACTTCCTCATAATAACCTACAAATACTTTGTAATTCTTAAAATCTTCTCCAAGTGAGAGTCTCTCACCTGGCAGCCCAATGCAGCCCTTAGGAAGGTGAGGACAGGGGCTGAAATGGGCGCAGCTCCAGTGATCATCATCCGAACGTGACCTCCAACGCTGGCCTGCAGGGGGCAGCAGAGACTTCAGTTACACACCATGAAATTAAACAGCATTCAATGACATACTTCAGAGTGAAACAGAATATTAGTGGGTAATAAAAGTGAGGCGGGGCTTGATTTTATCCATTGGGATATTATTGGATCATGTATGTAAAACATGTTCGACTATGATATTTACTTCTGTAATGTGTTTCCAAAATGCAGGTTGGGACTTGATTTGATTCATCAGGAATTGACTTATTTGAGAACATTATGTGACATGTGGTCCGATGGGAGGGGTTAAAATATAAGAGGGATTGGTGATGTCAACCGAAATGAAAAGCTGTTTCAGGGGCCGAGTAGGTTATTACAATGTTAATAAACAGTTGTAATAACACGCACCGATGAATCATTCACAATAAGACCATTTCATGTTCATATTAAGAAAGAAAAGTGGGATTTAACGCTCTTTAAATTGCATACGTGCATTACAACACTCAAAAAATACTATATAAAATGACGACATAATTCGAAGTAATAATTTGTAAATATTATTTATAAAATGTCATTTATACAATGAATGAAATAATTCAGATAATGTAAAATACATTACATATATGTGGCACGGAAGTAAAGCATTGAATAGGCGACGCAAAAGTGGCTTTAGATGCAATATATCGTTTATTTTGCATATGTTTGTGCATAAGTCTATCATTAACTGACAATGAACATTAATCTGTCCTGCTTGTCTTAGGACGTGTCAATGTACACATGCTTCCGACGGACAATTCTGGAGCGTCGCGTCATAAACGCAGCATTTTTAGGTCACGCTCTCCTCTTGTGTGAGGATCGTTACCTGCACAGCTGAATTCGCGCTTACTGCCCCCTGCTGAAAACATGAAAGTGCTACTTCAAGCTTGAATTGCTACAATGGTAGGAATATTCCTAATTACGCTTCGGGGACATTCGGGGTTGATTGGATTCATTTTTAATGTGCCATTTTTTTATATAATTAAAATCGCACTGAATTAACGCATTCAATTATGTTTTTCTTCGATTTGACAGCATGCAAAATGATAAAGACATGGCTAGAAGTTATAACATTAAAATACTTTTGATGCTTAAATTATTATAATATTTAATACTCTATTGTGATGATAATCCGAGACATCACCTGCACTTTCTTGAAGATGAGTTTGTCCCACACACTGTCTCTTCTCATGACTCCACTCATCATCTCTGCCTCTTTCCTCCTGAATGCAAACTCCAGAATCCTTCTCTTCAGAGGACTGTTGGCCTGTCCGTAGATCTGCAAGAGTATTTACTACATTACTACTACACTACAGAGTCTAAAACAAACACATGTGACATCCAAGATCACAGACGACACTGTGTTTTTGATCACTTATGGCCATTTTTCTCTCTTTTGCACATTCTAAAATAATAGCTGTAATCAATACAATGAAAAAAAGAACAAATGGTTGTATTGTAATTATGTATTGTAATTATTACAGTATTTTAGCGTCTTCAAAGTACTGTAGCCACTCTTTGTTAAAGATCATGAGGTCAAGAGTGTCCAGACTGGTAGTGTGCAAAATGCTTTTTCCGACCTTATCAAACATGCGGTTCAGCAAACGAGGAACGACAGGGAATATGGTGGGCTTCAAGGTCGTGAGGTCATCCATCAAAGCCCGAATGTCACCCTGGAAGTATCCGATACGTGCGCCGTGTAACAGAACTACACCCTGAAGGGGTGAAACACATGGCATGCATTTTGTTGTTGTTATTGATGTTTAAAAAAAAAAAAACAGACCTCATTAGTACAATCGAAAGCAAATGTAGAAAATTATGTTTATATTTCCTCTTTTAGGCGTTTCCATGTTGCATGTTCATGGAAAGGAATGAATCAAAGGTTTATAATTATTTAAAAGTTTTGTGGTTAAAGTGAGCCAGACATGTTGGCCCGTGATGACCTTTGATTTGGCCTGCCTTGCCATATATGAGAAGAGGGATATATATATATATATATCCCATTGAAAGCTCTTCATCGCATTAATGTATTTACTAAAAATATTAATTGGCAGAGAAAAAATGTTAAATAATTGTATTAAATTACATATTGGTCTAATACACGAATTCACAAATTTACCAAAAGAAAATGGTAAATTCTTTATACATATTCAGTAAATAAAATAAAAAAAAATCTAAATATTTGTATTAATTAAAATACCAATATTTTTAAATATTGACACTGAAATTTCCACTTAATAATCTAAAAATATTTATAAATAAAAATATTAATATTTTTGATTATAAACATTGAAATATCCATTAAATAATCTAAAAATATTTATAAATAAAAATAAAAATATTTTTGAATATTAACATTGAAATATCCATTAAATAATCTACAAATATTTATAAATAAAAAATATTAATATTTTTGAATATTGACATTGAAATATCCATTAAATAATCAAAAAATATTTATAAATAAAAAATAAAAATATTTTTGAATATTGACATTGAAATATCCATTAAATAATCTAAAAATATTTATAAATAAAAATAAAAATATTTTTGAATATTGACACTGAAAAATCCATTAAATAATCTAAAAATATTTATAAATACAAATAAAAATATTTTTGAATATTGACATTGAAATATCCATTAAATAATCTAAAAATATTTATAAATAAAAATATTAATATTTTTGATTATAAACATTGAAATATCCATTAAATAATCTAAAAATATTTATAAATAAAAATAAAAATATTTTTGAATATTAACATTGAAATATCCATTAAATAATCTACAAATATTTATAAATAAAAAATATTAATATTTTTGAATATTGACATTGAAATATCCATTAAATAATCTAAAAATATTTATAAATAATAAATAAAAATATTTTTGAATATTGACATTGAAATATCCATTAAATAATCTAAAAATATTTATAAATAATAAATAAAAATATTTTTGAATATTGACATTGAAATATATATTAAATAATCTAAAAATATTTATAAATAAAAAATATAAATATTTTTGAATATTGACATTGAAATATCTATTAAATAATCTAAAAATATTTATAAATAAAAATATTTTTGAATATTGACACTGAAATATCCACTTAATAATCTAAAAATATT
>JAVLUX010000016.1:4077260-4094760 GCA_032164185.1 Moxostoma hubbsi | reverse complement strand
TCTTATGAACCGGTTCATTTGAATCAACAGTGCAAACCACACAGCCCAACGAGTGTAGTCTGATTCTCGAATGAATGACTCTTATGAACCGGTTCATTTGAATCAACAGTGAAAACCACACAGCCCAATGAGTGTAGTCTGATTCTCGAATGAATGACTCTTATGAACCGGTTCATTTGAATCAACAGTGCAAACCACACAGCCCAACGAGTGTAGTCTGATTCTCGAATGAATGACTCTTATGAACCGGTTCATTTGAATCAACAGTGCAAACCACACAGCCCAACGAGTGTAGTCTGATTCTCGAATGAATGACTCTTATGAACCGGTTCATTTGAATCAACAGTGCAAACCACACAGCCCAACGAGTGTAGTCTGATTCTCGAATGAATGACTCTTATGAACCGGTTCATTTGAATCAACAGTGCAAACCACACAGCCCAACGAGTGTAGTCTGATTCTCGAATGAATGACTCTTATGAACCGGTTCATTTGAATCAACAGTGAAAACCACACAGCCCAATGAGTGTAGTCTGATTCTCAAATGAATGCCTCTCTTGAGCCGGTTCATTTGAATCAACAGTGCAAACCACACAGCCCGACGAGTGTAGTCTGATTCTCAAATGAATGACTCTTATGAACCGGTTCATTTGAATCAACAGTGCAAACCACACAGCCCCACGAGTGTAGTTTGATTCTCGAATGAATGACTCTTATGAACCGGTTCATTTGAATCAACAGTGCAAACCACACAGCCCAACGAGTGTAGTCTGATTCTCAAATGAATGACTCTTATGAACCGATTCATTTGAATCAACAGTGAAAACCACACAGCCCGACGAGTGTAGTTTGATTCTTGAATGAATGACTCGTATGAACCGGTTCATTTGAATCAACAGTGCAAAACACACAGCCCGATGAGTGTAGTTTGATTCTTGAATGAATGACTCTTATGAACCAATTCATTTGAATCAACAGTGCAAACCACACAGCCCAATGAGTGTAGTTTGATTCTTGAATGAATGACTCTTATGAACCGATTCATTTGAATCAACAGTGCAAACCACACAGCCCGACGAGTGTAGTTTGATTCTTGAATGAATGACTCGTATGAACCGGTTCATTTGAATCAACAGTGCAAACCACACAGCCCGACGAGTGTAGTTTGATTCTTGAATGAATGACTCTTATGAACCGCTTCATTTGAATCAACAGTGCAAACCACACAGCCCGATAAGTGTAGTCTGATTCTTGAATGAATGACTCTTATGAGCCAGTTCATTTGAATCAACAGTGCAAACCACACAGCACAACGAGTGTAGTCTGATTCTTGAATGAATGACTCTTATGAACCGGTTCTTTTGAATCAACAGTGAGAAACATACAGCATGTTTACAAATAAACATATCAAAAACACTACAACCAAACAAACAATGGTATTACCTTTATTTTTAGTACCTTATAGTACCATGTTAATGCATCGTATACAAATATGGTATATAAACAAGTTAATCACTTCATTTATACAGTAATATAGTAACATGGTATTACCGTGTGAAGCCATTACTGTACTATGGTACCACCTCTGTATTTTTGGTATGGCATTATGCTCTGCAGCAGCTCTGAATGGGTATTTCTACAAATACTTATTTGAGTCAATGAGTTTACACTGGACACTCTGAGGGTAAACATTAGCATTACAAGTCAACACAGCTGATGTGTGATGTCGTGACGGGGGTCACAGTCAGATACACGAATGACACCACATGCAAATAAATGTATCGATCTCATTCAGTAAAACAATATTTGCTCAGAGAGTCTGCGGTTTATTCACCTCTATGTCTCGCAGACTGATGATGTCGATGCCACACTGCTGTCCTCGGCTCACTAAATCAGTGTCAAACTCTTCCATGAGGATCAGGGTTTTCACGGTGTGCTGTCGGCCAGAAACACAGTCCAACAGCAGCCTGGCTTTCTCTGGCACGTCACATATGACCGTAGAGATGCACGCTGCAAATGCACACACACACACACACACACACACACACACACACTCATGTAATAAATGCTAAACATTTCAAAAGATATTTGGCACAAAGTCCCTTTAGGGTGAGTCAGTTCACAGCTATTTTCTATCGCAAGTCTGAAATATCTGCATTCAAATCGATATATTGACTAGTAAATGTGCAAACCTAAATGAAATAGGTCAAGTCAGAATAAAACCAGTATGATTAATTGACCTACTTTTGTCGACGATGTAACTTATTGCCTCGGTGCCCAAGGTGTCGTACAGAGGAACTGCTATCAGAGAATAGGTGTAGCAGGCCAACTCTGAAATTGTCCACTGGAGAAAGATGTCCGACATGAGTGACATACCCAAAAATTGTCAAAATAGACAGTGGTGTAGTGGTTCTAAGCATTGGGAGGGCTGTGTACCCCCCCTCCCCCATTCCCCCTGATTCCACACCAGTACAAATAGACATGCATAACTGTAAAAAATATATATATTATCCTGGAATGGCCAAATAACAGATTTGAGCCCAACTCTGACCTCTGGTCTGTTCTGAGAGAAGATACCGATGTAGGGGTCTCCATTTTTGGAGTGTCCTTTGTGAAGTAATGCTGAACCCAAAAGCTCCGCTTGCTCGATCACCTGAGGAAGAGAGACATTTAAAAAATATTCAATTAAACTATCAAAAACTGCTTTTTAAATGCATTTCACATCGTTTGTACACCGTAATAAATGACTGATTTTAAACTCCATTATAAATTATAAAACAGCAAACTTGTGTTATTAAAAGGGTCATGTCATGAGGAATCAAATTTTCCTTGATATTTTGACATTTAAGAGGTCTTTGTACTATAAAAACATACTGAAATTTTCAGAACTGAAAGCTTCCATACAAAACCAGGCTGTGAAAATGGGCCGTTTGGAATGTTTGGAACTTGTGACATCACAAGGACCAAATACATCATTGCACCCTTGGCCCCGCCCACCGAAGCTCAGTCACACTCACATAGGTGTAGAGGAGAGACATGGACCTGTCATGGGAGATTCATCTACACCAATGGGGACTTACACAGGACACTTTCATGTACTTATCTGGATTTAAATGTTTTTCTAAATCGACATGCACTAGACGGACAGCTTTGACCATTATCAAGCATTTCACACCACTTTCTACAGTATTTCAGCGGTGCTGTTTCTTGCTGTTTTAAAGGTGTCCTGGACCGTTTTGGCACCCATCTGTGCTATTTTTAATTGTTGTTCTTTTGTAAACATGCACTAGATGGATGTCATTGATCATTTTGATGCATGTACACAGCCTTTTAAGATCAGTACAAGCACAACTTTTAAAAACACATTGCCGCTTGAGTGAACAGTTTAATATATTCATATGAAATTTGATGGATGTGCGTTATATTTAAATCCTAAATTGTTGTTTTATAAATGTTGGTCTTGTGGCATTTCAAATATGGCTGTATTGGAAGGGCTGCACTAAGTTAGCCAATCGTAACAGTGGGCGTTTACTGTACATTGAAATCTCAAAGCACCAGACAGCGTAAAACCGAGCTTTTTAGACTCAGCGATGGATGAGACTAGTAAATATTGTGATGTCATCGATTTTTGATGTCATCATTGTGTGTCGCGTCAAGAGTGACGCAAAAGACCATTTGAAATCCGAATTGAGCAGCCAGAGCGTCTGAAAAAAATCAGATTTCAAATCGCATTTGAAACCACCTCCCGATGTGAAAAATCAGATTTCATGTGGGTTTTTTTGCTGCCCAGACCATCAAAAACTAAAATCTGGTTATGCAAAAAAAATCAGATTTTTAGTGGCAGTCTGAACAAGGCCAGAGAGACTGAGACGGGGTGGAAAATAACTAAATATTCGTAAATTATGACCGTTTTGGTGCAAAAAAAAAAAACAACTTTAACATTATAAGTGGACCTCAGGGAAGATAACACAATTATATATATAAAAAAAAAGAAAAAAAAAAAAGGAGCATGGCCCCTTTAAGTGTTATAATTAATGACATAGTACACTAAGTAACTTATAAACTTCAGGGATAAAAGATCAATAAATGAAAACAACAATGCAAACACAAACAGCATCAGACAGAGTCAATAAAATAAAGAAATGTGGTTAAAAACAGACAGACAGCTCTGAGTTAGCTATATGGGTTTTTCAGTGGCCGATGCAGATACCAATATTTTGAAATATATTAATTGGAAAAGAATATTACAACTTCAATCTTTACTCAATTACATCTGAATTTAAGAAGAGATGAACAGGGACACAGAATTGTCATCATACCTCTGAGTAAGAGAGCCATTCATACGGCTGCTTTGGTTTGCGCGACCCCAGACAGGGACCATTATCTGAGAGGAGAAACATAAAGATGCTGTATCACATAAAACACAACACATTGAGCAAAAAACAGCCTTTTAGCCATTTATTAGCAGTTTCTTCCCTTTTTAATCTTCTACTAGCGTATAACAGCTGTTTAAAGGAACAGTACACCCAAAATAAAATTCTGTCATCACTCACTCACCCTCGTGTTGTTCCAAATTAAGAATATTTGTATGCTTTTCCATGAAAGCATACAATAACCACTAGGAATCGGGCGATATGGTTTTCTCACGATTCGGTTCGATATACTGTACAATATTAGGTTCACAATTACATTTGATCTCTATTAACACTTAAATGACAAAGTATGGTAGAAAATTATATTTAAAAAAAAAAAAAAACATTTTGCACAAAAAGCACATTATTATTTCTCATCAAAATAAAGTTCTTTAATACACAATGTAAATGCGAACATCTATTTTTTCGTCTATTTATTTTTTAATAATTTGCTTGTCGGGGTTATTATAATCACATTTTTACTTAAAAAATAAATAAATAATATACAAATTCTACAATCTTTGAATTAATATTATTTCATGAAATTGTATATATAATAATGATATGAGCTGTCAATGCTTGAAATAATTTGTACAATTTACAAGTAATAACATTTAGTTTACATTCATCTAATAATGGTACTGTTACTTTAAGAGTGTAACGTGCATCTCACAGACCTGCACAGGTATTCCGGTTTATTTATTCATGAGAGAGAAGTCTTGGGTTTTTAGCGCATTCCTGCTATTTTTGATTAAAATTTATATTTCTTTTGACTTTTTTTATCTGACGGTAAAGAACAGAAAGGATATCAAAATACACATTATTCCATAAAAGTCAAGTGCGGGATTTCATCTTTGATGGACACACATTAAACGGAAGAAATGGTCCGTTTAAATCTCAAGCACTTTACAACAAAACAAGGCAATTTTCCAGGTATTCCAGTACTTAAATTCTTAAAAGCTAATTTCAAGCATTTTAAAGGGATAGTTCACCCAAAAATGTAAATTCCCTCATTATTTACTCACCCTTATGATACCCCAACTCAGTAGGTCTTTAAAATGCGAATGGAGGTGTCTCTTTTGAAGCACCAAAAATCACAGACAGCCAGCATAAACGTCATCGATACGACTCCAGACTTCTAAAGCGATACAATAATTTTTGGTGTGAAAAAGATCAATATTTAAGTGCTTAGCTATAATTCAACTCTTCACGAGAGGGTGGAGTCCAAGCGGTCTCTCCTGTGAAGTATTCGTGTTGCCATGATACAGAGGAAATCTCATGTTCTCCGCTCGGTTGAGACATCCAGGATGAGCACACAAACACACTATTGTGAGTACAGAAACAGATAAATACAGATCTAACTAAGCGTTCCTCCTTCTCACTTGTAAACAGCGCTGATCTTCCGACTGTGACGGCATTAATTAATTTTTTTTGGTCGAACCATCCCTTTAAGGACCTTCTAAGTGTAGGGAAAAGTGCATTAGGGATAAAATCAGTAAATAGAGATTATGATGTTTGACGGCTCATTTAATTTATGATGATTTGGACAGAAAATTATTTAGCATATTTCCAAATATCAAGTTTTTTCTCAATACAGTCATTTTTTTTGTTAGCATCGCGATATATCGGAATTTGATACATCATCCCATCCTTAATGACCACGGGCTGGCTAGTACAATGGAAGTACCATAAAAGTAGCCCATACGACTTACAGGTTTGGAACGACCCGAGTGGTGACCTGGTGAGTAAATGATTCATTTTTGGTTGAACTCTCCCTATCAGAAAGCATGACAACACTGACCACTTTACCACAACTATGGTGGTGGGAAAGGCCGATAACCGATTAATCTGCCGATAGTTTTATTCTTTGCTTACTCCAATGGGCCCAGACATTGAGGCTACAACAGTCAAACATGAATAAAGTCCCAGATGCAGTTACTATTAAACCAAAATCCCAATAATGACCAGAAAATATTAAGATTGGTGCATAACACAGGACTTTTAATTATAAACAAGCCTAAAACTCACCTGGGACTCTTATTTTAAAATTAGCTTTTTTTAGACTATCGGCAATGATTTATCGGTAAAGCCGATTTATTGTTCTACCTCTAGTTGAAATAATAATGAACAGAACGTACTGGACACCCTCAGGCCCCTGAGAAAGCACTCATACATCGTCTGGCCGTCTTCGTAGAAATGAGTCATGAGCGTGGCACCGTTTAATACTGCAGACCGCCGAGCGAACTCTCCACCCTGAGAACAAATACAACCAAACATAACCATAAACATTATAACACATATTTACTCTGTGCTGATAATGGTTCAGTTAAAGGTGCAATGAGGGCTGGGCTGGTAATCTGGCATACCGGGTATTTTCCCGGTGGGCCGACGCACTTTTGGGGCGATCAAGGGAGGACCCGGATTGGCTGACATGGTTAAAGTTATCAAATATGGCAAAAGTTGAAGGTTAATTTGGCAAACGCATAAAACCGCAGCAAGGATTTGTACTTACTGGCAGCTCTATCGACTGCATTTGCAGGTCACAGGGCGGTTTGATGGCTATGGGTCTGGTGGCATACCAGTACGCAGTCACGGCTGTGAACACGCCCATGCCGAGGAGAGTGTTGGTGGAGAAATTGCGGAGATAATCTCTCAACTCCATCAGATCAGGGATCCTCAACTGGTTAAACAGCTCGTGTGCCTGCATGATGATCACCAGTGAATCTGTGGAGGACAACACGGTTTCTATTAGAACACACATGATGTTACAACAGGATCAGACAGTGAGTTGGCATGTTGTTTCCGGGCACATTATACTGGAACTCCAGTGTGTTTACCTTCCCCTATGGGGCAACTGAAAGCATGTTGCGTCAGTAACGCGAGAGACCAGGGTTCAAATCCCACACTGAAGCAGGAAGTTATCACGTTTGCATAATCGGTGATGAACATGATTTGGAAGTTGCATTCCTCTTCACTGTTTTACAGCCTGTACAGCTGAAAACAACTTGCTTCGCAAGTCGCTTTTGGCGCCCCTCTGTGGACATTTCACCCAGAAAATTGAGCTCGCACATGGTCATACACCCAACAACACTTACTGCTTTGGCCACTGGGGGCAGTGTTTCAAATGTTGGTATGCACAGACTGATGAAAGTTAAAGAAGTATACACTGATCAGCCACAACAGATAAAACAACCTGCCTAATATTGTATAGGTCCCCCTCGTGCCACCAAAACAGCGCCAACCCGCATCTCAGTTAATGTTCACATCAACCATCAGAATGGGGAAAATATTTAATCTCAGTGATTTGGACAGTGGCATGATTGTCGGTGCCAGATTTACTCCGAATGGTGCCAAAAAAATCAGGCCTTGACTTTAGTATTATACTATAAAAATCCTTTCAGGTGTTTTGAAATGCTAAATAAATAAAGCGTAAGAATTATGTAGCAATCGTGAAAAGTGAACTGTGGAATGTTATCTTTACAAAGACATACATTCAAAGCACAAAGGGTTTTAGGGATCAAAGGTCAAACTGATCAGATGTTCTGTAAAGTTATCTTAAACTGCTACCCCGTTATTCAATACCATCATCTTTTTCCTTTAAGTGAGCAGAAACCTTCACAGCAATCACTCCACTATAACATCATTAAACCTTATGAAACTCCACAAAGCCACTATCGGACCAAATCAGCACAAGGAAATAAAACTAGTGCTCAGATTTGAGCTCCACTAGATTAAATGTACAAAATGCAAAGCTTTCCATAATGAGGCAAAGCATGCAACATCAACATCGTGGGTTCTCTACAGCGAATGTAGGCAAAATATAAGTCACCATTCACTTTCATTGCATCTTTTTGATAACTTCTAGTCATCATAGATAATGTTCTATGAAAGATACGGCCTGATAATGGTTTATTCAAACATTACGACTGTATTCTAATCAATTACATATCAAGAACACGTTTCATTAGCATTGAGCTAACTAGGCATATTATAGACAAGCTTCCCAGCTCATGTGCGACAGCTTTCAAACAATACTAGAACTTAATCCTGTACAGACAATTAGCTGGAACACAATAAAAAAAAATGTCAACCCTTTAGCAAAGACTGAGGTAGGACATGTCTCACTTGTCTATCCTTTATCATGGCACAGCTCTTTTGGGAAATCACAGCGAAGTCAAACCATCTCAATCACTTGGCATGAACTCAACATGACATGCATACTACACCAACAGTGCACAAAACACACAAAGACACTTCACCTGAGACAAGAGGAATGAAGCAGGTCCAGATGTGGGCGTAGTGCCTCCTACGCCAACAGAAAGTATGTAGCAGGCAGGTGAGCTGACCAGGTGAGAGTAAGAACAACTACAGGTTTAGTTTATGTACAACCACTGGTCAAACCCACTACAGCCCCTTCTTGTTTCTTATTGGACACACACACACTGTGTCAGCCAATAACAGCACAGAAAGTCAAACAAGCAACAGACCAGCAGCGTCCACCCTTAAAATACAACACGACTGACTAGCCGTCATTGCTATGGTGTCAATAATCAACAAGAACATTAACTACATGAACTGATTACATCACTTTCACATTCTGTGATAAACGTCCATGATTAATGGTTGACCGTTAAGGTTTTTTAATGGCTGATACGATATACGCAACTAAGTTAATGTTTTTGTGTTAAAGAAATGTTTCCGGTTCAATACAATGTTGTCCCTAATTGTGTAAACATAATTGTGCCTGATAAGATAAGGGCTAGAAATAGCCTTTTATAATGTGTATAATGTCTATGGAATGGCCGTGTTATGCTAATCTATGCTAACCATATAGGCTTCCCTAACAAAAGGGCTTTGCCTGCTCTCTCCATGCTATAGGATCATGATCAGGATCCCGTTCGTGAGTTTTTAGAGCTGATAAATGTAGTGGACTACCCAGAATACTCCTTGGTGGTTTTGTTCAGGGCGGGTCTCAGTAGTTCACTACAGGAGCTATTGCCTCCAGCGTATCCTCACTGGACGCTCCTCGAGTTCGTGGAGGAGACTGTGGGTGTAGTGGAAGAGGACTTTACATCTCCTCCCACAGTGGTCACCCCCCCAGCCTTCCATGGCTCGTCCCTCAACGCCTCCCACGGCCAACGAGCCAACACCCACGCCCGCCACGACCAACGAGCTAACGCCCACGCCTGCCACGGCCAACGCCCATGCCCGCCACAGCCAACGAGCCAACACCCACGCCTGCCACGGCCAATGAGCCAACACCCACGCCTGCCACGGCCAACGAGCCAACACCCACGCCTGCCACAGCCAACGCCCACGCCCGCCACGGCCAACGAGCTAACACCCACGCCTGCCACGGCCAACGCCCACGCCCGCCACGGCCAACGAGCTAACACCCACGCCTGCCACGGCCAACACCCACGCTTGCCATTACAGCGGGGCTACAGAAGTGATAAGTTAAAGTAGGTGTTGACGTGTTGTTGTGGAGGCAGTCAGATGCAAATGTACACCAAAGTGTGACATCACAATGTGGAGGAAGTAGAGAACGAGTCGTTTTGGGAGCTAGGTTTCAACAAATGCTCTTTTTGCAGTGAAAAGGAAGTTTTGAGTTCTGAAACTTACAGTAAGTCTTTATAGTACAATAACCTCTTATGTATCAAAAGATCAAGGAAAATGACCCCTTTAATGATTTTCTAGGTTTGATTTTAACAACAGTTGTTTACTTTTGTACAATAAACAATATCGGTGTGTGTTGGGTCACCATTTCATGGCCAATATAAAATTTGGGAACCTGAAGCAAAACACGTTGAGAAACACTGATATAAATAGCAGGATAGCTGACCTAATGCGAGTATAAAACCAGTACAACTCATTAATTTAATATAAAATGTATTTGTATATATATATATTTCTTTTCTAAAAGTATATAAACTATTCATAAAATATTGTAGAAAATATAATAAAATATATGTATATCTTATTTAACTAATATACTGTACATTTAATGAGATGTAAACAAAATGTATGAATTAAAAACAATTGCATAACATTCACAATAAATAAATAAATAAAATACACTCTTCTACACTATATTTTAGTACTGACACAAGGTGGAACGACCACTTCAGCCAATGCAGATAATGTCAAAATAGCCAAATATTGTCTGCTATATCACTCTATCCTTACCTAAAACAGAATAATGTTCCCATTTATTAATTCAAGATCTCTTTCCAACTGTAATGTCACTAGGTTTGGTGTCCACCAACCAAGAGTGGCTATTACACGCATAAACACACACCACATCATTCGACTAGTGTACAAACTTTCCAGGGCAAAGGTAACATGAGCAAAGCCACTGCCACTTTGAAAGCATCCGTTCACAGAGGGGTGAGTAAGACCAATGACAGACCCTGAGCCCAGTCATCTGATGGAGGCCAACCAAGCAGACACTTGCCCCTCCCAGACTGGGGCTGCTATTTAAAAACAGTGGCACAACAAATGGAAAACAGTGGAAAGAGGGTGAGCGGAACAGATTAAGATAATGAAGGCATGCAAATTATGACGACAGACATGCAGACATATGACCTCTGCGAGGAACAAGAGAACAAGCCAAAGTTTGTCCTTCAGTATGCACAGTAACTGCTTAAACCAGGGGGAGGACTGTGATCTTTGGGGGCGGGGCTTTTTTATTATCAGTGAGCAACTGTTTATCTCTTTGTCTGACCAGGGGGTGCTTTGTAATTTGTCTTGGGTTGGTACTGCTTGATTGTGTTTTGCTGTTGGTCTGTCAGAAGTTTCAGAGGGGGCACAAGGAAAATCTAGAGGGGCAATGCCCCCCCCCCAAGCCCAGCCCAGCCCAGCCCTCTCTTAGACCCAGCGGCTATGGCTCAAGTCTAAACAAGCGCAGTTCTGCAATCTATAGGGATAGAAAATATCATGGTCAGATTCACAAGAAATTAAGATTTTTAGGATTTTTATTTTCTGAGGTGATATGACAAGCGTGGGTAAGAAACAGATCAATATTTAAGTCCTGCTTTACTATAAATCTCCACTTTTACTATCACAATTTTCTTCTTTTGTTTTTTGCCGATTTACATTCTCCATGCACTTCGCCACCTACTGGTCGGGACTGGTCAAAATTGGAAAAAAAACTTAAATATGGATCTGTTTCTCACCCACACGAGTCGTATTGATTATTTTATGCTGGCTTTATGTGCTTTTTGGAGCTTCAAAGTTTTGGTAACCATTCACTTGTATTGTATGGACCTACAGAGGAGAGCCTGACTGATATGGGATTTCTGAGACGATTTTTGATAACGATACAGGGGGGGGGAAATACACCAATTACCGATATGGTGGCCGATATAGTAAATTTTTGAGCTGTAATAAAGACAGACCTTATTTATGAGGATTGTTCACCGATTAAGCGCCTATATGACTATGCAAAGGTACTCAGAAGGCTGCTTTCTTAAACAAATATCTTTATCAAAGAATATTTGACATTATTATTATACATTGTCAACAAATTCTATAAATGATACCTGAGATAACGGAGATAACTGAATCAATAAAAATACAATAAATAGCTAAATAAACATCAGTCCTGTTTAGTATCAGTCAAATGATGACTATATTAATACTGCCAGTCAATTATTGGCAGGCTGTAAAACAATAAGCATTTAGACAAGAGATAAACAGCGGCAGAGGTGTTAAACCGTATTCTGCTATACAAGTTCAGGGGAAACTTTCAACGATGAACCAGACTTTTAAATATTACAGTTTTGTGAATACATGTTTACACATTAGCTTCCACTCAGCTGCAAGCAATGAAAGTAGCTACATGGTTAGCTAGCTATAAGCTAATTTCAACAAGCATTGTGTCTCACTAACTAGGTAACAACATAGAGTGAAATCAACACTCAATAGACACAATCCACCATCGCTGTCTACTGAGCTGCAAAAAGATGCTCTGATGTTTACCTTTCAATCCGCTACATTATTGACTGCACTGACAAACTATAGCTGGCTAACATAGCAAACACTAGCAAAGATAAACATGAGTGACATGGTTGTCAGGGACAGGGTTAGCGTTATATTAGTTATATTAAAAAGGGAAAATTATGTGGTCATTTTTAATTAACTTTCCAGTATTTATTTCACAAACCAGTTAGCATCTTACCCTAAAGACACCGCTTAACTCCGCCCTGTCTGCAGAACCACTGTCAGTTCAGAGGCAACTCTGTAAACAATGGAGTCAGAGCTCTGATGGACAAACTACATCATGACACCAATTCTAAAGCATTAATTTCTGCATATGAAAAATGTTCATATCTGCGCATATCGGTAAACACATACGGCGATACGATATATCGGTGAAAGGCTAATACGGCCCGATAATATCCATTTGTTTTCAGCAGAAGAAAGTCATACATATCTGGGATGGCATGAGGGGGAGTAAAAGATGAGAGAATTTTAATTTTATGGCAAACTACCTTTTTAATTTGTTATAATAAATCCTTGCATTAAGCAAAATGATCATTATTGTAACTTTTCTAATTAAATAATACATTTAAATACATTATTTTTCATGCGTATTGCAGTAATGCAAAAGTGGGGGAGGGGGAGCCATTACTTGAATGAGAATTTGAGGGAAAATTTGCTTGATTGTCATATAATTAAAATGATGTCACAATGTAAACAGTGTAATGGTCCTAAAACTAGGCTTAATTTCCTTTAAGCTCAATTAAAATCATATTACTTACTTTTGATTTTGGTGTGAAATATGTCCGTGCATTTTCTTGACAGGCTTCACCTACATTCACCCCATTTCATTCCTTCAATCAATGAGATTGTTTATATAGTCGGTTTCAAAACGCTAACAGCAGACAAGATTGCATCACATGGACTGTGCTGTCCTGTTTCAATGAGCCTGAGCAAACAAATGAGGCAAGAAGCATTTTGAAGCACTCACCTGAGCAATGACCATCAATAACTCACATATTTACTTCATTTAGCTAAGCGTCTTGCACTAGACACTGATCAGTCTGTTGCAGGGGCTGATCTAACATTGTGGCGTAGATTGGCAAATGCCACCCTAAGAAAAAGCACTGCCAACCCATCTGCCACCCCACCGAAAGTATCCAAAAATGCATTAAATATAATTATAAGTATATTATGGTTGATGTTGACATTGTGTTGGGGTTTATTCATGTCAAACTGCCTAAACTCTCACCGAACACACAAAGAACTACAGACCCATAGTGTGACTGATTACAGCACCAAACAATCCCGTGATAGTTTACAGCGGCGGCCAATCACGTATTATTAGATACATCGCTGTCAGTTATGGGTTGAAACGGATGAGACGTGTCCTCAACACTTTTTGAAATAGCTTTCGTCAGGTATGTGTATAATCCAGATGAAACATCTCCTGTTCTTGAGTTGGGAGTTTCTATTTAATCTGTGTGTTTTGACTGGTGACCCGGTGCTACATTTTGAACGTTATGATACGTGTTCGTTGCGCCTGTTATCAGTGTCATTTAGCGGCGGCAGTTTTTCCGCAGCTCGCGCTTTTTTTATGTGTCTCCTATTGTGATGGCCTTCTCGGCCATATTGTTTGTGTGTATGTAGTGTGTGTGTGTGTGTGTGTGTGTATGTGTGTTGTCTTTTTCTCTTTCTCGTTTTTACATTTACATTTTATTTTTAAAGTGTAACACCCATCCATTGTCGTACACCCATCCGCTTATTCTTATTTGATTAAAATCAAAAGCTATATTTGGGTGAATTAGTATCCAAACCTCTAAAAACTAAACTTGATCAATCAGTCATGTTCTTAATCAAAGTACTGATCTATGTATTCATCTACTGCAGGGTTCAGCATCTTTTTAGACATGGAGTGCCATTTATTATTCCTGGACAATGGCTGATCAAATGAAACACAGAATGTAGGCTGACATCCGCGCAGCCTGACCGATGCAAACCGGGCGCGTTTACTTGCACGATTAACCGAAAGTGAAGCGCTGCCGGCGTGTGATGCGCGAATGTCTTGCACACCCCGCACAAGTCTGCAGACTCGTCACATTTTTACTTTTAGTTTGACCTCCCATGAAAACACATTGCTGTGTGATAATGAGGAAGGATTACATCACAATGTAAATTGGAATGCAGGTGCGGAATTTCATATAAATCAAATGCTCTCTCGCCATTGCTGGCGTGCCAGTGATTACCCCTTCGCGTGCCAATGCTGGCACGCATGCCATATTGCCAGATATAGATATGTAATTACCATATTATGTGACATATATATTTCGATGCTTCAATTGGTCATTAAGGATGACTGTTGATCAAAATAGGTCATTTAAAATAAGATTTTTCTGTGCATAGCATAATTAATATTCATGGGTTTTCTGTGCATAGCATAATTAATATTCATGAGTTTTGCAGCACTGCCCTCCCATGTACAATTTTCTGTAGTTTATTTTTATTCAGACCAAATTATGTGTTAACCTTCGTTTCAAATGGTTACAAAGGTGATAGGCCTACGGGACATTATTAGCAGATTAATATGGGATATGCATGGATTTTCCATATATGAGCACACGTAGCGCAATAAAAAGATTCCCAGTTCCTATATGTGAAGCTTAGCTTAAGCTTTGGTGTTGCCACCCCTCATAGTCTACATGCCACCCCCTTGCCACCCCATGAAAACATTCCTAGATCCGATCCTGGTCTGTTGCATCATGTCTTGAGATAATTTGCTTATATCTATTTATGTCACAGCTTGCTGCTATTTCATGTAAATGGATCTCAGACATAATAAACAAGTTTTATCATAATTCTGATATTCTGAGGTTGTGATATCCACATAACATGGTGCCAATCATTAGAAGAGCCGCATGATATCCCAAGTTGACACAAATGCAGAGATCTGCTCTACTTATGCGTGTTGACAAAATAAATGACATTTTCTTGTAAAAAGTGCTGCACATCAAGGAAAGACAGTTTGTACCACAAAGTCCAGTTATAATGACCTTCATATAAAATGCATGGCATAAATACTGTACAACCAATCAGCTTGCACAGATTATTAATGAACGACCTCATTAGAAAACATTCATACACTCACATGATGCCCATGACCTTTGACCCTGCATTGGCTTTATGAGTCCTGGCACCTTTTTTTTCCAAAAACCAATTGTGTCTTATTCATTTGTAACACACTGGCCACACTGAACAAGAATATCATGGTAAGAATACCATTTCAAGAAATTGAAACGGAAAATGAGGTTCTCTTAAAAGGGAAGTGTGTAATATTGTGTTAAATGTGTTGTTAAAGGGACAGTTCACACAAAAATGAAAATTCTCTCATCATTTATTTCCCTCATGCCATCCCAGATGTGACTTTCTTTCTTCAGCAGAACACAAATTAAGATTTTTAGAAGAATATCTCAGCTCTGAAGGTCCATACAATGCAAGTGAATGGTGGCCAGAAATTTGAGGCTCCAAAAAGCACATAAATGCAGCATAAAATTAATCCATAAGACTCCAGTGATTTAATCCATTAATCCATGAGACTCGAGATTTATAGTGAAAAAGTAGTTAGCTATATTTTGGTCCATTCACACCAAACTGTTGATTGGATCACTTCAGAAGACATGGATTAAACAACTGGAGTCTCATGGATTACTTTTATGCTGCCTTTTTTTGAAGATGCAAAGCTTTGGTCACCATTCACATGCATTGTCACATGGATTTACAGAGTTGAGATATTCTTCTAAAAAAATCTTAATTTGTGTTCTACGGAAGCCGGTTACTCCCAATCATTCTGCGTAATGTCATCGTTTTGTGTTCCACAGATTAAAGAAAGTAATTTGGGTTGGAACTACATTAGGGTGCGTAAACGATGACAGAATTTTCATTCTCGGGTGAACCATCCCTTTAGCCATGCAGACAAGAGATTTTAACCTTCCCTTTTCAATGAAAACCCATTGTTTAATAATACACAGCTCAGGTATTCTCCCAGGTGATGACTACAGGTGATCGCTCACCTGGGAGTGAACATAATAAACAGAAACATAGCTGTTGCCATAGAACAAGGTCATAAGGACAGAAGAGTGAACTCGTGCAAGAGAGCGTAACACTGGCAACATTCAATGACAATCATTATATAGACTATAACAAACTTAAGACACATTAAATAGCAATTTCTAAGTGAATTTTAGCATAAACAAGTAGCCTAGTTGTTTGTGAATTACCACATGATTAATGCACAGAGAATTGAGGTTAAATTAAATGAGTAATTATAAGCCTGAGTCATGGTATATAGTGAGACACATGACAGATGACTTGTTGTTCTGGTCTGTTTACAAAATTGAAACAGGATATTTAATTATTAATCACATAGCCACTCTATCAAGCCTATGCTGAACTTGTGTTTACACTACCCCATACATTTCGCAATGGTACAATTATAATAAGATATTTGCAAACAACAACAACAACTGAAGACTTAAAGCACTTTATCCACACTGCTGCGGAATAAAAATGATGCACAATGTCGTCTTCACTATCACGTGCTCTTCGGCACTATGCGTATGCATTATAGACACGTCGCAGAACGTGGAAACAGAATAGCTATAAACATCCGGCGCGAGCGTATTACTTAACATAAAATTGAAATATAACAAGGAAATAAACTGCAAATAACCTTCGGTCTTGCTGTACTGACCTGTAGGAGTCCGTACACTTCTGTTGCGTTTGTGCGCACTGAGCTTTTACAACCTTTTCCGATGTGTTCCGTGGTCAATATTTCCACCAATCAGAGGCGCCGTACGAATGGAACGACTGTTAGGAGGCCTGTGATTGGTCGCTTGTTTGACACGGAGTAACCCACATCTTCAGCCTCGTTCAACTTTATACAGACTTCCACAAGCACGGGAGCGCGCACAGGTGTGAACTACAAAATCATATCAATAAATATATTGGAGATATACCACATTTTTATTATGTAAATATGTGCATATGTGTAATAAATTAAAGGGACAGTATCAAATAAATTGCTGTGCATTATACATTGTACATTAGTCATT
>JAVLUX010000016.1:4057260-4072260 GCA_032164185.1 Moxostoma hubbsi | reverse complement strand
TACCTACATACCAACCTATCTACCCAACACACCCACCCACCTACATACCAACCTATCTACCCAACACACCCACCCACCTACATACCAACCTATCTACCCAACACACCCACCTACCTACATACCAACCTATCTACCCAACACAGCCACCCACCTACCTATATACCCAACACACCCACCCACCTATCTATCTATCTGTCTATCTATCTGTCTATGTATCTACCTATCTATCTATCTATCTATCTACCTACCCACCCACATACCAACCTATCTACCCAACACACCCACCTACCTACATACCAACCTATCTACCCAACACACCCACCCACCTACATACCAACCTATCTACCCAACACACCCACCCACCTACATACCAACCTATCTACCCAACACAGCCACCCACCTACATACCAACCTATCTACCCAACACACCCACCTACCTACATACCAACCTATCTACCCAACACAGCCACCCACCTACATACCAACCTATCTACCCAACACACCCACCCACCTACCTACATACCAACCTATCTACCCAACACACCCACCCACCTACCTATATACCCAACACACCCACCCACCCACCTATCTATCTATCTATCTATCTATCTATCTATCTATCTATCTATCTATCTATCTATCTATCTATCTATCCACCCACATACCAACCTATCTACCCAACACACCCACCTACCTACAGTACATACCAACCTATCTACCCAACACACCCACACACCTACCTATATACCCAAACACACCCACCCACCTATCTATCTATCTATCTATCTATCTATCTATCTATCTATCTATCTATCTATCTATCTAGCTAGCTATCTAGCTATCTACCAACCTATCTACCTTCACACCCACCCACCTATCTATCTCTCTATCTCTCTATCTATCTATCTATCTATCTATCTATCTATCTATCTATCTATCTACCTACCCACCCACCTACATACCAACCTATCTACCCAACACACCCACCTACCTACATACCAACCTATCTACCCAACACACACACCCACCTACCTACATACCAACCTATCTACCCAACACACCCACCCACCTACCTATATACCCAAACACACCCACCCACCTATCTATCTATCTATCTATCTATCTATCTATCTATCTATCTATCTATCTATCTATCTATCTATCTATCTATCTATCTACCTTCCCACCTACCTATCTACCCAAACACACCAATCTCCTCACCCACCCACCTACCTATCCCACCCACCCACCGACCTGTACTAAAGAAGCACAATTGCACAAAACACTGTTGTTGTCTGATTTTACAGCTTATTTAAAATATGTTCTTCAATCGCAATCTTGACCAACCATTTTTGAGATTTCAGATAGTGGCTAAGATAGCGACTTGCCTTGAAAGAGACTTTGGTTCGAATCCATTGTGTTTTCTGCTCACGTGATTAACCCTCATGTCCTGTCCATTGTTGACAAACAAAAAGTTCTCAAGTATAAAAATATACATATTTCGGTGCATAAAAAATGTGATACTTGATTCCATTGCATTTAGTGCATGCATATTTGAGTATTTAATTTTTTTGTTATATTTTATAATATATCTAACCTTTTAAAATGTTTGATAATAGCCGTACGATATTATAACAATATTATTAATATAGTATATTTCTATTATTATAACCCTAATCATTATATCTACAAAAATATTTTCGTTATCCTTTTATACGCACTTTTACAACTCACTTAAAGGAACTACAATTCCAAACAAAGGAGGAACTACATTTCCCATTATGCAGCGCTCGAGAGTTCAGAGGTGAGAGTGGAAACATGCGCGTGCTGTGGCAGCAGGATAGCGGAAGCACAAATATGCAACAAAGTTTTTCTTAAAGTTCACTCATGCCTGATTTTGGTAACCGTCAGTAATCATGACATCTAATCTTACAGAAGCCTCTCAAGATGAGCTGATTAATTTAATATACCGGCATTTAAAGGACAACGGTTACAGGAAAGCTGCCAACGTGCTGAGAAAGCACGCGCCACAGGTTCATGTGTGTACGAGTGCATGCTATGCTTTGTAGATCAAGAGTGGCTGTGGCTTACTGCATGCATTTCATAAACATTGCAACAGTGGTCAAAATAAAGCATGTAGAACGGTTGCATTTGAGTTCATGTGTTTAATGTAGTGCATTGAGATCACCTGTGTAGTGTGTACAACTAGGCTTTGATATTAGAATATAAATGGCATCCATGGACTAATGCACCATTAAATATAATTCAATTCCACCACTGTAGTCGTGGCTTATTGCATGCATTTGTATGCACATGACAACATTGCTGCTTTAGAGTAAATGAACTACATGGGTCCTACCAGTGACCCTTGTACAAAGTGCTCTACAAGAAACATTAAAGTTTATTAAATACATTTTTAGGAGTTGATCCATTGTCATGAATGCAACACTTCAAAATGCTTTATTTCTACCCGGTTATTACTTATAACTTGCAACAACTTATAAAGCATTTATAAGTTCTGCTCATTAGACTCAATGTTAGACAGCAATCCCAATGTTCAATGCTCCATATCATATAAGCTCCATATCTGAATGCGTATATATATATATATATATATTAAATATTGTATATTTATATTAAATGTGTTTTAATGTGATTCAATTGCAGGTTGAAACTAAGGAAGTACAAGCCTCTTTAGGAGAGATCTTTAAGAAGTGGGCAAGGTAGGACTGCACCAATGTGTTGAAGATATTGTGGGATGTATGTGAACCCTTTCAACTAATATGTAGCTTTTTCACCTTTTCTCAAGTAAAAGGAACGAAGACTTGGACGATGAAGATGTTCCTTCTCTGCCGTCAGGTATGTAACTAATATTCATAAAAGTGTTCACAGGTCAAATCTGTGCAAAAAAAAAGCCTTTTTGTGAACACTACCAACAGCTTTTATCAGTAAATGCATATTTTCTGGTCTTTCTGTTTTCATATGTTTCAGTGAATTAGTTAATATGACAATAAATCTGTTTTTGCTATCATTAAATTATGCAGCTTATATTTTAGCACCATATCGTCCACCATGCACATTGTTGGTATCGGCCATTGAGTTGAGCGCTTACTGTAACATGTGACCAGCTGAAAGTGTCCAAATCCGCAGGCATTCTGACTCCCGAATTGAAAAGTCCTGCAAAGAACAAGACAGCCTCTCTAGCTGTAAGAAAGTCCCATGAGAAACACAACACAGCTGGAAACATGGCTCCCTCTAAAGGTAACTCTCAGTAGTCATGTTATATCATGTTTACATGGTGTCGAGTGTGTTTGCACACAAGATGCAGACATCTAGAGTGACTTACAACAGACACGTTTTCAGGAAGGAAAGGAAAATCGTTCACCACAGAAGATGGAGCTTCTAAAAGTCAAACCGTCTCTTCTGCTGCAGTGAATGATTCTGACTCTGAGTCTGAGTCCAGTTTAGACGTGGAGAAATGGAGGACACGAGTCACACAGTTATCAGGTGAGACAAACTTTGAGTTAATGTTACGTTTATTGATGCATCCAAATAAAAAAATAAGTGGGTGAATTTCACAAAATCTGTCAAGAACATATCTGGGTCATATTTCACCCTAAAGAAAGAAGTGCGATTTTGCTTTAAGGAAAGGAAGCCTGCGTTTAGTGACATTATTTTCATCAAGCACATTTTCCTCCATAATTTTTATTACCATAATGCAAATGAAAGCTAAATAATAAAATTGTTTTTTTTTTTTTTACATCAATCATAGTAATATTTGTTGTCCTGCTTTAGTTTATTTAAATAAAATGATTGCATTCCAGTAATGTTTTCTTGAATACAGTAAAAATCTGTTAATTGTAGTGCATTATAAATATTAAAGAACTATTCTGGGTTAAATACAAGTTAATCTCAATCGACAGCATTTGTGGCATAATGCTGATTACCACAAAAAATTACTTTGACTCGTCTCTACTTTTCTTAAAGAAGCAGCAAAAATGGAGGTCACAGTGATAATACATGTGCAATAAATAATATTTCTAAGCACTGGTTATTGTGTAAGTGTCTCACATTATATACATTTGTTTAAATAGTTATTTCACAGTTAATTTTGTTCAATTATTGCAATACTTGCAATATTATGTGCCTTGTTTATTATGTATAATGTCATGTATTTACTGTCATATTGTGTGCACTATGTGTACTTAACTGTGTGATTGTATTGCTGCTTATCCACCTACCTACCTATCTACCCACCCACCTACCTATCTACCCAAACACACCTATCTACCCACCTACCTACCTAAACACCCACCCACCTACCTATCTACCCAAACACACCTATCTACCCAAACACACCTATCTACCCACCTACCTACCTAACCACTCACCCACCTACCTATCTACCCAAACACACCTATCTACCCGAACCTACCTACCTATCCACCCACCCACCTACCTATCTACCCAAACACACCTATCTACCCAAACACACCCATCTACCCACCTACCTATCTACCCAAACACACCTATCTACCCGAACCTACCTACCTATCCACCCACCCACCTACCTATCTACCCAAACACACCTATCTACCCAAACACACCCATCTACCCACCTACCTATCTACCCAAACCCACCTACATCTCTATCTACCTAACCACCCACCCACCTACCTATCTACCCAAACACCCATCTACCCACCTACCTACCTAACCACCCACCCACCTACCTATCTACCCAAACACACCTATCTACCCGAACCTACCTACCTAACCACCCACCCACCTACCTATCTACCCAAACACACCTATCTACCCGAACCCACCTACATCTCTATCTACCTACCCACCTACCTATCTACCCAAACCCACCTACATCTCTATCTACCTACCCACCTACCTATCTACCCGAACCTACCTACCTATCCACCCACCTACCTATCTACCCAAACCCACCTACATCTCTATCTACCTACCCACCTACCTATCTACCCAAACACCCATCTACCCACCCAACCACCTACCTACCCATCTACCCACCCACCTACCTATCTATCCATCTACCCACCTACCTATCCACCCACCTACCTACCTATCCACCCACCTACCTATCTATCTACCCACACACCCACCTACCTATTTATCTACCCACACACCCACCCACCTACCTACCTATCTACCCACCTACCTACCTATCCACCCACCTACCTATCTATCTACCCACCCACCTACCTACCTATCCACCCACCTACCTATCTATCTACCCACACACCCACCCACCTACCTATCTATCTACCCACCCACCTACCTATCTATCCACCCTCCTACCTATCCACCCACCTACCTATCTACCCAAACACACCTATCTACTCACCCACCCACCTACCTATCTACTCAAACCCACCTACCTATCTACCCAAACACACCTATCTACCCAAACCTACCTATCTATCCACCCACCTACCTATCTACCCAAACCCACCTACCTCTCTATCTACCTAAACACCCACCCACATACCTATCTACCCAAACCCACCTACCTCTCTATCTACCTAAACACCCACCCACATACCTATCTACCCAAACCCACCTACCTCTCTATCTACCTAAACACCCACCCACATACCTATCTACCCAAACACACCTATCTACCCACCCACCTACCTACCCATCTACCTTTCTCTCTCTCTCAGTGAATGATTCTGACTCCGATTCTGAGACCAGTTTAGACGTGGAGAAATGGAGGACACTAGTCACACAGTTATCAGGTGAGACAAACTTTATAAATGTGAGTCAATCCAAAGTATATTGATGCGTCCAAATTAAAAATATTTGGGTGAATCTCACAAAATCTGTCAAAAACATATCTGGGTCATTTTTCACCCACAATAAAATAAAACATTTGGATTAATGAAATGAAGCCTGTATTTATGTTCTTAATTCTAATGAAAATAGTACTACCTTTGCTAAAAACATATTTCATTGTCTTTACACAAAATATAACTATAACGTTTTGTGGGGTGAAATGTGAGATTCACCCAAATATATGATTATTAAAGTTTGTCCGGGAGAGTGATCGTCACATTTTGTGTTACCAGATGCTGATATAGCAAAGATGAATGTCCTCTCAAACTTTGATAAATCTCCTGTCTCCTCATCCGGAAAGTCCAAAGAAAAGGGAAAGACCACAAAGGTGACAAAATCTAAAAAAGAGCCACCCAAGAATATAAAGTCCAATACGCCAACCAGGAAATCAAGAGCTAAAACTTCTAACATTCCTCTCAAGACTGATACAACCAAAACACTTTCAAAGAAGTCTAAAGACAAGACAGCTACTGCTGTATCTGAGCTTCCTAAAGTTAAAATATCATCAAAAAAGGCTAGAGATAAGAAAATCAGTAACATCTCCGGTCATGATGTGGTTGAGACCACTGAAATAGCTGCTCCTGGGGATGCTAACGGTACCTCAGAAACTCCATCTAAAAAGGCCAAGAAAAAGAAATCAGAAATCCAGTCTGATGCAGATAATGTTGAAAATCCTACTTGTTTATCAAATACTTACAAAGTTGTTACAAATGCTAGGAAGCTTGCGCAAGCTAACTGTGAAGACGCCAACCATACGATTGATGATGCCCAACTTAAGTCAAAGAAAGTGAAAGACAAGAGGTCTAAAAGTGTCGTAGAGCCTGTCGATGGTGAGACTCATTCTAAAAAAGTAAAAGCTAAGAAAACCAAAAGTCTTGCTAAGCTTGAAGCAGCAACATCTGAGAAAGTGGACGTGCTTCAAAAATCTGAATCTCCAACTAAAAAGGCCAAGATAAAGAAATCAGAAATCCAGTCTGATGACAATATTGTTGAAACTCCTAAAAAAACTCACGATAGCCTGTCAGATACCAAAGAAATCGTTAGAAATGCTAGCATGCTTGCGCAAGCTAACCCTAGTGATGTTGCCCATCTGAAGACTGACCAATCCAAGATGCCATCAAACAAAGTGAAAGACAAGAAGTCTAAAACTGTTGTAGAACCTGTTGATTGTGAGACGCCGTCTAAGAAGGTGAAGTCTAAGAAAACTGAAAATATTGCAGAGATTAACAAAGAAACAACATCTGAAGACGTTGGTGGCCTTCGAGAATCCGTTAACCCTGAAAGTCCATCTAAAAAAGCCAAACTTAAGGCATTGAAAGACCTTTCAGAAATGGTTGAGCCTGAAACTCCATCGAAAAAGGCCAAGAAAAATAAATCAGATATCCAGTCTGAATCCGAACAGGTTGAAACACCTAAAAGAAACAAAGATAGTCCCTCGAATACTAAAGACGTCATTAAAGAAGTTAAGAAAGTAAAAAATGGTAGCAAGCCTGCGCAAGATACCTGTGAGGATGACAACATTGCGATTGTTGACGGCCTCCTCGAGTCAGGCCAATCAGAGGAACCATCAAAGAAAGTGAAAGACAAGAAGTCTAAAACTGTTGTAGAACCTGTTGATTGTGAGACGCCGTCTAAGAAGGTGAAGTCTAAGAAAACTGAAAATATTGCAGAGATTAACAAAGAAACAACATCTGGAGAAGTCGGTGCCCTTCAAGTATCCGTTAACCCTGAAACTCTATCGAAAAAAGCCAAACTTAAGGCATTGAAAGACCTTTCAGAAATGGTTGAGTCTGAAACGCCATCGAAAAAAGCCAGAGTTCATGGAGGTAAGAGTATTTCAGAAACCGTAGAATCTGAAACGACTAAGCAAGCTAAAGCCAAGAACGATTCTGCAAATCCTGGTCAGACGGAAACACCTAAGAAGTCCAAAACGGTTTCATCGGATGCGAATATCCAGCAGTCCGACCCAACGAACAACTCTTCGAAAAAAAGAAAGAACAAGGCTTCCTCAGATGTTTCGGAAACCCAGAATGACGTACTCGTGGAAACGGAACTAGCAAGTTTGTGTAATGAGGAAACATCTAGTCAAGATCTTAAGACTCCATCCAAAAAAAGGAAAAGGCCACAGGAAGAACCGTGTGACGTCTTGGTGCCAGAGGAGGCCACGCCGAAGGCCAAGAAAGGGAAAAAGAAAAACACGGAGGTTGAAAACGAGGGTGAAACAACACCACAAGAAGAAGCTTCTGTTACGGTAGAAACCAGCCAGAAGAAAAAGAGTGAGTAATAGAGGATCTAACTCGGTCGTTATTACCCATAACCAATATTTCACCGCATATTTTAATGCGTGCATATGTTCTCGCTGTTTCTAAAATAATGTACAGAAAAGAAGAAAGAAGAGAAGACTCGAGAGCAAATCCCTGATGATTCTCCTGTGTCCGTTCCACCTGAAGAGGTGGTAGTTCACAAAAAGGTAAAATTGGTGGAGATATTTACAATTATTCATTGGACAGACGCTTTTATCCAAAGCGACTTACAAAAGAGGAAAACATGAGCGAATCATCTTAAGGAGACATTTGTATGAAAAGTGCCATATTACATTTTTTTAGAGACTGGTTAAGTGATCATGGGAAAGATGCATTTTAGTCGTTTTTTGAAAACTCACGAATGGAGTTGGGAATGTCATTCCACCAAAGTGGTGTGATGAAGCCGAATGTCCGGGAAAGTGTTTTGGTGCCTCTTTGTGTTGGTACAACAAGGCGACGTTCCTTAGCCGACCGCAGGCTTCTGGTGGGAACGTAGTTCTGCATAAATGATTTTAGGTATGCTGGAGCAGACCCAGTGACTGTTCTGTATGCAGCATCAGAGCCTTGAATTTAATACGTGCGTCAACCGGCAGCCATTGGAGAGAGACAAAGAGTGGTGTAACATGTGCTATCTTTGGTTCATTAAAGACCAGACGTGCTGCTGCATTCTGGGTCATTTGCAGAGGTCTAATTGCACATGCAGAGAGAGTCCTGCAATGAGAGCGTTACAGTAGTCCAGTCTAGAGATGACAAGTGACTGAACAAGCAGTTGTGTGGCATGTTCAGAGAGGAAGGGTCTTATCTTCCTGATGCTTTAGAGTGTAAATCTACATGATCTTGCGACCTTTGAGATGTGGTCTGTGAAATTTAGTTTATCGATGGTTACCCCTAGATTTCTGACCATTTTGGAAGGCGACACTGTAGTTGAACCCAACTGCACAGTGATGTTGTGCTCAACAGCAGGGTTGGCTGGAAAGACGAGGGGTTCGGTCTTGGCTGGGTTGAGCTGCAGGTGGTGTTCCTTCATCCAGGCCGAGATGTCAGCCAGACAGGGAGCTATTCGAGCGGTCACAGTGGTGTCATTGGGCTGGAAATACAAGTAGAGTTGTGTGTCATCGGTGTAGCAGTGGTAAGAGAAACCATGTGCCTGAATGATCCCAGTGATGTTGTGTATATAGAGAAGAGAAGTTAGATATTTTTATTTTATTGCATGTTCAGAATGGCCTAATATCTACATTTGAAATGGCATACTACAAATGTACATTATTGGATCGGCCAGCCAAATGTAAATGTTTATTGTTTTACATATGCATACTTTTTGGCATTCCTAAATAACCTTAGACAGGCAGTATACAGTATTTAGGATGCAGGATGCAGGATGCAATTCTATTCTGAGAATAGCCCAGATTTTCCCATTTCGATTAATTGCAATATACATTTGAAAGATGCCAATAACGATTCTTAAAGGTGCAGCATGTAAGATTCAGAAACCCTTGTTATTAGTGACACCTGTGGCCGTTAAGTGAACTGCAGCAGCTACACACTCCATAGTGACACAAGCGAGCGAGCATCGGCCAAAATAATGACGTGACGTACAAAGAGACTGAATATGATCCACCGGCATCATGCTGACAGATGATTGTTTTACTACAAACTTTGAGACTGCATATTATATTTGACTCTCCAGTGCTGGGACAGGGCTAAAACATAGTGTGGATATCGGTCTGACTATGCAAGACTGTAGTTTGAAGTAATCACGTTTCTTTGCATGATACATTGACTGCATTTATACGATAGCCTATGTCAATGTTAGCTAGCTAGCCCGCTTTATTAATAGCGGTTAGCTAAATTTGGTGGATGATGACAGCAGCGGTTTATAAAATAGACTACATTATAAATATGTCGACACAATTCAGTATTGATGTGATTGCTTCACAACTGTCATTCTGATATATCGATGCACTATTCGCCAGTGATTTAGTATCAGAAGTTAGAAGTTCAGCAGCGAGATCCTTTCGCCACAAATTGAGAGTAAAAGTTTGATTTGACTCGTTCCGTGTAACGTGTCCAAAGATAAGATCTTCGCAGTGCATTTGTCATTTAATAATGTCTCTTTTGATATCTTCTCTGTTGTTGACACATAGCACGAGTGCGACTCCGCTAACGTCTGTGTGACGCTCGCTGAACTGCCACTATATTTAAAGAGACAGTACCATTTCTGCACTTGTTCTACAAATCAATGTAAATGCTTGTGATTAACATGTATCTATGTATCGAAATATACAGTATATACGCAATTTTAAGACATTTATTAATGGAATATATGGAATTTGTACATTTTTAAAGGGACAGTTTCACCTAAAAATAAAAATTCTCATAATTTACTCACCCTCATGCCATCCCAGATGTGACTTTCTTTCTTCTGCTGAACACAAACTAAGATTTTTAGAAGAATATTTCAGCTCTGTTGGTCCATACAATGCAAGTGAATGGTGACCAGAACTTTGAAGTTCCAAAAGAGACATAAAGGCAGCATAAAAGTAATTCATAAGACTCCAGTGGATAAATCCATGTCTTCTGATGTGATAAGATAGGTGTGTGTGAGAAACAGATTAATAGTTGAGTCCTTTTTCACTATTAATTCTGCTCCCTGCCCAGAAGGTGGCGATATATAGGAAGTATGTGATTCGCCAATAACAAAAGTGGGCGTGAAAGTGGTTTAAGATAAAAGTTAAAGTAAAAAAGGACTTAAATATTGATCTGTTTTTCACTCACTCTTTTGAAACCACTGGAGTTTGGATTACTTTTGTGTTTCCTTTATGTCCTTTTTTTTGGACCTTCTGAGTTCTGGTCACCATTCACTTGCATTGTATGGACCAACAGAGCTGAGATCTGCAGAAGAAAGAAAGTCATACACATCTGAGATGGCTTGAGGGTGAGAAAATGATGACAGAAATGTAGTTTTTGGGTGAACTATCCCTTTAAAATGTATATGTAACTAATATGATGAAAAAGGAATGATACAGTAAATGTGTAGAGTTGTTATTTTGGTAATGTAACCATTTGAAGGTTTGTATAGCTGTAAGAGAATGCATTTCAGATGCAAGTAAAAAAGACATTACAAATGAAATTGAATCCTGATCCCAAATGAATCGGAATCAAAATCAAACCGTATTGAGGGGAAATCTGGAACAATATCCAGCCCTGCTGTGATAAGATTCACTAAGATTGGTAGTACTGAGTGAAAATGACTTGTAACACTCTTTTATTGTGCAGAAAATGAAGTCTGCTAAAGAGAAACGGATCAGTAGTGCTGAAGCTCATGGACTCGACGGCACCGAACAGACGTAACGGTTCATCATCTCACTGTGGAACACATCTTAAATTATTACTTAGAAATCTGAACGCATGCTCCGTCCCTACAGTGTGTGTGTGTGTGTGTGTGTGTGTGTGTGTGTGTGTGTGTGAGAGTCTGTGTCTATGTGAGTGTGTATATGTGTGTGTGTGTGTGTGTGTGTCTCTGTGTGTGTCTGTGTGAGTCTGTGTCTATGTGTGTGTGTGTGTCTGTGTGAGTCTGTGTCTATGTGAGTGTGTGCGTCTCTGCGTGCGTGTGTGTGTCTGCATCTGCGCGTGTGAGTGTGTGTCTGTGTGTGTGTGTGTGTCTCTGCATCTGCACGTGCGTGTGTGTCTGTGTCTGCATCTGCGTGTGTGTGTGTGTGTGTGTGTACGCGTGTGTGTGTGTCTGCATCTGCGTGTGTGTGTGTGTGCGTCTGCGTGCGTGTCTGTGTGTCTGCGTGTGTGTGTCTGCGTGTGTGTCTGCGTGTGTGTGCGTCTGCGTGCGTGTCTGTGTGTGTGTCTGTGTGTGTCTGCGTGTGCATGTGTGTGTGTGTGTGTCTCTGTGTGTGTCTGTGTGAGTCTGTGTCTGTGTGAGTGTGAGTGTGTGCGTCTCTGCGTGCGTGTCTGCGTGCGTGCGTGCATGTGCGTGTGTGTGTCTGCATCTGCGCGTGTGAGTGTGTGTCTGTGTGAGTGTGTGTCTGTGTGTGTGTGTGTGTCTCTGCATCTGCACGTGCGTGTGTGTGTGTCTGCATCTGCGTGTGTGTGTGTCTGCATCTGCGTGTGCGTCTGCATGCGTGTCTGTGTGTCTGCGTGTGTGTGCGTGTGCGTGTGTGTGCGTCTGCGTGCGTGTCTGTGTGTGTGTGTGTGTGTGTGTGTGTCTGCGTGTGCATGTGTGTGTGTGTGTGTGTCTGCATCTGCGTGCGTGTGCGTGCGTGTGTGCCTGTTTTTGTATGTTTTATATTTTTATGGAAGGTAATTTCTGGAAAATCTTTTTTGTTGTTGTTGTTTGATTTATTTTTCTATCTATATTTGATAAGTCTTTGTGATAAAGAATAGTTTTAGGTCTTTCTATTATTTGTTGTATTTTATTATATAATTTTTTTTAGGTAAAAAATCATGGGAGTCAATCTCTTTTATAGTTGTGATGGTCAACTGACAAGTTTTCATCATGCATGTTATTTTTTTAAGATGTACATAAAAACATTATGAAGTGCTTAAGATCAAACAAAACATTTTAGATATGTCCTTTTTGACAAAGAAAACATTTTGGAAAATTAAAAAATCTCTGTTGCCACTAAATGTGTTTGTCATTTCTTCCACGTGTCAGTGCATTGTGATTGAAAATACACAACAAAGTTTTATATGTCTTTTGTTCTTCACACAGAATGAGCTGCAGAGGTAATGATAAAATGGTAATCATAATAAACTCTTAATAAGGTGTGGTAATTATTCAAATATCTATGGTATTTTAGTGTTGTCAATGATCTGCCTGTGCCTTACATTAACAGCCACTAGGGGGTGGCGTTACAAAGCAATCTGATTTCTGACAAAAATACTGTAGCTCACTCGGGCATAATAGTCATTTAAGGGGATGTTGTCGTTTGGATAGATGCGTCCTCCGGATGTCGCATTTTTCGACGTATACGTCATCGATGATGTCTTTTTTTGTATTTTTCTTATTTTTTTATTTATTACCAATGCCTTTTATGTATATGCACTTAAATGTATTCAATTGTTAACCTTTTTTTGCATTCCCAATAAAAAAATTAATAAATAAAACAAAATGAAACGACAGCCTCGATGACGTAAGCGGCCGACAAATGAGTCCTCCGTGGGACGCATCCTTCCAAACGAGACACAGTGTTTTTAGACTTGTCTGTCACTACTCCCGATACATCCGAAATGACCAATATGGCGAATGTAGATAAGGATGTCCTACCTTACAGGTAAAGGAGCCAATCCTACTTTAGAAACTGACGTCCCCTGTCAGTCAACTTGAAAACGCGCATGCGCATTAGCAGGACCAGCCTACAACTAGCGTTGATCTGAGCTAAAGAAGCACAATTTTGATCATACCATTGTTGTCAGATTTAACTGCTGGTTTTAATATGTTCTTTGATTGGCCAACCGTTTTAGAGAATTTGATCTTTCCTTATTCAAGTCAGTCCTTATTCGAAGTGTACTTTTATGTCGTTTTTATACTGTGTCCCAAATGGCACACTATGCACTTAAAATATACACTATGCACTCAGCCGTGTAATGCATGAATTTTCAAAGTGTAGTATCCTCCCACATTGAGTTTTTACTATAGAGAAGCATTCGCCTTAACAGCTGACGGAAGTGACGTTTCAGATGCAGGCAATGTGTTGCCGCTAGCTTTAGCGCGTTAGCTATCCTCAGTTCAACCGTATCTCAAATCACGTATATACAGTATACACACTTTTGTGTAGTGTGGGGTGATGATAAAGCAATCAACTTATGTAACGGGAGCCAACTTATACGTGATAGCTATGCGGTATGTGTAAACCTCACTCGCCTGGCCTCGAGAGTTGCACTAGCGACTGATGCTGTTGCCTTTAGCCTCCTCAATAACGCTCCTGCCTCCCTGGCACCGGTTCGAATCCCACACTCGCAAGTATGCGGTCTGGGATGCACCCCGTCTAGTGTGACTGATTGAGTAATTTGGATATGAAAGCCTGTTTCACAAATTCTGAGAATAGTCCGAAAAGGTTATAGTTTCCAAGGCTAATGCAATTAAATATGAAAACAAAAAAAAAATTATATTTACATTTTGTTTATATTTTAATTTTGTATTATATTCCGGTGGTAATCACCCCCATTATTTTTATTAATGTAGTAACCATTTGCAGTAGGTGCGTAACTGGCACGTGCCACACAGCGCGGCTGTTTGCACTCCAATAGTCTGCTGGAAACACAGAAATTGAAAACAAACAGCACCCCCTAGTGTTGCTGCGGTGGCATGGGGCGTAACAGTGGCGTAGATGTGCATTTTTTGTGCGGACGACCCGGTTTCGAATCTGCCATTTGGCACACTTTTTCCCATCCGTTTACTGTCTCCACTCTTAATATTTCCATTAGTACTACTTTAATAATACATAAAAGTGAATATAAATGTTGATTTCCTTGATGGTCGGGGAGTTTTGTTGTTGTTGTTGTTGTTGTTGTTGTGTCAATATAATAACCATGTTTAACTCTGTTAATTTTGTTGCTAAAAAACACCATGGTGATACTATGGTTACTGTTGTAAAACCATGGTAAGGGATGGTTAGGTATAGGGTGGGATATTTTGGGGACACAATAAACACGCTGCAGTGATGCTCTAATTAGGGATGCAAATAGCATCTAACGATATTTGCACCTATAGTGCAAAGAAGATGTTTTGTTGCAATATATTTTTACTCTTGTCTTTAATTAAAATGCCATTGTACTTCCTGTTCTGGAGAAGAAGAAGAAAAACTAAGATAAAGAAATA
>JAVLUX010000016.1:3899760-4052260 GCA_032164185.1 Moxostoma hubbsi | reverse complement strand
TGGCACCCTCTTACTTCACAGGGGCAAGTGAGGGGGTACTAAGTGATCCATGGCACCCCCTTACTTCCCAGGGGCAAGTGTGGGTGTGCTAGGTGATCCATGGCACCCTCTTACTTCACAGGGGCAAGTGAGGGGGTACTAAGTGATCCATGGCACCCTCTTACTTCCCAGGGGCAAGTGAGGGGGTGCTAGGTGATCCATGGCACCCTCTTACTTCCCAGGGGCAAGTGAGGGGGTGCTAGGCGATCTGTGGAAAATTCCAACCCAGTTTGAAAATCTCTGATCTAATGACATCAGCAGCAGATGCCTACTTACAGTTCATTGTCCACAGGAAATTTACATCTGGTGTCCAGAAATACATCAAGGCTGTATATACGGAATACACCGATTCCACCTTTACAACACAAAAGTCAAAACCTCCATGGGCCGGTCAGTACGAGTTTAATTTCTCTTGGAAATGACATTGCTTTTTTTAATGAAATTGTAATTTATCTTTAAACATCCTGTTAAGTTGATTAGTAAAAAAACAACAACAGTTTCTTCCCACTTTCTGCAGGTATTCAGGGCCCGACCATCAGAACAGTGGCAAATGACAGAGTCGTGATCCATTTCAAGAACTTTGCTTCGAAGGCTTTCAGTATTTCCCCCATCGGCATTCCATACTGGAAACAATCGGAAGGTAAATCTCAAGCATGGAATACCATGCTTATATACATACAACTTGTTGGATTATAGAGACACATGAATTCCACACTTCGCATTCAGAGAATTTTACAGTATTAGGCAAGTTGAGCACAGCTGAATGAATTTAAGGAATCACCGTATACGTTTAGGATTCAGTGTTTTGTAATACTTGAGAAGTACACGTGATTCCCAATTTTGACAGAGCATCTATTATGAAGTCTGAAAGTGAAATGAAGGCAATATTGTGAGATGAAAATCTTGCAGTTGAGTGTAGACTGAAAAACACCATTTGTGTGCAACATCCTGCTTTTCGTCACCAGGCGCAGGATACGTGGACTCCAGTTCTGGCCAGGAGACGGCGGATGATGCGGTGCTCCCTGGTGGCTACTACAAGTATGTGTGGGACATTTCCCCCAACTCTGGACCAACCACGTCAGACCCGGACTGTCTCACCTACATGTACTCATCACAGGTGGACATTGTCCGAGACTTCAACAGCGGACTCGTTGGGGCCCTGTTGATCTGTAATGCAGGTGTGAACTTTACTCTCATTGTATGAAAGATCAAATTCAATGACCAAATTGGATATTTTTTAGCTTTTAGTCCATGTCAGTTAGCTTAGAGACCATCCATATGCTAGTGTGCCCTTAAACAAAGACTAAATCAACTTTTGGCAGATATACCCAATTAAAATTCCCAGTCTTTTTCTTCTGGAAGGAAAATATTGATGCTTGTTGACTCTTGTCTGCTGGAGAGTATACAAGTTTTTGTCTAATAAAATGCTATGTAGAATGAGAATGTTCCTAGCAATTGCAAATAGCATATCATAGTTATGACTAAAGGCTTTGAGACTGCTCATAAGTTTGCAAAATTCTGTCATGTCTTATGATGTCTTTCATAAAAAAATACTTTTATTCTAGACTTGGTTTAGGGTTTTTCCAAAATCCCAAATATTTGCTTCTCCTAGAGCTTTCCAGCTACATCCACCAAACTTGGCATAGACCTTGAGATTTTTTTTTTACATTGCAATGTCTTTTCTAACTGAATGGAAGTACTGTCCCCTAAATCTCCTACATTAATGAAACCTATCCATAATCTATCCATCCATCCATCCATCCATCCATCCGGCAACCAATCAAAATGCCCTGGCAATCAGATACAACAGCATGGGAATGCCAAGTAACCAGCAAGAACACAGTGGGAACACCTAACAGCCAGCAAGAACAACCTAGCAATGCCTAGCAACCAGCAAGAACACCCTAACAATGCTTAGCAACCAACCAAAACACCCTAGCAATCAGATAAAACAGCCCAACAACACCTAGCAACCAACCTAATTACCCTGGCAATCAGTCTTGTTATGTTGTCTTTTATAAAAATAAATAAATAAATAAATAAATAATACTTTTATTCTAGACTTGGTTTAGGCTTTTTCCATAATCCAAAATTGTATCTTCTCCTAGAGCTTTCCAGCTACATCCACCAAACTTGGCATAGACCTTCAGATATTTTTTGACTCGTGTTGCAATGTCTTTTCTAACTGAATGGAAGAACAGTTCCCAAAATCTTCTACATTAATGAAACCTATCCATCATCTATTCATCCATCCATCCATCCATCCAGCAACTAATAAAAACGCCCTGACAATCATATAAAACAGCATGGGAATGCCGAGCAACCAGCAAGAACACAGTGGGAACACTTAGTAACCAGCAAGAACAACCTAGCAATGCCTAGCAACCATCAAGAGCACCCTAGCAATGCCTAGCAACCAGCAAGAACACCCTAGCAATGCCTAGCAACCAACCAACCAAAACACTCTAGCAATTAGCTAGAACACCCTAGAAACCAGTGAGAACACCCTAGCAATGCCTAGCAACCAACCAACCAACCAAAACACCCTAGCAATTAGCTAGAAACCCTAGAAACCAGCGAGAACACCCTAGCAATGCATAGCAACCAGCAAGAACACCCTAGCAATGCTTAGCAACCAGCAAGAACACCCTAGCAATGCCTAGCAACCAACCAACCAAAACACCCTAGCAATTAGCTAGAACACCCCAGAAACCAGCGAGAACACCCTAGCAATGCCTAGCAACCAGCAAGAACACCATAGCAATGCTTAGCAACCAGCAAGAACACCCTAGCAATGCCTAGCAACCAACCAACCAAAACACCCTAGCAATTAGCTAGAACAGCCTAGGAATATCTAGCAACCAACCTAATCACCCTAGTAACACTTGGTAATGCAATTTCTGTCTGTCTGACTTTCTATTGTAAGGCCTGTATAAAATTTGAACTTCAAACTATTTTAAATAAGGCATTATCAAGCCGACATCAAAGTTTGTCTTGACAAACTTAACTTATCTAGCTACATTTGACCTCACTCAGATGCTCTGACCGAGGAGAGGCAGCAGAAAGTTCCGGAGTTCATTCTGCTGTTTGCTGTCTTTGATGAGAGTAAGAGCTGGTATCAGGAGGAGGGCCAATCAGACAAACCAAAGAAAACATCCATCTTGACCCAGTACCACACCATCAACGGATACATCAACTCAACCCTACCAGGTGTGACCTGCATTTTGTATTGTCATTTTGTGTCGTGTATGTAACACTTCTTGAATATGCCTTAATTTTAACCGCCATATTTTACTCTATTCTTGCTATTGTTTCAGGATTAACCATGTGTCAGAAGAGCCACGTGGTGTCCTGGCATCTTATTGGTCTTGGCTCCACCCCAGAGATCCACAGCATCCAGTTTGAAGGTCACACTCTAGAAGTGATGGACCATAGACGGGTCACAGTGGAGATGACTCCAATGACCTTTACTACAGCCCCGATGAAGCTGTCCAAAGCTGGAAGGTTTCTGATCTCCTGTAAGATCCACTCGCATCAGAAAGGTATGAATTAGTCCTCCGTAACACATCAACAGTTTCATATTTATATCTGAAAGACTTATATCGTAAAAAGCTTTACAGTGATACAGCGCTGTAAAGATTAAATAAAGCATTGGAGCCGTGATGACATGATTAGAGCATGCATTTGTGGCACACCGAGCCATGGTGCTTATGTTGGTGATGTTTGAGTCCAATGCAAATAAAAGAGGCAAAAAGCCTTTTATATGACTGGCTATACTTAAAAACAATGTGTTTACTTAATTTTTGTAGACTGGCCTATAGACTTGTGGTAATCAACATTATGTCACAAATTATGATTGAGCTTAACTTCTATTGAACCTGGAATATTCCTTTAATCTCGTGTACTTTAGACCTCTAGTAGAAATTTCTATTAAATTTTTCCCACAATGTTTCATTTACTGCTCTCTACAGCTGGCATGACTGCATTCTTCACTGTTGAAAATTGCCCTGAACCTGTGCCGGCCCCAAGCCCTGACAAACGAAGCATCAAACATTCTGATGACGATGAGGAGGATGATGAAGACAACATGATATCGACCATCTTCCTCAGGTCAGGAGGTCCTATATCAGTGCTCCGCTCCAGCGCCAAGGGGCGACCCAAAACCTGGGTTCACTACATCAGTGCAGAGGAGATGGACTGGGACTACTCGTCTCAGAATGGTGACCGGTAAGACTGTGAACATATCCTGAGCTTTATAAATGTGAAACTGATTGAAACTGATTGAGATTGAATTTCGGCTTTCAGGCCTTCATCATTATCTGCAGCAGCATCTGAGTGGTTCAGGAAAGGTCTTCAGCGTTTGGGGGCGGTGTATAAGAAGGTGGCGTTTGTGGAGTACACAGATAAGACATTCACTGTGAAGAAGACAACCGACCGAATGCTGATTGGCCCAGAGCTCAGAGGGGAGGTGGGAGATAAGTTTCAGGTAAGAACTCCAGAATTAAGACAATTAAACTGTTAAGTATGAGGTTATACATTTATACTGAAATTCGCTTCTTTGCATATCTCCATCAGATTGTTTTTAAAAATAAGGCCAGTCGACCATTCAACCTTTATCCAAATGGTCTGACCAGTGTTCAGCCTTTGAAGAAAATAGTAAAAGGTACGACCCATTACATTTAATGTGTTTTCAGATGAAGCGTAAGGAATAGTGTACAGTCAGACATTAATTAACCAAAAAAAAGGAATCTGACTGAATCAAATTAACTCATAATCAGATGAACTCTTAACGATTTTTTTTTTTTTATTGATTGAAGACAAGCAGGTAGATCTCCGTTCTTTGGCCGTTCCTCCAGGGCAGGTCATGATGTACCTCTGGAAGCTCACAGCAGAAGATGGACCCACTGAATCCGACCCACAATGCCTCACTCGCATATACCAGAGTATGGTGGATCCCGTTCGGGATGTGGCGTCTGGACTCGTGGGACCACTGATCATCTGCAAATACCGATCTCTGGACAAGAGAGGCAGAGTGGTGAGAGGAGACACCCTGATGAAGATCTTTTCATCTGATGGATGAATGGATGGTTGGATGGATGTTTGAGAAAAGGATAGATGGATGGTTTGAGCTATTATAGAAAGATGGATGGTTTTAGCAATGGATAGACAGATGGATGGTTTGAGCGATAGATAGACAGATGGATGGTTTTAGCAATGGATAGACAGATGGATGGTTTTAGCGATGGATAGACAGATGGATGGATTTAGCGATGGATGGTTTTAGCAATGGATAGACAGATGGATTGTTTGAGCGATAGATAGACAGATGGATGGTTTTAGCGATGGATAGACAGATGGATGGTTTGAGCGATGGATAGACAGATGGATGGATTTAGCGATGGATAGACAGATGGATGGTTTGAGCGATGGATAGATGGATGTTTTGAGCGATGAATGGATGGTTGTTGGATAGTACAATAAAAGAATGGTGGATGATAGATTGACTGATTGATTGAAAGATCACTCAATGAATGGAAGATGGATGGATGGATGGATGGATGGATGGATGGATGGATGGTTGGAAGAATTGAGTGATGAAAGGAAGAACTGAGTGATGGGTGGATGACTGATTGATAGATCGCTCAATGAATGGATGATGAATGAATGGAAGAAATGTGCGATTAATGGATTATTGATAGATTGCTAAATGGATGGATGGATGATTTATAGATAGATTGCTCAACGAATACAGGATGGCTGGATAGATGGATGGATACATGGAGCAATGATTGGATGGATTCCACCATTAATAGATGAATGAATGTTTAGATGAAGTCTGTGATGATGGATAAACTGAGCGATGGAAAGATGGATGACTGATTGCTAGGTCACTCAATGAATGGACGATGGATGAATGGATGGATGAATTGTGCATGGATGGATGAACGTTTGATAGATTAATTGCTCAGTAAATGGAGGATGGATGGATGAATTCCACCACGGATAGATGGATAGGTGGTTGAATGGACATGAGAATAAATGAATAAATGAGTACAAAGACAGACGATATATAATCTTCTAAACACTCTAAATGTCTCCACAGGTAACTTCAGATAAAGAGAAGAAACTGTTTTTCTCTGTGTTTGATGAGAACAGAAGCTGGTACTTCGAGGAGAACATTAAAAGAAACAGTGAAGATCCAACCAAGATTGACCGCAATGATCCAGAGTTCTACAATTACAATGTCATGCACAGTGCGTACTGCTTTTTAGTTTCTAGATTCAAATGATGGTAAAATCAGAGTTGTTTTGGGCAGTTTTGTTTATTCCAACAGGTAGTTGTTGAATACAAAGCCTAAGCTCCATTTTGAGTCAATGAAATGTCGTCTCTCTGTTTGTCTCTCTCATTACAGCTGTTAACGGCTTCATGTTCAACCAGCAACAATTTAGGATGTGTGTTGGTGATGTCATACTTTGGCATGTCGCCAGCATAGGCATTCAAAGCAACTTCCTGTCAGTGTACTTCACAGGCAACACATTTGATAGGGATAAAACATACGGCACTGTCCTGACTATCTTTCCAATGACAGGAGACACAGTGACTACAGAAGTTGAGATGCTAGGTAAGGGTCAGAGATCAAGATATTGACCTAACTGGCTGTTTTAATCTAAAATGGTTGGTAGAATACACAAACGACAGGGATAATGTCATTAAGTCTGATCTTTGTACTTGCAGGTGAATGGGAGGTCAGCGCATTTGACCCCTCCCTGAAAGAGCGAGGCATGAGTGTTCGCTACACTGTTGTTAACTGTGAAAGAGTTCTCCCCATAGTTGACAATGACGATTATGATTACGAATTCATGGGTTTCATCGAAAAGAACTTCCCAATTCCACGAGGCACAATGGAAGAGAACCGAGCTATCGCAATTCGTGTTTGCAGAAATAAAATTGGACAGGTCACCATAAACAGTATCTCGGACAATGAGAGACTAAACAAAACCCCTGGGTGCGAGATAAGATATATTCCGATGAAGCGAGAAAACGATCTGGATGTGTCATCACTGGGTGGTATTCCACAGGATATTTTGGATCAACTGGATAGTGAAATGGGCGGAAAGTCTTTGGAACATCAGAAGAGGTCCCACCTCATCTCTGGGGCTTACAGAAGAAGGCCTGAGTTACCAAATCGAATTCTTCCTGAGACCATGGTACATATGGAAACAGACGAAATAACAGACAAACGTCGAAATTTCAACATTGCAAACATTCCTTCAAATAAAGCAGAAAAATACCAAGAGTTGGATGCAGATAAACACAATAAAACAAGTCAACCCATTAAAACAACAAATGACCTATTTAGAAAATTATTTCAGAGAGATAAAAACATGTCGACTAATGTCAGTCAACTTCTCCGTGACTCTTGGGAGGGGTCAGGGGTCATATCGGAGAAGCAGACTGATTTGAATGTGAGGAATCGAAAGGAAATGTTTAGTGTCATCAAAGAAAGTAAAGTGGATGTGAAAGTTGCTAAATTCCTGAGCAACAATGAAGTTCTTGAAGAATCTGGAAGTTCTGATGTAAAGATGGACAAGATGGAAGAAAGTTTGAATCTTCTTAGCTATAACTACAAAGATCCAAAGAAGTTCCTACCAGACTTTGATGTTTGGGGACCCATTTCTAATTCCCCAGATAATCAGACACATGGGAAATCATTGTCAAATGACTATGATGATTACAGTGATGAGGGAAGTGGTATGGATCAAAATTCAGATGAAAGTTTTGACATCAGATCAACACAGTCACGGTTCCGAAGTTATTACATTGCCGCAGAGGAAATCATGTGGGATTATGGGATTAATAAACCAGCTCAACTCACTGAACATAGGTAACAACATACTGTAGGTAACATAGGTGAACATAGGTAACTTCTGAGAATTCAGTCTCATTACCAAAGAAATATATACAGTATGTATATTAATGTATTAATAATAATAATATTTTATAATTAAATAAATAATTGAGGGTGATTAAAAGCAATAATAATAATAATTAAAGCTGCGAGCAGCAATGTGCGGGCCCTCACACCCTGGTGCACGTTGGGGCTGCTGTGCCAGGGGAATGTTTAGGCCGGGACTCTTATAAAACATGTAAAGTTTGAAGCAGATTGGATATTTTATGTTTGAGTCATAACAACTTCCTGTTTCATAGCAAAATGTTGAATTTGTCAGGACGCCACAGACACAGTGTTCAAAGATAACTCAAAATCTTCACAATTTATATATATATATATATGGCTCTTAGCACTACCTACAATATTTTAACGAAGCAGCCCTAATGCCACGTTACACTTAAACATAAGAAAATTGGTAGGCATATGTAACATGTCAACACAAACAAGAAAGTCTCTTAGAACCATATCCTAAAGCCAACAGGAAGCCAGCCATTGTGATTTTTCTATTAAATATTTTCACAGTTTTTGACATTGACAAGCCTCATATTTGAACAAACTCCTAGAGATGAAAACAGATCAACATCATATTCAGTCAGTCTAATCTAGTGGCCTAGGCGATGCTAAATTGTGAAGATTTTGAGTTTTCTTTGAACACCTTGTCTGTGGCGTCCTGACAAATTCAACATTTTGCTATGAAACAGGATGTTGTTATAACTCAAACATAAAATATCCAATCTGCTTCAAACTTTACATGTTTTATAAGAGTCCCGGCCTAAACATTCCCCTGGCACAGCAGCCCCAACGTGCACCAGGGTGTGAGGGCCCGCTCATTGCTGCTCGCGGCTTTAATTATTATTATTATTATTGCTTTTAATCACTGCTTGTCAATTGAAGTCTGAAACTTAAGGTTTAAAAGTATCTAGACAAATTGTATTAAATATCTGGTGTGTCCACAGGGGGAGGCGCAGAGGAATGAGAAATATTTTCCCAGCCTATAGGAAAGTGGTATTCAGAGCCTATAAGGACAAAGACTTCAAGTACCCAATGAAACGAGGTGAACTGGACAAGCATCTTGGCATTATGGGTCCTGTGTTGAAGGCAGAGACTAACGATATCCTTACTGTGAGTTTCTTCACTCAAAGCAACTGTCAAAAGTTTATTAAGTTAGTTCAGTCTTATAATTTTCAATATCTCAGTGGCATTACATCAACAACACTAATTCTCCCATTGACTTATTCCCCAAGGTGGTTTTCAAAAACCTGGCATCCAGACCATACTCCTTCCACTTGCATGGGGTGTATGACAAGGCCCAGGGCAGTTTTGCTCCTGGAATGGGTCCAGAAGGCTTCAAGGGTGAGGATGTACCAGGTGATCCAGTCCCGCCAGGGCGAGAGAGAGTTTATAACTGGAGAATCTCCAAACGGCAAGGTCCATCAGCATCAGACTTTGATTGTAAGGCTGGGGCCTACTACTCCAACATCAACATGGTAAATCTTTATTTTAATAGAAGGTGCAACACTAAAATTAAAGCAAATAAATATAGGTTAAATATATGGACAATCAAGTCTCACCATACATTTTTGTTTCGTTGAATGTTCTGTTTCTCTCAGAAATATATCATATTAAGAAAGTAAAATGGGTTTCGTGTTGACTTTAAACTATAACAGGTCGACACAATTCAGATTGAATTTTAAATCGGCAATAATTGAGCTTTTTATGCATTCCTCCTTTTTCCACCAGGAGAAGGACATAAACTCTGGTCTCATCGGTCCGTTGCTGATATGTCGTCCCGGTACCCTCAATCAACATGTGTTACTACAGCCCAGAATAACGGATTTCTTCCTTCTCTTCACCACCTTTGATGAAAGAAAGAGTTGGTACCTGGACTACAACATCAAAAGGTTTTGCACCCCACCCTGCCAAGCCAAAGAAGATGATCCATCATTTGCAGTTAGCAACAAGTTTGCCGGTACATTATGACATAATCTGTGATTAATGCTACATTTATCTACATATAGTCCGAATTACTCTAATTACAAGACGACAACTTGGAGATTTCCTAAATTCAGAGTTTACATCTTCTAATTATGAAATCGAAAAAGACCCTCAAATGGACTTTTCCTATTTGTAAACTCGTAATTATTGTAATTCCGAAATGCTGTGATCACAGCAAACGACTGTTATGTCAGCTGTGTCATTTTAGAGTTGCATAACCTTCCTAAAAGTCAAGCACTTCAGTACTTTTCTTAAGTTGAATGTTTTACACACTCAATATTAAAGGAATATTCAATACAAGTTGAGATTAGTTGACAGAGTCATCCCTCAAAGTTACTGTGAGGCACTTAGAATGGAAGTGAATGGGGTCAATTTTTGCAAGTTTTAAATACAGAAATGTGAAGCTTAAATTTTTTTTTTTTCTTACATTCATTCTTCTCTTAAAACTTGTGTACTTTTTGAGCTGTATAGATGTTTAAATCCCCGTTATTACAAAAATTGTAGGGTTTAGGGGTTTTAGGGTGAGGATGAGGAGACGATGATGAGGAAAATGTTAGGATACTTTGTAATAGCCATAATCGTTGTGTCATGTTGTATTTTATTGTTACTTTTCACATGTAGCAATCAATGGCTATGTGGCAGAGACTCTTCCCGGCCTGATGGTTGGACAGTATCAGACGACTCGCTGGCACCTCCTCAACGTTGGGAGTCAAGGCGAGTTTCACGCTGTTCACTTCCACGGACTGCCGCTCAGTGTTGGAAAAGACCAGACACACAGAATGGGAATGTTCAATCTCTATCCTGGTAAAAGACACATCCTTTTTTCAGCACCATGCATGTCTGTTTGTGTGTGTGTGAGTGTGTGTGTGTGTGTGTGTGTGTGTGTGTGTGTGTGTTTGTGTGTGCGTATGTGTGTGTCTGTCTGTCTGTGTGTTTGTGTGTGCGTATGTGTGTGTCTGTCTGTCTGTGTGTGTGTGTGTGTGTGTGTCTGTCTGTCTGTCTGTCTGTGTGTGTGTGTGTGTCTGTCTGTCTGTCTGTCTGTGTGTGTGTCTGTCTGTCTGTCTGTCTGTCTGTCTGTGTGTGTCTGTCTGTCTGTGTGTGTGTTTCTGTCTGTCTGTCTGTCTGTCTGTCTGTTTGTGTGTCTGTCTGTCTGTGTGTGTGTGTGTGTGTGTGTGTGTGTGTGTCTGTCTGTCTGTGTGTGTGTGTGTGTGTGTGTGTGTATGTGTGTGTCTGTCTGTCTGTCTGTGGTGTGTGTGTCTGTGTGTCTGTGTCTGTCTGTCTGTCTGTCTGTCTGTCTGTCTGTGTGTGTGTGTGTGTCATTATTCAGGATCTTTTTGTGCAAATTGCTTGAGTGGTTCAATCTAAAAAAATATTATTATTATTTATTTTTTTTTAAATTGAAAACATATCTGAGTAATCTCAGTCACACCAAAGTAGATGGAAATTGAAAAACATAAAAGTATTTTACATATGAGCTCATGCAAGACCTATATCAATAATTCAATAATTCATTATTCTTCAATTGTTCTCCAGGTGTGTTTGGGACAGTGGAGATGAGGCCAACCATAGTGGGCACCTGGTTAATAGAGTGCACTATAGGAGAACATAAGCTGGCTGACATGAGAGCCAAACTTCTGGTCTACAACCCAAGTAAGTGCTTAGAACTGTCTCTCTCTTCCTCTACCGGACATTTTCATGGATCTTTAGATCTGTTTCTGCATCTGTGTTTGAATGGTTAGTGGACACCTGACTCTGATTGATCTGGTTTAACAGGTTGTGTTCAGCCGTTAGGAATGCAATCGGGATGGATTAGCAATAATCAAATAACAGCCTCTGACCAATATGGTAAGTCCAAAAAATGTAAATACTTCCGAAACTTCATTTACATGTCTGTTGTGTGATGACAGCGATGGGTCAACAATGAGGGTCTAATTTTAGGATGATTTCCTCATGAGGGACCCCCTTAATGAAATATTAAGGCAGCTATATTTACTATTTATAAATAATCATGTATAATGTATAAGGAGCGTCACTCCTTTTATACCCGTATGTCCGGGGGAGTGACATGCAAATTCCACACGCCAATTTCCATTGGACTTTTCTCAAGATCAGAGATGTCTGGGCTCCGCAGGAGCGACCCCTAGTGTCAACTCATCGACACAATGTCTCGTTCCCTCCATCAGGGAACGGAGGTTACATCAGTAACCGAGACATTCTCCTATTCCAGCTTAATAAGCAGACAAGTTACACACTTCAGCTTTAATTCTGAAACAATCTAATTAAAGATAATACTTTTATATTGTTATTTCAAATAATTCTGCATTTGTATAAATAAAGGAAAAATCCTATTTTTCTTCAAGGTGACTGGAAGCCCAGTTTAGCCCGACTGGAGTTGTCTGGATCTGTTAATGCCTGGATGGGCAGCAGCAAAAGCTCTTGGCTCCAGGTAAAACAGAGATAACATGATGTGCTGTGGATCAGTTTGAAGGAATTGTCTAGAGAAAATATGTCTCAATCATGGACCATGATGACTCATATCATCATAAAACCACTATGATTTATGTGTTGCTCATATCTCAGAAAGTGCAGTGCACAGTAGTGACTCCATAGGCAGTATTTCACTGTCAGCAAAACAAAGCGGAAACTAGTTTTGCAAATACTATAAATAGGATTACACATTGAACTTTGTTAACTTGTGCTCCAGCATCAATGTCTGTGCAATTCTAGAGAGATAGGGAGCATAGGGAAGACAAAAGTCCTAAAATATTTAACTTATTACACACAGCTTTCTGGAATATTTGACTGACTCTCCTCTCTCCGTTTTTATGTGTTTAAGGTGGATCTGTTAAAGCCCATGCTCCTTCATGGGGTTCAGACTCAAGGTGCGAAGACCTCGATGGGTTTGCGCGAGTTCTTCACTGTATTGTACAGCATCAGTTACAGCACAGACCAGGAGAACTGGACCACTTACAGAGGAAACAGCACCAAATCATTTTACGTCAGTACATACATTTCACTAAATGTTCACGACAAGGTCATAGTCCTCAATTGTGTTGCATTTTATGCTTCTCCCTGGTAAAGATTTCATGCACCAAAACAATTCAGTCCATATCAGACCGTTTTCCACCCTCTCTCTCTCACTTACAATTCAACAGGCTGTTTTTGCTACTGTACCTTTAAGACATGCAAAAGTCCTCTGTGATGATTATTAGCTAACATCTTTGTTTGTAAAAATGAGTAACTATGGCTTCACCAAGTTTCAGAATAGATGTTGATTCGTACATGTGACCAGTCATATGCACTGGTGTAACTACAGGTGGGCCTGGGTGGGCCGGTGCCACCCGCTCATTGTCTTATGCATTTTAAAACTTATGTTATTTTTAAATTTTATGTGAATTGACTGCTATGAATTGTATTATTTAGGATATATTTGAATAATGCATTATATAACTTCGGATGTTAAAGTGCTTTTAAAACTCCTAATACTGTCAACATCATCCGCTATAATTTCTAAGATAAAATAATGACAGTTTCAAATATACAGTATGTATGAATTGATAATTAACTTTATTCGTTATAACTTCTATCCATGGGCGGCACGGTGGCGCAGCGGTTAGCACTGTCGCCTCACAGCAACAAGGTCGTGGGTTCAAACCCCGGTTGCCCCGGCACACGGGAGTTTGCATGTTCTCCCCATGTCTGCGTGGGTTCTCTCCGGGTGCTCCGGCTTCCTCCCACCATCCAAAGACATGCAGGCTAGGTTAATTGGTGTTTCCAAAAATTGTCCTAGGTGTGGATGTGAGTGTGAGTGTGTGTCTGTCTATGTGTGGCCCTGTGATGAACTGGCGACCTGTCCAGGGTGTACCCCGCCTTTCGCCCAATGTTAGCTGGGATAGGCTCCAGCCCCCCCGCGACCCTGTACACAGGATAAGCGGTTGACGATGGACTTCTATCCATTGCATCAAAAGCAGCTTGTGACAGCAAAAGCACAAAAAATATTTTGGATGATTAAAAATGTTCTTAAAACATTTTTATATTTGACATACGTCTTAAATAAAATGTTATTTCCAAATATCATATGCACGAATTTATTGCTATATATTTTATTTGTCATAACTTAAGGAAACTTTTCGTTACCCCTGAACATTTATTTTAGTGGCGTTATCTCTTTCCTGCTTTAAAAAGAGTAGTTCTGAGCAGGGCTGGACTGGTAATTGCATACCGGGCATTTTCCCGGTGGGCCGACCCACTTTGGGGCTGATCAGAGTCAGACTGGCCATCGGGTGAACTGAGCGAAGCGTGCCGAATGGGTCGCGATAAGCTAAAATGAGCCGCCGTTTAATGCAGAACGGACCACAAAACGGCGCGATATGCAGAACGGACCACAAAACGGCACGATATGCAGAACGGACCACAAAACGGCGCGATATGCAGAACGGACCACAAAACGGCGCGATATGCAGAACGGACCACAAAACGGCACGATATGCAGAACGGACCACAAAACGGCACGATATGCAGAAAAGGATAGCGAACCCCCTGTCAACAACTTTTGTCTCCCCCCTACTACTACTACTACTACTACTAATAATAATAATAATAAAAACAATAATAAATCAATAATAATTGTTATATATTTAAGCAATATCTCACATCTGTGATCAGGGGCGGACTGGCTATAGGGAGAACCGGGACTTTTCCTGGTGGGCTGGCTGCGAAACAGCCAAACGTGGCCAAACGGGCAGCGATAAACTGAAACGGGCCAGCGCGTTATGCAGAACGGGCCGCGTCTGGCTGAAGTGGGCAGCAAAAATGGTGCCACAATATACCGAAGGGGGCCACAATATGCAGAATAGGACAGTGACACCCCCAAAACAACGTTTGGGCCGGTTTCTATATAACATCCAGGGCCATCATATGTTATGTTAGTTCATGGTTGTTTTGTTTGAGGCTAATTATGTAATTACATCAACATTTCAGTTTGTGGGTTGCATGCAATGGGAAGGAAGTTTTGTGTTTTGAAAGTTAAAGTATGTCTACATAGTGTGTCAAAACTATTGCAAAACTATTGCAAAGGAATAAGAAAACTTCTGATTTCACCTTTCCACTGAAACAGTTCTGCTTTGAGTTTAGAAGAAACACAAGTTTGATTACAAATGTATACTATTTGTATATCCTTCATACTTTCACTCTTGATGTGTTGCTGAATCATTTTCATGTTTATTTGACATCAGACATTCATTGGAAACATGGACGCCTCCAGAGTTAAAGAGAACAGGTTTTCTCCGCCTATAATAGGGCGTTATATCCGGATTAATCCGCTGACCTTTCAAAAACAGCCCACTCTGAGAATCGAACTGCTGGGATGTGACCTAAATAGTGAGTGTACACATGCACGCATGCACACACACACACACTGTCATGATAGCATTGTCTAATGATGAAGAAGAGGAGGAAGACGAAGTTAAGGAAGAAGATGCTGTTAAACAAACAATGCATCAACTGGGGCGGCTGTGGATCAGGTGGTAGAGCGGGTCGGCCAATAATCGCAGGGTTGGTAGTTCGATTCCTGGTCCACATGTCTCCACATGCCGAAGTGTCCTTGGGCAAGACACTGAACCCCAAGTTGCTCCCAATGTCAGGCTAGCACCTTACATGGCAGCTCTGCCGCCATTGGTGTATGAATGTGTGTGTGAATGGGTGAATGAGTCACAGTGTAAAGCGCTAGTACCTTTTTGTTTGTATCAGGATGCAAGCAGAGGATGAGAGCTCCATAATAAGGCCTTGCTGTATATCCACATCACACATATGCACATCAATGTCTTTTAGACTAATTAAGTATGCACGCTTGTGTTCGTCAGGTTGTTCCATGCCATTGGGAATGCAGCGCGGGTCGATTCCCAAAGCTAGCATCAGCGCATCATCGTTCCTGAAAAATTGGCTACTCTCATGGAGTCCAGACCTCGCTCGACTCCACCAGGAAGGGCGTGCAAATGCATGGAGACCCAAGGTAGGAGGTGTTACATCAGCTAAGCGTTTTATCTGTCCATCCAGCCATCTTTTTATCCACATGCAGCACATACATGGGTGTTTTTTTCAACTTCGGGCAATTTCCTGTCCCAGGGGTTGATTGTTATTAAAACTAACAGATTTAAACTTTTATATATGTATATACAACCCCAATTCTGAAAAAGTTGGGACAGTCGAGTGTTTACCACGGTGAAACAACACCATTTTTTCTAATAACACTTATTAAACATTTGGGCGCTGAAGACACACACACACACACACATACACACACACACACACACACACACACACACACACACACAAAAACAAACCAAACCAATTTTACATAGATTTTACTGGACCTCGTCTAGTTTATATAGGCTTGGTCTTAAAGGCACACCCACCCGCTGGCGATGCCAATCAGAGGTTGGAGACACACAACACATGTTTTTTTGGGGATGCTTTAAGATCCCAAATTTTTGGTTAAAGATACAGAATTATTTATGTGACATTCTGTCCACTCAAATTTTACTTCCCCCCTGACTTTGCATTTTGGGCGATGGGGAAGAAATAAATACGGGGGACAAATATACAATAAATTGGGTTCTGACTGGCGTGATGATTGGCAGACAAATTATTTTAAGGGGTTGGAAGTCGGACGGAGTGCCACCATTTACAGAGTGGCGGCTTTTGAGAAGATGATAGATGGAGGACTGGGGCGGGAGGACTTATTTTTCAGGATTTGGGGTGGGTATTTGGCGGTTTTGGAGGATGAGGAGAAACATTTAGTTTAATTATGCATGTTCATTATCTATTTTATTTTGTATTTATTTATTTTGTATTTTATTGTTTTTGCATGTGTATTAATCTATGTGACTACAGAGATGTTCTTTGGGGTAGGGTGGGGGTGGCGTTGGTGTTTGGGAAGGGATATTAATGATGTTGATTCGGTGTGTATATTTTGAGTTTTACTCTGTTGTGTTTTTTTTCTTTGAATAAAATGTTAATTTGAAGAAAGAAAAAAGACAAAAAAAAAGATACATAATATGTTAGCTATGAATTTAGCCTTTGCAAAACAAAGAAGTCTGCCATTTTATTTCAAAAATGTAAAAAATGTCAATTCCATCAGAGAAATCTATTAAATAGGGATGCTCCGATCAGGACTGTACTGGGAAAAGGGGGATGGGGTGTTCACTGTCCTTTTCTGCACATCGCGGCGCCGTTTTGTGGTTTGTTTTGCATATCGCGGCCCATTCGGCCCATTTCGCCACTGGCCCGCTCGGTTCTCACGATGGCCAGTCCACCCCTGATTGCCCCCAAAGTGCGTTGGCCCACCTGGAAAATGCCCGGTATGCCAGATTACCAGTCCAGCCCTGGATTTTGCCTAGTTTCACTGGTGGGACTGGTGCTGACAAAATAACTTTAAAGGGCTAATTATAAAATCTTTTTAATAAACACATATTGTACAGAATTATTACATTTATAGACATGTTTTCTGTATTTTCATTTAGTTGAATGATCAGCGTTTTGTTGCAACTTGTTGCTGCTTGAGCTTTAATGAGGTGAACACTCACTCCCTTCGTGAGGAAAGAGATGAAAGGAGAGCAGAGAAAGAGCGCATGTTAAAGTTATAGAGCACTATTAAAAACATCTACAAATGACAATACAAATATAATACATGTGCATAATGATGGACTGTTATAACACACAATACAAACAATACATAACATGTAAAACAGCATGTTTTGAGATTTGATTTAAACTCTTGTATGCATTTGTGGCTGTTCTAATAGATACACGCAGGCTATTCCAAAGCTGCGGCGCAGCTACCTCTTAATTTTAGTCTAGTTCTTGGGACTGTTAATAACCTCTGGTTTGAGGACCTAAGAGATCTCACTGACTGATGCTCAGACAGGAGATCAGCGATCAGCTCAGACAGGAGATCTAGACCATTTAAGGATTTATAAACGAGGAGCAGGAATTTGAAATCAATTCTGTAGCCAACTGGAAGCCCGTGTAACGAGACTAAAACAGGGGTGATATGTTCACGTTTCCTGACACCAGTCAGAAGCCTTTGCAGCTGCATTCTGTACAGTTTGTGACCTGGAAAGAGATGATGACTAATACCCATATAAAGTGCATTGCAATAGATAAGCCATTGAGTAATAAATCATGAATTGCCACTTTTCAAAATTCTTAATAAAAAGAAAAGTCATCACCTTGGTCAATGCTCGTAAATGGAAAAAACTAGAGTTGACTTGTTTGTCAAATTTAAGAGCATTATCAAAGAACACGCCCAATTCTTTGCAGAGGCAGAGAGCCGAAATTAAGATCAGAGGTTCTAAGGGCTTCACCTGGCCCAAACACATCAATCTCAGTCTTGCTTTCGTACATGTTTAATTTAAGGACATCCAATCCTTTAAGTCAGAGAGTCAGGCCAGAAGCGAGTCAATACAACTCTTATGTTTCAAAGGTAAATAGATTTGGGTGGCATCTGTGTAGCAGTGAAAAGAGACGTCATATTTCTTAAAAATAGAACCTAAAGGAAGCATATAGAGAGAAAATATAATAGGCGCTAGAACAGAGCCTTGGGGGACGCCACAGATAAGTGGAGCCGAACTGATGTTAACTGAGATACTCCTATTATTAAAATAGGATTGAAACCACTTCAGAGCCTTTCCTTGAATTCCTACGCATTGCTCTAAATGGGAGATTTAGACAGCATAGTCAACTCTATGGTAAAAGGCACTCATATAGCGCCTTTTGTTTAACCTTAGAGGTTACCGAAGCAATTTACAATGTGTCCCATTCACACACACACACACACTCAACAACAACAACAACCGCCATTCGCCACTAAGTGGCGGTGACGTCACCACGACGCTTGTGCCAGGCTATGGGCACGTTAAGGCCACGTGTAGTGTCAAACGCCCGCTGGCAGGAGGTCACGGGACAGAACAGGTGACACGGGTTGACTGACCCTACTGTGCCAACTTGCTGTGCTTTAGCCACCCGGTGCTCTGCTCGTTGTTGTGAGCATCGCTCATCTGCCCTCCGTTGTTTTTGGAGGGCGACTGCCTCCAACTGGCCAGTAGCGGCCTTCACGAGCCTCCTCCAAAGAGGCTGATCTTGACACCGCTGGTACCAGTCATCGGCAAGTCCACTCAGCTCCACATCCTCCTGTACCAAATCACTCCATCTCTTCTCCAGCCCGTGCCGTGCCCGCTTAGCCCCCTCTATCCGGCCGAACAAAAGCTGTTTAGGCATGCGGTGGCCGGGCATGCAGGCTACATGACCCAGCCAACGCAACCTTGCCTGCTGGAGGAGCTCACCGATGGGACTTTGTCCACATCTTTCAAAGATTTGTGAGCTCCTCACACAGTCCAGCCTGGTTAAATCCAGGATGGATCTTAACACACACTCACACACCAATGGTGGCAGAGCTGCCATGCAAGGTGCTAGCCTGCCATTGGGAACAACTTGGGGTTCAGTGTCTTGCCCAAGGACACTTGGACCGCCAACCCTGCGATTAGCGGCCGACCCGCTCTACCACCTGAGCCACAGCCGCCCACTTGTATCAAAGGCAGTAAATCCAAAAACAGTAGAGTGGTATTTTCTAAAACCTGACTAAGAAAACGTGTAGCTGCTGAAGAACAGTTTTCTCCAGAAATGTTTGAAATGGAGGGATTAGAAATGGGTCTAAAATTAGATAAAACTGTAGGATCTAAATTTGGCTTTTTAAGAAGGGTTTTAACAGATGCTTCCAGTAATCAGGAGCAATTCCCATTTCAAGGCATTTATTTATAATAATTAAAAGATTGGGTTAATCACATCAAAAACTTGTTTAAAAAAAAAGTGTTGGGTAATAATATCGAAAGAGGAACCAGTGGGCTTCAGTTTATTCACAATTTGTAGTAAAAGAGGAAGTAAAATAGTTTCTAAATGTGTAAAGAACAGCAGTGCAAGTAGAGCAGACAGATTGGTCATCAGTAGAGGGGATAATGATGTCACTAATCTTGTCAACAAAAAATTGCTAAAACTGTCACACATAGCTGAAGACTCAGCTGGACATATACTGACAGAAGGATTTACAACAGCGTTTATAATAGATGTTGGTACATCTTGTATCCCGTGTTATCACTGGGAAGTCTATACCTGGAGGAGAATGAGAAGCCGCTGCCTTGAACGATAATAAATAAATAGCCGATTTGTCTTCCCAGTCCAGCCCTGGCCGATACCAATCAGTGGCCGATTGATCGGAGCATCCCTACAAAATTTTGACATGTGCTGTAAATGACACTGAGCACGTTTACATGCACCTTCTTGCACGATTATGCTTAATAAGCCGAAAAACTGTGTGGTCATGTAAATGCAATGAACAGCTTTCCTTTATTGGTGTAAGGTCATAAACAGCTTAAGAATAAACCGATCAAGACAGGTATATTTTTGCCCAGTTGATGTGATGTTTGCGTTGCATGGAAACGTCTTAACCTCTTACGCTCTGCAGGGTTTTTGGGCTGCCACCTGCAATTTTTCACTGTCAAATTTAAAAGCTCCCTGATCACACATACAGTGGACTAATTTCATACAAATTGTCTTATTTTACAGATAACCGCCTACAATTTAAGAAATGATTTAAATAATTAATAAATAAAATTGTATATGTTTACAGTTATATGATGGACGTTTTTTTTTTTATCCATGTTATTTTAACGTCTAATGTTTCATAGCATGCCATTTCAGTTCTATGTCATTAATTTTCAAGCAAAATGTCTTATTTTATCAACTGGATGGCAGAAAGTACTAGAAAAAAAAAATATTCCTATATCACCTTCCATCACATTATACTGATCTGAAATGTAGGTGGAGCGCTAATGAATTTTAGCACTCACCCGTAGACAACAAGTCAAGTCAAGTCAAGTCATTTTTTAAGTGCTGAGAGCTCCAACACTGTTTTGTTGAATATCTTCTGAGTCATCTAGAAGATATTCAACAAAACAGTGTTATTGGAAATCAGAGAATCCCAGATTTACAATGATGTGACATTTCATCTCCTATAGACGATCTCTTCCTCCTCTTTTACTGATGATTTGTTTCTCATATTTTTCTAGCAGATTTCATATTTTGTTGTACATTGTTTTTGACACAACATTGGATTATTCAACCAAGCAAGCTAACAAACAAGTAAACAAGTAATTTCTTTTAATTTTAAAGCTAACAACCCAAGGTAAGATTTCATATAAAGTTTGAGGCTATTTGGGACTTACAGATCAGTGGTCAGCAAAGAAAAGAGACGTTTTAATTTTTACGCCTTACCAAAATAAAATGTCACTTTGTGATATTTTTTTTAAAATGATTCAAACTGTGGTATAATGGCAAAACAAACTAAATGAAATCCTTCCTGAGCATGAGAGCTTTCATTTGATATATGGCTCTGTGAAGGCATTTTTTATTATTATTTCTACAATGTAACCTGTAGGTGGGGCCGATTTGCGACACAAATGTTTCTAGGCCTTATTTTGTTATTTTATGTAAATAAATGCAAAATTGATGTGGTTCTCTGAAAAGTACAGATTCTAAGCTTTCAAATGATACCATATATGCCGTATGATGTACTTATGCATATAGGAACTTCAGGGTGTTAATTGTTAAAACGGCTTGCCATATAGCACCTCCCCACGGACATGGCGGCAGAGTGTTAGAGATTAAACTGCATTATTACCAGCTTATCCAATGTATGCATGTGTTGTACACATGACTCTTTACGGTTTGATGTCTAAAGCAGAAAATAATGCTATTTTTTTTTTAAATATGCAGATTTTTTGGGAGTTATCTGTGTATTGCTGCACATGTAAACATGCTCAATGTGGTGGTAAATGTCATTACTTTTTTGGGGGTGTGATCATGGAAATAGTAAACCATCATTGTAAATTCTCTCTCTCTCTCTCTCTCTCTCTCTCTCTCTCTGCAGTCTAATAACCCTCATGAGTGGTTACAAGTGGACTTTATGTATATGAAGCGAGTGACAGGTGTGGTGACGCAGGGTGCTCGATCTGTGCTCATACAAATGATGGTTACTGAATTTACTGTCTCCATTAGCAACGACGGCCACAGATGGACCAGTGTGAACGAACAAGACACAGATCAAGAGAAGGTTTGTGTTTAATTGTGTAGATTAGTGTGTATTTACGGGGTTGTCAATTTAACGCGTTCATTCAATGGAATTAAATAAATACAAAATAACACGTTAATCAATTATGGGATATTCCTACCATCAGAGCAATTCAAGCTTGATGTACCACCCGTTTTCAGCAGGGGGCAGGAAGCGAAACTCCAGCTGTTTAGGCAACTCACAGCTGTACAGAGTTCAGTCCACACTCAGGACTCCTTGACACTTGTGACAGCACAAGATGAGGACGCGTTCTTGTGTTCAAACACCAAATCTTTTCAAACTACATTTCTAAAGCGATCATTTCAAACTACGTTTAACTTGACACAATGACCTAAAACACTGTTTATGACTTGACACAAACCCTCCAAAAGCAAGTGTACATTAACGTGTCCTTAGACAAGCCCTTATAATACGTTTATCTCAGACAGATTGACAATTCAATTGCCAAATGGATCGCTGTGGTCTGTCAGCCAACGATAGGCTTAAATTCAATAATATGGAATTAAAAAATATATTGCATTCTCAAACCACATTCTGTATTGTCTTATTAATCATGCTTTAATATAATATATAATTGAAATTATACATTTTTAAATAACATTATTTGTTTCCAACTTGTAATTATGAAGTGAACCGTTTTTTTTTTTTTTTTTTACAATTTGAAACATTTTAATTAACATAATTCAGCCGTCACCAGGGCTGGACTGGTAATCTGGCATACCGGGCATTTTCCCGGTGGGCCGACGTATTTTGGGGCATTTTCCCGGTGGGTCGGCCGCGAAACATGCCGAATGAGCCGCAATCAGCTCAAATGAGCCACCGCGTTATTCAGACGGACCACAAAACAGCGCCGTGATATGCAGAAAAGGACAGCGAAACCCCCCCCACCCCCCACCCCCACCCCTGCTCAACAACTTTCGGTCACCATCACCATCACCCTCCCTCGACAAGTTTTGGGCCAGTTACTATGTCCAGTCCTGGCCGTCACATGAACATAGCATAAATATTCTGCAATGTGACAGTATAATTTATATTGTAATATGGATTATAGATGTAGATTTTGTCACATAGTGTCCTGCATTCATGTTAATGTGATTTATGCTTTCTTATGTAGATCTTTAAAGGAAACCGAGAACATAATGAGGAAGCGCTGAACGAGTTTGATCCTCCCCTGTTTACCCGCTTCATACGGATTCACCCAAAAGGCTGGGTCAACGACATTGCCCTGCGGGTGGAGTTTTTGGGCTGTGATACTCAACCAATGGTTTGAGAGAGAAATAGAGAGTTACTGTATTACTGTATGTAAATGAAGAGAGAGAGAGAGAGAGAGAGAGAGAGAGAGAGAGAGTCCTTAACCTAGCATTAAGCGCTACTATTTATTTGTACAACATATTTAAAAACACAGTTTTGTCCGAACCCCGAGCTGCTTTGCTACTTTCTACATAGGCAACAACCTTCTTAAGGGTCCTAAGCAAAATGGAAATTCATAAGTGACTGAATTCATTAGCAACTTACTCCAAAATACTCAATTTTCAATTGGATTGAACCATTTTTTTAGTCTATAATTTAAATAATTGTCATTTCCTTCAACTTTTTACCTTCCCCATGAAGGACACATGCTATTCTTTGCTAGTTTAGATAAATTAAGATATGTTCTAAAGCAGCTTTTGTTGTTGTTGTTGTTGTTGTTGTTCACTATGATGTCTAAAAATGCTGTCTTCAGAGGTAGTTCACTTTTTAACACTACATAGGCTTTTGTTGTGATATGTAAAACATGGTGATATGATTATTTAAGAGTTGCTAAATAACCTGTTATGAACAGTTGTAAGTTATTAGAGATATAAGTGTTTTAAAGGTGCATTTAAAGGTAATTTTTTGTTTGTGTGGTCTTGGACTTACAATTACTGGTGCAGATGCAGCATCATTCAAAATCAATATTTTCAGTGTCAGATGCCATTTGTAGAAATTCACTATTCCCAGTCAGCCATGATTCATTTAACCCAACAGTGAAAGTGTCCAATAAATGAGCGGTTACTGAGATTAAGCTAGTATTCAACTGGTCATGTGATTCAAACATGGCCGCCCCCATGAGGAGACCCTCTCCATGTAGATTTAAACAGCTTTTACAAGGTTACTGACGTCACTAGAGTCCTAATCTTACCTCAGTCATCATAATTATATACATATATTCATAAAAAACTATTCATTTCTTTGGGAGTAAAACCTTCTTAATGAGGAAAAAAATATACTGAGTGCACCTTTAATAACTTTTAAGATGTAAGTGTTATTTTGATCAGTATGCTGCTCTTTGTTTCAGTACATGAACACTTGCATATCAATAGAGGTTTCCCACCTAATGGAAGATGGGTTTTATGGTAACCTGCAGTTTGTATACTGGTCTGCAGTAACTACTGAATCTGTGATACTGTATGCTGTATATTTGTATTATGCACTGTGAAACAGTTTTACTATTTACTACGAGACTATTTTATTAAATATTTAAAGTGTTCAATTGTGGCAATAAAAAAACTAAACATGAAAATGCCTCAATTTGCTCCTCCATTTGTGCTTTGTCTTTCTTTGTCACTATAAAACGTGTGAAATTAACAGCTGGGATACGTAAACAGATGAGTGAAATTTGGCCATTGGTGAATGTTTATTGTTCACAGTCAAGAGGAACGAGAGACAGGGACAGACTCAAAGGCCCGGATGGATACAATAACATTTCCATGTTCTGGCCCGGATAAAAATGGAGCGTACTATCAGTTCCTGTTTGACAGGAAGTGCTGTTGGGGACGTGTTTAGTTTAGAGGGCGAGCGAAGGCCTGACTTTGAGAAAACGATGTTGGTGAACCAATTATTTCATCAAAGAAAAACAGTGTAGCTGGAGGACTAAACAACCATTAATAAACATCAGCTTTAATACTTTATTGTAATTTGTCATTTACAATAATTATTGCATTATATAATTCCCAAACTGATCATTAGTTAATACACATTCAAATAGTTATAATGTCATGACCCTTTATCGTTTTAATTTTATCAACAGCAATTGTTTGCCAGACGTTTGCAGCAATCCTTTGCCGTCAATGAAGAGTTTCCCAAAATGCCATGTGCATGTGAAAATAATGAGTGTAGAATTTGCGGCAACTAGATTTTTTGTAAGAGCTGTGTTTACCTTCCTCTTGTGGCATGACAATAAGTGTGTTGCGTAAGCAGTGTGGTAGGCCCTGGTTCAGATCCCACTTTGAAACCAGTAAGTTATTGTGTTTGCATAATCAGTGGCAAGTGCTATTCGGAGGTTGCATTTTTTTCCCTTCAACATTACATTATTTCTTCAATGATGGTTAGGTTTAGGTTTGGGGGATCAGTTTATGAAATATGCATTCCTCTTCAGTCTGTTACAGCCTATACAGCTAAAAACAACTTACTTTTGGCGCCCCTCTGTGGACATTTCACCCAGAAAATGGAACACACATGTGCCCAGTTAACAGTGTTTCGAATTTCGGTAAGCATAGACCGATTTTAGCTAAAGAAAAGTCAACCTACAGATTCCGATTTCACAGCGAGATCAGTCTGGGGCGTATGTGTTGTGCTCATGCTTGTTTACGTGTTGGCATAAAAAAACAGGAATAATTTGATGGTAGAAAATCGAATGTAGGTCTAAACATGGTTTTCTTGCATTGTTGATTTTTGTTAGTAATCAGCGTATGTAATGCACTCAGTGTACTGAGGTGCATGTAAACGTGCTCATTGTTATACGTCCAAGTTATTCTGTTCAGCTACTTGTGTTACTATGTTGGATAATTATTTAGTAGTATTAGTAAATGTATGTATGTTCTGTCACTGTATATCTGTATATTTTTAAATTATATATTATATAAAGATGCTTATCTCCCCAAATTTGAACACGGAAGTATTCCAAAATCCACAACGGTCTTCTGTTTTCACTGGCGGCCATCTTTGGAACGCTCTTTCCAGTCATGACTATGCTGCTCCTATCTATTTGAAAGGGGGAACGACATCTCATCTCAAAAATGGTTGGTCAAAATTATGATCAGACATATTTCAAATTAGCAGTTAACCCTCAGATCATGCTAAAGAATGCAATTTTCCCAGCTTGTATAACTAATGTGCATGCATGTTCTCGAGATGATTGACAGGCTATGTCTGTATCTAAAAGGTGATTGGGTCTTTTATCGTAAGGTGGGACTTCCTTTCTACATCCGCTGGGCTCTCAGAGCTTCTTGGTTGAGCATTCCAATTTCTCCCATTCATTATAATTGAAGTGGCCCATCTCTCCTAAATAGTCTCTGCTTGCATCGGCATGTTTTTAGCAGATAATGTGATGTTTAGCGTTCTGCGTGCCATTTTTAAAAATCGAAAAATACAAAGAAAATAACAGCTGCAGCAGGTCAATAAGGCACAGATCAGATATCTTAAGATTTCAATGCACAAGTTGAGCCTGAACTCATTTTTACTCCAAGTAACAAGTCAAAAGTTTGTTGATCTCTGTCAAGATTGCTAATTTCAGTAGTTTTTACATTGCAAAACCAGAACCAGAAAACAGTCCAGTGGCAAACAGAATAATCATGGCACCACCCAGCGGTTGGTCAGGTAAACTGGACGTTTAGAGATTTAGCAGGCCGATGCATTTTCACATTGTCCCTTTCTGAAATGCATCTAAATACTGTTAACTTTAGGTCTGTCTGTCATTTCTGCAGGGTACGTATGCATGGTTTGCAATTTAGTCAGTCTGTTAGCTGGAAGCGTTTCGAGAACAGAAGCAAAGCCTCATTCAGCACATGTGGCAGCACATGCCGAGTTGATTTTGACGGCGTGAGTCAGCACATCATCACTCATGTCTCACAAGCGCTACTGAAAAGTAATGGACATGGCGTGTGTGACCACGAGCAAAAATGCCCTCTCAGTTATCCACATCGTAACGAATGAAATAATGCTCTTACTATTATTTTCCCCAAACCCATTCCAACATAGGAACTTTAAAAGTGAGTATTTTCTCTTTTGTGGGTTTTAATACTCACCTGTGACTAAGCAATTGCTCTGAGTAACACAAATATAAAAGCTAATTGTAATGTGATGTCTTGCACAGATGGAGGTCTTCATTCATCTGTCACCTATTTTCCAGAGCAGAGATTCTCAATAGGTGAGAATCAAATGCCCCCCCAATATTTATACCATGATCATTGGAAACATGTAAATGGTTCACGCTGCAAACCCCCCAATTTTGAAGCAAAATCTATGCCATTGGTCATGACACAAAAATGTGTGTGTGTGTGGGCGGGTGTGTGTGTGTTGGGGGCATAAGTGCCCATAGACCCGGCCATGGTCACAGATCTGCTCTGGCAGGGTCTTGGACAGCAAGTACAAGCAATGCAAAATCCTTGAATTAAATCAGACTATACAGTCATGCATAGTTAATATTGCTAAATACATTTTTTAAAATCTTATCAACATTTAAAAAGGAGGGGGAAAGCTTCCTGTATCTTTTGCTGTTTTCAAAGGCTGTATGATTAATTAAACTCTACAGTAGCTATTTTGGCACAAATACAGCAGTCCCTTGGACAGGTTTGAAGACAAGCCTTTAATTTAGTGTTTGATTTTAAGGACTTTTTTAAATGTTGGCTTGCCATTTAATGTCCAATGTAGAATCTGGGCTGTAAATGAAAACCAGTTCAATTATAAGATAAAAGTTCAACTAAACCTCTTCTTCCCTCTCCCTGACCTTCCTGTCTGTGTTATAAAATGTCATCTCATGGCCAAAGACAACATCCCAGTGACTATTTCAGTCCATTCGATGACATCAGAATTATTTCAAATTTAAAGAAATTCATCATCCTCATGCATTGCTGGAAATATAATTGTAAACATTCCAGTGAAAACTCATTCATGTGTAAGTGCACTCAGATGCTTATCTATGATGATTATTTTCCATTGCATGTGTGTGTCTGTTGATTGAGTCATTCTGGAATATACACTCAGTGACCACTTTATTAGGGACACCCAGTATTGGGTAAGTTACTAGCTACTTACTACTCTGTCTGAAAAGAGATTGCATTACTTATTATTACTAATTACTTAAAATAAACCTCTTATCAACCTCAGCCAGATGACAAATACAAGGATGGACATGAAATGGTTATTTTAATTCTTTCAAATAAATCATACAAAATCAAAGAATTTATTCATGAACTGGCCAAAGAATTTAAGAGGGCTGCATTTATTTAGAAAACATACATTTGAACATAAAACATTAAATTTAGATTTTAAATTCACTATTGTTTTATTTAGAATTGTTCTAGAGTCTATACAGTATTTAAAGCAATTACGTCAGAAGTAACTGTAATTAAATAGCTGAAAAATTAAGAGTAATCCCATACTTTACTTTTTTAAATGAAAAAGTAATTTAATTACAGTAATGAATTACTTAGTAATGCATTTCACCCAACACTGGGTACACCAGTACACTTATTTATTCATGCAATCCCTTACAAAAATCGAGAGTTCATGGCAAATTCGCCACTTAAAATTTTCACAAGCAAATGACCTTAGCAGCAATCTTGCGGCAAATTGTCCATTGTTTCCAAAGGTTTGCTGGAGGTTCACCACTATCAGCAAAGAGCTGCAAACTTCTGGCAAACATTTGTGGCAAAATAAATGTTTATTTGCATGTGAAAATTAGCAGTTACAGAAATACTCAAAGCAGTCTGTCTGGCACCAACATTCATGCCACCATCCAAATCACTGAGATTTTTCCCCGTTCTGATGATTGATGTGAACATTAACTGAAGCTCCTGACCCGTATTGATTTTATGTATTGCTCTGCTGCCACACGATTTGCTAATTATATAATTGTAAGAATAAGTACAGGTGTACCTAATAAAGTGGTAACTGAGTGTATTAATACTAGCCGTGAACTCTCAGTTCTTGTAAGGGTTTAGGTTTTAGTCTCTTAAATGATTTTGTGTTTTCTTACGCCACTGTTTAAAAGCATCCTGCACAAAATCAGCCCAAGCTGCCATTATTAGCTTATTGTAGGTTGAAAGTCACACAGACTGAAAACATTACAAATTAAACATACTGTACATAAAATGTATAAATCTATTAAGTATTATTGAGAGGTTATAACGGCTTCTTTTACTGATCTCATGGGGATTACATTCATAGAATAGAGCAGAAAGCTTTACCTAATATTTACAGCAACAGACATCCACTAAAATTGTAATTTCAAAGTAGATTACGGCACAAATGTACCAAGTATACAATACTCGCAGAGGCGCCATGTTTGATTTTTGACGTGAAATAAAACGGGGCTGTGAGGGATGGACATACAGTCCCGTTTCTAGAATGCTTTTGTCTACTGAAATGTCTTGAATATTTTTTTTGTCAATGTTTTGTCAGTGGAACGATCCTAAACTCTCTAAACAACAGTACAACCCATTGAAGAGATCGCAAAATCTATCCCTCAGTCTCCTTGTCATTCCCGCCAAAAAGTAAAGATGGCGCCACTGAGAAAAAGGTCCGCGCGTGACTCGTGTAGGCTAGTGATTCTGCATTTAACATAGAGTGAACTCCCCCTGCAGGTCCATCTGTATCATCACAGCAATGTTTTTCACATCTGAAGCCCTCACAATACAGCACATTTGTAAATGTTTAACCTTAAACCAGCTTAAAGTTCATTTTAAGCTGATTTGAAGTATAAGCTTTACAGTTATGACCTCAGTGACTGGCTCTGTTTCTAGGTCATGTTGTCATAAACATGGTCTACATAAATAGGTCAAATGGGATAATCTTGGTGGACAGTGACAGAATCTGACCAGTACACCAATACTATATCTGTGATGTCCATTCAGATTAAAGTTATGTTAACAGTGTCGCACTTCACAAATCGCAGGGGAAGATCTGTTCAGAATAAATATTTGAATAATAGCACGTTGTGGGCTTTCTACACAACAGGTTTACCCACATTGCAAATTCCTGTAAATGCATGCATGGTTTCTATATTTATTTCACTAAGCATAAGTGACATTGCAACACACACACGTTGGGTTTTCATGTTTTATGAGGACTCTCCACAGACATAATGGTGTTTATACTGTACAAACGTTATATTTTATTCCCTAACCCGACCCATAACCCTCTCAAAAAAAACTTTCTGCATTTTTACATTTTCAAAAAACAAAATGTAATATGATTTATAAGCTGTTTTCCACAATCTTGACTGGTTGTCCCCACAAAGTAAAACATTTCAGGTTTTACTATCCTTGTGGTGACATTTGGTCCCCACAACGTAGGGAATACCTAGACACACTAACACACACACACACACACACACACACACACAGTCACGATTCTCTGTTGTCCCTGTGTTTTACCTCTGTCATCTGTTCCCCATGGACTACACTTCCCATCATCCCCTGCTCTGATCACCTCCAGCTGTTCCACATTGTTCCTCATCTGTGTTTAATTTTCTCATTTGTAGTTGTGTATATCATGCTCTGATTTCTGTCTGTCTTTGTCAGTTGTTATATGTATTCATGTCTTGTTGCAAGCCCTGTTCTTGGTTTCCTGTGTTTTGGTTTCCTGAGTTACCTTGTTCATCTTCTTTTTTTTTTTTTTTTTTTTTCATTAAAAGCTGCATTTAGATCCTCATTCCTCGTCTGCCTCGTTACAGAAAATCAGGGCATGATGTACACAACTACAAATTAGAAAACTGAACACAGGTGAGGAACAATGGGGAACAGCTGGAGGTGATCGGAGCAGGGGATTATGGGAAGTGTAGTCCATGGGGAACAGATGACAGAGGCAATACACAGGGCAGACAACAGTGAATCGTGACACAAACAGTGTATGTATGTTCTGTATGATACAATGTCATAATTCAGTTCTCTTGACTTTAGGACATAAAACAGATGACTTTTCTCACTCTCTGTTTACATTGAGGCTCCTACATAGGGTCTGGTTTATAAAACGAAAGAGATAATTTTCATTGTTGGGGGAACTTTTCCAAAATAACCAGTGACCCACTTCATAACACGTTATTTAACTTATTATCAACTTAACTAGCAAACCATCAACTGTCAATGAATCAAGATGGAGAATAATGTGGAAACACAATTTGGAATAACAACTTGGTGTGTAATATGTTTATTGTGGGTTAAATAAAAGAAACAAATACAATTATGACACAATCAAAACATATTTTTCACATACACATAAAATTACATTTCTAGCAGCTCCGCTTCAATAATAATTTTAAATTGCTAATATTTCATGATGATTGTAGATTGAGGTTTAGACACCCAGTGCTACAGTTGAAGAGAGAATGGTGTATATATATATATATATATATACATATATAAAGACAGAAACACAAAGACTCATTTAGCTGGCATTCTGCCTGCTATAGCCTACTTTACTGACCTGTTATGACAGCTTATAACCATTACAATGAGCAATACATGTGTTTGAAGCCCTGTAGCCTGTATATGAGCAAAATACAGGTTTTAAAGCATGTTACTTTAAGTGAATAGTTGCTATAGTAACACATGAGCACCAGGTGGGATGACCAAAATAAGACCCCCGAGAGGTTACCTCTGGTTTATCTGTGTGTGTGCATATATGAGCAATGTACTTAAACATAAGTACAGTGTTTCAATAATAAAAAGGTTTTAAACTGTAAACACTATAATTGAGACGCTTGGTTGAGTTTAGTGCTGTTAACCTATTCTGTGTGCAGTCACATGGTACAGCAGAAAGAAACTATCGATCTGACATCCGAGCCAAGCTAAAGAGATTGAGCTCATCAGTTCAAAATGTACAGAAAAATTATGTTTATTGCATCCCCTTGATTCGTTTGTGTTTGCATTACCCAGAGAAAAAGAAAAGCAGATAAAATAGTGCCATTTAATCTGGCCTTGAGATAAAACCGCATTAAAAGGAAAACAGAGAAACATCCCAATCGACAGTGATGCGAGATAAGAAAAAAAAGGAAGTTGTATCATTATATTTTAAATGGTAACACACTGTAAATCTGTCAAAGGTGAACATGGATCAAACCAAAACCAGAATGGATGTGCTTAATTGTCATGAAAATATTGTCACAATGCAAAACATTCTTAAAGGGGCAGTTCACCAAAAAATGAAAATTCACTCATCATTTACTCACCATCATGCCATCCCAGATGTGTTTGACTTTCTTTCTTCTGCAGAACACAAATGAAGATGTTTAGTACAATATCTCGGCTCTGTAGGTCCATTCAATGCAAGTGAATGAGGACCAAAACTTTGAAGCTCCAAAAATCACATAAATGCAGCATAAAAGTAATCCACACGACTCCAGTGGTTAAATCCATATCTTCTGAAGCGATTCAATCAATCTTGGGTGAGAACAGACCAAAGTGTAAAACTCCCTTTTCACTGTACATTTTCCCATTGCTCTCTCTAGGCCCGATCATGATTTCAAGCTCGATTACATTTCCTAGTGCTTGACTCATGTGCAGAGCGCTAGATGGTGCTTAGTGTAATCGAGCTTTAAATCATGATGGAAAAGGAGACAATGATGTCAAGATTTATAGTGAAAAAGGCATTATATTTTGGTCTGTTCTCACCCAAAATGTATTGTATCACTTCTGAAGTCATGGATTAAATCACTGGAGACGTATGAATTACTTTTATGCTGCATTTATGTGCTTTTTGGAGACTCAAGGTTTTGGTCACCATTCACTTGCATTGTATGGACCTCCAGAGCTGAAATATTCTTGTAAAAATATAAATTTGTGTTCTGCAGAAGAAAGTAAGTCATACACATCTGGGATGGCATGATTTTGGGGTAAACTATCCCTTTAAGGGTCCTAATAATAGCTTAATTTTCTTAATGCAAAATATAATTTCTTATGATATTCTTTTGATTTTAGTAAGATTCATCCAATAACTAAAATAATGGGTTCATATTCCACAAACAAATGCCTTTAACAACAGAGAGATTTAAGAAACCAGCGTGTATTAATATGCAGGTGTATACATTTAAAAATAAAATAAAAACGTCTGCAATCCCTGAGTTTCTGCAAAGACTGCCTGTCTGTCTGTCTGTCTATCTGCATATCTATCTATCTGTCTATCATCGTCTGTCTGTCTGTCTATCTATCTATCATCATCGTCTGTCTGTCTGTCTTGTCTATCTATCTATCTGTCTGTCTATCATCGTCTGTCTGTCTGTCTATCTATCTATCTATCATCATCGTCTGTCTGTCTATCTATCTATCTGTCTGTCTATCATCGTCTGTCTGTCTGTCTATCTATCTATCTATCATCATCGTCTGTCTGTCTATCTATCTATCTGTCTGTCTATCATCGTCTGTCTGTCTGTCTATCTATCTATCATCATCGTCAGTCTGTCTATCTATCTATCTGTCTGTCTATCATCGTCTGTCTGTCTGTCTATCTATCTATCTATCATCATCGTCTGTCTGTCTGTCTGTCTATCTATCTATCTGTCTGTCTATCATCGTCTGTCTGTCTATCTATCTATCATCATCGTCTGTCTGTCTGTCTGTCTATCTATCTATCTGTCTGTCTATCATCGTCTGTCTATCTATCTATCATCATCGTCAGTCTGTCTGTCTGTCTATCATCGTCTGTCTGTCTGTCTGTCAGTCTATCTATCTGTCTGTCTATCATCATCGTCTGTCTGTCAGTCTGTCTATCTATCATCATCATCATCGTCAGTCTGTCTGTCTGTCTATCATCATCGTCTGTCTGTCTGTCAGTCTATCAATCTGTCTGTCTATCATCATCGTCTGTCTGTCTGTCAGTCTATCTATCTGTCTGCCTGTCAGTCTATCATCATCGTCTGTCTATCTATCTATCTATCTATCTATCTATCTATCTATCTATCTATCTATCTATCTATCTATCTATCTATCTATCTATCTATCTATCTGTCTGTCTAGCTATCATCATCGTCAGTCTGTCTGTCTGTCTATCATCATCGTCTGTCTGTCTGTCTGTCTATCTATCTATCTATCTATCTATCTATCTATCTATCTATCTATCTATCTATCTATTTGTCTGTCTGTATGTCTGTCTGTCTGTCTCTCTGTCTGTCTCTCATCCTGTCTTTCATGCATGTACAAGCTCACACACATCATAAAACATGGCACAATAAACTGAGGGATCCAGTTCCAGCATAAATGACATGTTCAGGTAGAGAAACGACACATGAATGATCGATTTGAGGCTCAAGAATGTCAATGAATCTGCAGAGCCAATCACTGCAGGAGAATCACAGGCAAATAAACACACACATTAAGAGCACTGCAGGGTTCAACCAATGGCAGCACGTAACCGTAAAACACACTTCTGAGGTATGCACGAGTCATTGCTTTCATCAGCTCTATTAATCTACAATAAACTCCTCAAACAAGCATGTTTAAGTCAACATAACCAGACACCATTTTTACACAGTACTATCAGCTGAAGATGTCACTAAACCTATCAAGAACATGTCCAGGTTATATTTCAGGCGATTAGAGACAGTAATAAGAGTATTTACACATCATGGTAGTATATGTTGCACTGTCTTTAAGTTGTGCTTCTTATATAAAAATGAAATGTAGCAATTTTATTTACAGTTAAACTGTATAAATGTACTCCATTACATTTGAAGATTTACACATTTCCATTTTTTATGTTGAAATAAAAAATAATGTTCATTTGTTAACATTAGTTAATGCATTAGGTATCATGAACGAACAATTAACAATATATGTTTTACAGCATTTATTAATCGTAGTTAATGTTAGTTAAAAATACGATTGTTCATTGTTAGTTTGTTGCATCATAATGCATCAACTGCTCTTAACAAATACAATGTTTCATTCTAAAAATGTATTAGCATATTTTAAAATGAATAAATGCTGTTAAGTATTGTTCATTGTTTGTTCATGTTAACTAGTTGTTAAAATACAACCTTATTATAAAGTGTCGCCCAAATTTCAATCAAATTGAATTGAGTAATCTTTAATAAAATAAAATTGGTAACACTTTACAGTAAGTTTCCATTTGTTAGATAATACATTCTTTAAATCAAAAGATGTACTGTATGGTTACATTAGTTGATGCACTATGAAATAACACGAACAAACAATGAACAATTGTATTTTTATTAACTAGCATCAACAAAGATTCATAAATGCTGCAAAAATATATTCTTCAGTGTTTATTCATTGACTGACTACCACCCCTGGAGTTGTGAGTTTGAACCAAATTGCTGAAAAATTGGCCCGGTTGAAAAAAAGCAACCAAATTGGCCCGGTTGCTAGGGAGGGTAGAGTCACATGGGGTAACCAAATTGGTCCGGTTGCTAGGGAGGGTAGAGTCACATGGGGTAACCAAGTTGGCCCGTTTGCTAGGGAGGGTAGAGTCACATGGGGTAACCAAATTGGCCCGGTTGCTAGGGAGGGTAGAGTCACATGGGGTAACCAAATTGGTCCGGTTACTAGGGAGGGTAGAGTCACATGGGGTAACCAAATTGGCCCGGTTGCTAGGGAGGGTAAAAGAATGTAACAACGCAAAAAAATAAAATAAATCGACAACAGGCTTCATTTATTTGCTGCCAAATTGACAGGGGATTTGATTCAGAGGTGAAATATGACCTGAACATGTTTTCGTGACATTATGTTGTTGCTTTACTATTAAAGCGCTGTAACCTAGTTAAACCTGAAGAACACGGTTGATTGAGGCAGTCTGGTTAACATCGTTACTATCTCTGTCCATTTTTTTGTTTTTAAAACCTACAGCCGTCTAATGAGACGTGTACCTGAAATGTACCTGAACCGAGGTTGATTAGTTCTAAAGGACAGGTCTCCATGACAACACAGACAGCGACTGGTGTTTAATGGGCTTCTGGGATCAATAAGTTGGCAAATGGACCGATGGATGACAGCACACATGCAAGAGAGAGAAATGGTGCGTTCAAGTCATGCCGGGATGATCGTATTTGCGAGTTAAGCGTGCATGAATGCCACCGCGAAGTCGTAATTAGTGGGAAACTCTTCTTCAAGCCCTGACTTCCCAATTTGGGGGCATGTTATATGCATTTTATTACTGCTAATAATGAATAACGCTAGCATTTGCAACAAAACTACATTATATCCATCGTTATATGTGGCCGCACAACACATTTAATGCATGGCTTCACTCTTTATTTTGTTGCAATGGTGCAAAAAAGTGTTGTCTTTGCTAGAAAGTGAAAAAGAGTAAGAATTATCCACCCAGGAGGACTTGAATGCACCAAAACTACTCTGTTCCGAAACGAATTGAGCTGCCCTGCGGTCCTTCTAAGGGGCCGTTCACACCGAAAAACGTTTTGCACTACTCTGCGTTTTTTTTCAGCTAGATGGACGTATGACCACTGCGCCATGCCAAGTCTCGCTGTTTTTAGTTTTGTTTGCGTTCTCGGCAGTCTTTTTTTAGTGCAAGAACACATTCGGAGTGAACAGCCCATGAGACAGCATCATAGCTGTTTAGAAGCCTCACAAGTAACTTTGGGACTTTCAACATTGGCAGGAACTCTGTAGGGCAAAAAAATAGTGCGAAAACATTCGACTCGACAACTGATACCAGTTTGAGTTAGCATGTTGCTAAGCTAATGACAGATAAAAATACATAGCACACACACATATTGGGTAAAATGGTACACTTTTAATGTCGCTGCCAAACTTTTAGCACAGCCTTGAGTCTGGAGCACATCTAGGCTGGCTTAAAATGCTGTCTAGGCAGTTCAATAGGTTTTGGAACAGAGCTAATGTGTAGAAAAGAAACGAATGACTGCTCTTACAAAACACATAGACTTGGAGTTATACGATTGCTATCGACCAATAAGAAAACATGAAATCATTTTGAGATCAAACGTCCCTTTTTCCACATAATAATTGGTTAATACTCATAAACATGGCCCACTTTGTGTAACACTACAATGTGGGATTTCTTTAACAAAGTCACAGATTTGACATTTTTATAGTGTCTTCATAGTTTCAGCTCAAATCACACTTTGATTGTCTTCATGAGAGTCCACTCGCTGTTTTTCCAAGCATCACAAAGAAACGTGAAACAATCTCTTAAGTGAGATGCAACATAAAGAAATGATTCATTCTGAAAAACACAACAAATGGGAGTCAAATGGGGGGAAAAACCCCCACAAATACATATAATTAGAAAACCTGTTTAAATGTATTGTTTACGGTCTGATGAGGATTCCTGCAGGTTTACAGGACAACTGATTCCTAGCTCGATGGATCCTTTAGATGTTGTCTGGCTCAATGGTCATGGCACAGTTGTGTACTTCTTACTGCATAGCTGATTATCAATTTACTACATTGATCAGATATAATTAAGGATAAAGGATAAGCTTTTGAAACAAATCATAAAAACGAGTCCTCGTTTAGTTTTCGACATATTTCACAGGCGATGCACGGTTGCGGTAAAAAAAATCACGGCTGAGGTTATCAAAGTTCATGGCAGAAAGTGCACAAAGATAGACGAATTTGTCTCATAAAAGTTTCCGTAAAGGTGAAGTGTGTACTTTATCACAAGTAGCAAATGTAATCACAAAATAATTACTTTTTCTAAGTTTCCCAAACACTCCCCCGTCTTCCATTGGACGGACGCCTCTTGGTTGAGTCAGTGTTGCTATGCTGGGCTGGTCGTGATGCTCAAACAAACAGAGCAATGTTTTAAAAGTGCAACAGTGTTTACACTTTTCTGGGAAATCCACTGACAAATATCTCACAGCTGTCTCTGCATATTAAAGGAATATTCTGGGTTCATGTACGGTTTGAAATGGTCATTTGAAATCACATTTTACAGTCGTTTTAGAGTTTTAGGGTTTGTCGATATTGCATCGTCATGGTAACGAAGTTGTAAAATTGGCTATAAATTGACACAGAAAAGGTTAGTAGGTGATTTTAGCACATTCAAATCATGTTCACACACATATCTTTTATGTCTTGTGGCTAAACGTTTGAAACTGGGAGTATTTTAATGGTTAAAAATGGGCCCCCATTGACTTCCATTGGAAGTGCCTCACTGTGACTTTGATTTTTGTGAGTCAAATCGAGTCAAAAAGAGTTTTTGAGGTAATCAGGAATGGACTGGCAATCTGACTGTGGCAGGGCGGAGGGCGGTGCCGGGTCGTGATGATACACACCCGGTCCCGTATCAGGCTAATCAAGCCTCCGAGAGGGATAAAGGCCGATGGCAGACGGTGGTGTGAGGAGAGAGAGATCGTTTACAGACATGTCCGTCATCATGTGTGTTTGTCTTTTGTTTTAAGTTTCTATTTAAATATTATTTATATCGTCCAGCTGGTTCTCGGCTCCTCCTTTCCCTTAAATCGCGTTACACTGACATACTGGGCATTTTCCTGGTGGGCCGACGCACTTTGGGGACGATCAGGGGCGGACTGGCCATTGGAAAAACCGAGCGGGCCGGTGGGTTGGCCGCGAAATGGGCCGCGATAAGCTAAAATGAGCCGCCGCATTATGCAGAACGTACCACAAAACCGTGCCGCGATATGCAGAAAAGGACAGCGAACACCCCCCCAACATTATGCCACAAATGCTGTCGATTGATCTTAACCCAGAATATTCCTTTAGTTTGGGATAGGACAAAATATTTAAGACTTAAAACATTACATACTTCAGCTTTAAAATCTAATTCAAAGTGTGAAGTTAAACTATGGTGGATTTTGAAAAAATAAACCTTATTTTGGAAACATCTAAAACATACAAGTCTGATTTGAATAATCCGGCACAAAATAAATGGAAATAAAGATTTATTAAGCGTCATTTTAATAAATCTTTAAAACAACACTTTTATTTTAAAAGCTGATAAAGTATTCGCTTTCCTGGTTTTACTGGGGGCCGCGTTCTGCCGTCTTGTTCGGCTCCCGGGGAGAAACACCAGCTGGAGTTGGATATTTCAACGCAAACCAGCCTGTGAAAGTTCTTCGATCACTCAGGAGCCGCCGAAAATGACAAGGTTTATTGTCTTTGATAGAAGAAGGTCTTTGTTCCAGAACAGGAGACAAGGTGGGAGAAAGCCTCGAGACCACGTATTTGAATAGAGCCAAACAAATCAAACATCATACACCATCTCTCTCTCTCTCTCTCTCTCTCTCTCTCTCACACACACACAAACACACACACACACACACACACACACACACACACACACACACACACACACACACACACACACACACACACACACACACACACGAGCAGTGCTGGTGAGATTATTCCCTGCAGAAAAAAAGAGAAAGCAATCCATCAAGTATTACGCTTGAGTAATATCTCATCCTATATAAACTCATATTATATGTAATATATAATACATAATGTTGATTCCTACAAAATCAGCAATCAACAGATTTTTTGGAAAGCCCAATTCCCAATGCGCTCTAAGTCCTCGTGGTGGCGTAGTGACTCGCCACGATACGGGTGGCAGGGGACGAGACTCAGTTGCCTCCAAGTCTAAGACCGTCAATCCGCGCATCTTATAATGTGGCCTGTTGTGCGCGTTACCGCGGAGACGTAGCGCGTGTGGAGGCTTCACTCTACTCTCCACGACATCCACGCACAACTCGCCACACGCCCCACCGAGAGCGAGAACCACATTATAGCGACCACGAGGAGGTTACCCCATGTGACTCTACCCTCCCTAGCAACCGGGCCAATTTGGTTGCTAAGGAGACCTGACTGGAGTCACTCAGCACGCCCTGGATTCAAACTCAGGACTCCAGGGGTGTTAGTCAACATCTTTACTTACATTTTCAGCTCAATTTTAACAGACAAATTAATTAAAGTGATTTTATAAAATGATTAGCTTCACCTTTCTGTCTTTAAACCTTTAAACCAAAAAATGGCTTATAATAACTTCCATTGTAACCTTTCTGCTTATTTCAAAGAAAACGAGGGACGAGCTTAACTTTTATGGGACCTGGAATGTACCACATGCGTGTTTACCTTTGTTTGGTGGCTGGGCTTCATATGTGTGTCTCCATGTCGGTGTATGCCGGCAGCATGTCTCCATTTGAGCAGTTCGGCAACATCTTTTCCATGCTCGGGTCGTTTGCCTCTTTTTGCCTTCTTTGCATGCGCCAATGCACCAGAGGCACAAAAAACATTACGATGCCCCCCACCACCGGCGGGACACCAGCCAGATAAAACGCCACGTGGTAGTTGCCAAAATAGTCACGAAGAAGTCCTGAGAAGAGAGAGACGAATGTGAGATTACATTTTAAAAAGTTGGTTCATCCAAAAATGAACTTTCCTTTCTGAAGGCGACAGGCAGTATATTCACACTGCTCTTTTATATACCGTGAAAGGGGACGGATGCGTTCAAGTTGACCGAAATGACCAAAAAAAACACCCCACTGTAAAATAAGTCTGCTTGACTGGTGCGCAAGATTTGTGAGAGGAACAGACCCAAATAAGTGGAATACTGGTGCGATGCTACACAGACGGGAATATTTTCGGCAATACATTTCGGTAAATTCATTTTCACAAAGAATTAAGACGACATGGAGGTTGCATGGACAACTTTTTAGAGCTTGACGGCATATGTCCCCATATATGGAACTAATTCAATAGAGTTTAATCTAGACTCTAAGGCCACCCTATTCATCTTAAAATTTACTGGATTTCAAAATCGTCCACAAGAAGAATAATCAATGAGGCTTGCACATCTCACAAGCAAAACAACTAAACGACCTATTAAGACCGACTTTGGTCAATTGCACCCCACGCTCCTATAAGGAATATAAAGATCAATCGACTCTTAAATAAACATTTAGGAGTCGGATCATGGTTCCAAGTACGTGAAATAAAACCTTGTCGCAGCCAATCCAAACCTAGTCGCAATGGCCCTGCCGTGAAGGCAGCGCTTTGAAAATATATCTTATAAATGATGCTTTGCCGTTCCCGAAACAGTCCCAGAGTCCTGAAAGCTAACGACAGTATTCTACAAATGGACCTTGAGGCTCCAGGAAAGGTCCATTTATCAGCGTTTGGGCCAGATGTTGTGGTATGTCTAGTTCTAACTTGAATTTAGCCATTGAGGTTTGAGGAACTAGCAGAGCATATGGAGCCCGTTGTTGAACGAGAGCATTTGTGTCAACAATTCATACTAAATGTGCTCGCTGGGAGACAGGGGGACCTTGGAATTTACCCTCTAGAATAAATCTTGATCCTGTTCACTGGGGTATTAACTGGAAAAACACTTACACTGTGTGTGTGTGTGTGTGTGTATGTTTGTCCTATCTGAGGAAAGAGGCTATGATGAGCATGCTGACTGATTAAATCAAATTTTTTAGCATATTTACATAATTGTGAAAGCAGTAGGGGCATGTTCAAAAATGCAGAAGGCAGAAAATCTAGTGAGGTGGAAATTTAAACTGATGATGCAATGAATCAAAGGGACAATTGGGTTTCTATGCAATTTGGTTCAAGGTTTATGAGCTGAAACTTGTGTGAAAATGTAAACTTTTGATGACGCAAGAGGGTTTGAGAGAGCAACTCCAAATTTGGCATGATTAATGTTTGTATCAATCCTAATCAGTGTGCCAAATTTCACAAGTTTTTACCATATGTTTCTAGTTCACATATGGGGCCGTTCCACTGCACGGTACAGCTCGAATCGACTCTGCTTGCTTTTTGGGGGTTTTCCACTGTGGATAGTACCTGGTACTTGGTTCTTGATACCTGGTACTTTTTTTAGTACCACATTGGTCGAGGTTCCAAGCAAGCCAAGCCAATACTAAATGTGACGTCAAAATCCTGCAGATCACTGATTGGTCAGAGAGAATCATCACTACCAGCGTCACTGGATTTGGATTTGCGACACGGGACATCAACCCGCTAGCAACAGCGATAGCAGTATCATTTGTTCACACGACTTTCGAATTGTACAAAAAAATGGCTGTGCGCAAAACCACGCCGTGGTCAATAAACGAGGTGCCGACGGTCCACTCGTTAGCGATGAACGAAACAACGCAAATTGAAAAAGTCCTCAAAGGAAGGAAGTGTCTCAACTGTTGGCCGCACACGGCTACTACCGGACCTACCAACAGTGTAGGGAAAATTATTTAAAAGTGACTACAGAACCATCAAGGACCACAACAGCTGGAGTGGGTCAAACAGAAGAAAGTGGATCAGTGGTTCGACCAAATGGACACTATGAATGGTATTTTAACTCAACGATCAGCCTATAATCCCACCCACGTTGAGGTGCCACTAAACTGCAGTGGAAAAGCAAGCTCAGAAAAGTAAAGCGAGTTGAGTCAAGTCGAACCATAACGTGCAGTGGAAAAGTGCCAATAGACTACAAATACCTGGTGTACCCTGATTGCATGCAAAGCCTTTGCAGAAAATGGCATTTGCAGCCATCGGCAGCAAATATCTCTACTCACCTGCGATTGGTGGTCCAGCTGTCATTGGTATGGCCATGAGGCCAAGGAGGTAGCCAATAGCTTGAGATGCCTGCATGGGCCCTACCAATTCAAAGGCAATGGGGGCCATGATAGTGATGAAACAGCCATCACAAAGACCCATTAACACGTAAACTACCACAAGACCTTCAAACACAGCACACAGAGGTATAAGCATGGACATCAGGCCTAGCAGTATGAATGAGGCCACCTACAAACACACACAAACACAGATCTCATTAGGACATACATGTTGTGTTCCATCCAAAGGTTTATGCATAAAACAAGAAGACATAATCATACACAATTTGCTTCTAGAGTAATTATATCTTGTTTTAGGGATGTTTAGATGTTTTTCCCGAAAAACAAGACAGTAAACACTATTTTTCATGGCACCATTTATGCCGACACCATTTATGGTTTCATAATTATGGAATTGGGATTCTAATGTATTGAAACAGACTTAAAGAAACCAAGTTCCTGCTGGATTTCCGTACCTGCATGTAGATTTTCTGCACTCCTGGTATGAGGTCTCCAACCTTCCCAAACAGCAGTCGACCCACCCCAGATGACGCTCCTATACACACGAGCAGCACCCACTCCCTCTGAGTGTCTCCAAACTGCTCCTTCGCAAAATTCATCTGCCACAGGAACAGAAAATTCATCAGGTGATTCCGATATACATACACATGTGACCTCAAAGACACCAGAGAAGGTGTTGATAAGGAGTGTGATTCCTGTGGGTTCATACACATTGCTTGACTCAACAGTCAACATTGTACATCCATCTCCAGCCCCTTCGTTTCCATAAAAGCTCTTTTTCTTCCCCCTTATCAATGATTGCATTAATACCACTCAGTGGTGGGAACACAGGAAAAGCAGCTATAAGTTAAATCTTTCCGCTCATGCAACGCCCTTCTTTCAAAGGCGAGAAGAACGTGGTTAAAAATAAAAAGGACATTAAAACCTCTTTAGAAGTGTTTCCTGACCTTGAAGATCACAAGCGTGAGGATTGAAGGTCTTTTGAGAACGGCTTGAATGTGAAAAGCCTCAGGGGCACATCAAAAGCCTTGAGATTTCACATTTAGGGTTAATGTGAAGGCAGGGCTTTCCTATTCCAACATGCTCCAAACACACATACACACATACACACATACGTACAACAAAAGCCGGGACAATGTGTTTACTTCTAGTCCGAAGCCTGTAAAAACATGACTGTGCGTGGAAGAGAAAGATTGTGGCGAGGGGGAAAGGTCTCTCATCGGGTTTGAATCAACGCCCCCAAAATACACACACACACACACACACACACACACACACACACACACACACACAACCATTCACTAACTCACATCTAATCAAATAAACACCTGCTTCAAACACATACAAGCATTTGCCATACATCAACAACACACTGCCCCAACAAACACACACACACACTTCCAGTACACTTACAAGACATCTAACAAAAGTGGTGTTAATTTGCAGAGCTTTGGGCAGTCTGGTCTGTTTTGATGGTTTTAGAGGGGTTTGGGATGCTTGTTGGCTGGTCTGTTTCAATGGCTTCAGAGGGGTTTGATGAACTTGTAAGCTGGTATGTTTTGATGGTTTAAAAAAATGTTTGGGATGTTTGTTGGCTGGTCTGTTTTGATGGTTTCAGAGGGGTTTGGGAAAATTGTCGGCTGGTCTGTTTTAATGGTTTTAGAGGAGTTTGGGAAAATTGTCGGTTGGTCTGTTTTGATGGTTTCAGAGGGGTTTGGTGAATTTGTTGGCTGGTCTGTTTTGATGGTTTTTAAGGAGTTTGGGACGTATGTCGGCTGGTCTGTTTTAATGGTTTTTGAGGAGTTTGGGATGCTTGTTGGCTGGTCTGTTTTGATGGTTTCAGAGGGGTTTGGGATGTTTGTTGGCTGGTCTGTTATGATGGTTTCAGAGGGGTTTGGGACATTTGTTGGCTGGTCTGTTTTGATGGTTTTAGAGGAGTTTGGGATGCTTGTTGGCTGGTCTGTTTTGATGGTTTCAGAGGGGTTTGGGACATTTGTTGGCTGGTCTGTTTTGATGGTTTTAGAGGAGTTTGGGATGCTTGTTGGCTGGTCTGTTTTGATGGTTTCAGAGGGGTTGGGACAAATGTCTGCTGGTCTGTTATGATGGTTTCAGAGGGGTTTGGGACGTTTGTTGGCTGGTCTGTTTTGATGGTTTTAGAGGAGTCTGGGACGCTTGTCGGTTGGTCTGTTTTGATGGTTTCAGAGGGGTTTGGGATGTTTGTCGGCTGGTCTGTTATGATGGTTTCAGAGGGGTTGGGACAAATGTCTGCTGGTCTGTTATGATGGTTTTAGAGGGGTTTGGGATGTTTGTTGACTGGTCTGTTTTGATGGTTCAGAGGGGTTTGGGATGCTTGTCGGTTGGTCTGTTTTGATGGTTTTAGAGTGGTTTGGTGTACTTGTAGGCTGGTCTGTTTTGATGGTTTTAGAGGTGTTTGGGAAGTTTATCTACTGGTATTTTTTGATGGTTTCAGAGGGGTTTGGGGTGCTTGTCGGCAGGTCTGTTCTGATGGTTTTAGAGGGGTTTGGTGAACTTTTAGGATGGTCTAATTTTATGATTTAAGAGGGGTTTTGGGCATTTACCAGCTGGTCTGTTCTGATAGTTTCAGAGGGGTTGACCAATCAAAGGATTCTGTTTTTGATTGGTTGACCAATCAAAACTGACTGGGCCTGCTGACCAATCAGAGCAGACTAGGCTTTTCGGAAGGCAGACTTTAAAGAGACAGGATCTAAAATTGAGTGTTTCAGACGGAGGGTGAAAAGAGGTGCTGCAGCAATATACAGTATGAGAAAAATAATGTGTTTTCTGAACATTAAAGCATGTAAACTTATTCTAGTAGACCACCAAAATAAACCTGTAACCTGAGCATAATACGGGCTCTTTAAAACATTCTTTAAGCATGTGCTGAGCCATTCTCTCATCTAACCTGTCTTATGACCTTTAGATGCACGCCTGCATGCCTATGTACATTTTGCATAACATGTTTGACTCACTGTAAATCAGAGTTGTTTTGTTGTTCTTTCTTTAGTCAACAGAATTGCTGTGAGAATTATCAGATGGGACTCACAACACTGCTCAAAAGGTCTTGCTCAAAAAAAAGGCTATCAAAAACACCTTGGTGTTGATTTCAGACATCTCCTTTTGAAGTTTGCACAAATATAGTCTGAATAGTCTTCAGTCTGGTACAAATGAAAAAAAATGTACACAATTAATCGCATTGCCTGTCTAAATGTCCGAAATATTGCGCGATCCACAACGTGAAGTTTTAATGAATTAAAATATGAATATTCTATACAAGTTATTATTAACCGTAATTCCTTAACAGTAATTAAACAATTCACAAAATTTCTACTAAACAGCCTAAATAAGTTAAAATACACTGACCACATGAGGTTGAGTAAATACTGAGTAAATAAATAGATTGCTGGGTGAACTAATCCTTTAACCCACAATCTCAACTCACAACTCACCAGGTGTACGTATGGCACAAAGTATCCCAGCACTGCCGTGGCGACGCCGAAAGCCCACACCCGATAGGTCAACACTCTGAACACACGCACATTAAAGTACTTCCTCACTTTCACCAGGCCCCTCTGCCACTTGCTCGCTGACTCGAAGCCAGACGGGGGACCTCCCTCCATCCCCATGCCTGGCATCGGTCCCATTCCACTGGGCATGAGAGGGCGGAAGGTGAGGGCGAGCAGCGACTGGACCAGCATGAAGATACTGAGGACCTGGAATGTTCTAGCGAGGCCCAGAGGTCCCACCACTTTCTTAAGCAGCACAGGAAGCCCCATAGAGAAGAGGCTGCTGCCTGCCGTCACCACGCCGTTGGCGAGCCCCAGTCTTTGCCGGAAATAATGCCCCAGGATCACCAGAGAGGGTTGAAACGCAAACGACGAGCCACAGCCAAACAGTATTCCATATGTGAAGTATCGAAGACCGAGTGTGCTGAGGAGAGAGAGAAAGAGAGATGCAGGTAATGAAAGTGTTTTTGCTATATATATATATATTCCAATATATATCAATTGAAGAAGCAGTTTCCAAGGCGCTCTTCAGTTCTTAATTAAAACCACCTTATTAAAGGGATAATTCACCCAAAACTGAAAAGTCTCTCATTATTTGCTCACCCTCATGCCATCTTAGATGTGTATGACTTTCTTTCATCTGCTGAACACAAACAAAGATTTTTAGAATAATTTCTCAGTACTTTTGGCCCATACAATGCAAGTGGACAGGTGCCAAAAAGTTTAAGCTCCGCAAATCACATAAATCAACATAAAAGTAATCCATAAGGCTCCAGTGGTTAAATCAATGCCTCCAGAAGTGGCATGACAGGTTTGGGTGAGAAACAGATCACTTTCATGTTCTTCTTCCAATGTTTTTGGATCTTCACATTCTTCATGCACACTGCCCCCTATTGGGCATGGAGAAGAATTTCTCGAAAAAATAAATTAACATCGTGCGTTTTTCCACTCACATCTTTCATATCACTTCTGAAAATGTGGATTAGAACATTTGGAGTCATTTGGATTACTTTTATGATGCCTTTATGTGATTTTTGGAGCGTCAAAATTTTGGCACCCATTCACTTGCATTGTACGGACTTGCAGAGCTGAAATATTCTTCTAAAAATGATCATTTGTGTTCTGCAGAAGAAAGATAGTTGATGCACATCTGGGATGGCATGAGGGCGATTAAATCATTAAAGAACTTTATTTTGGGGTGAACTGTCCCTTTAAGTTGGATTTTTCATATTAGGAACCATTTAAAAACTGTCAGCAGTAAATAAAGGAGAAATGTGGATTGCAAACCCATGTGTATCCGGACAACTGCCTTCTTTGGGGTACACTGCAACCTACTTCTTGGTGATTGGCATTATTTGACAAATTAGCAGCGGCAAAACTGAAAATCAATCATCTAACTCTGACTCACTTGTTACTGATTTTAAAACACAGATAAAAGCTTTTCTAGTCTTAGTTTACATTTGGAAATGTTTTTCTTATGAAGAACAGCCATATAACCTGTGAGAACTAATGCTGACACATCTAGCCAGAGTTGATGAGTGTGTGTGTGTGTGAGTATGCAATTTATAACACACTCCTATTAGGAGACTGTATTTGGTTAATACAAAGACCTTGTGTGAAAATGATGGATTGAGAGTCTCTGCGAGATGGAACTGAAAACTCTGAACGCTGCCGGAGACATTCAGTGTTCATAGGGAAGGGAAAGTGTGTGTGTGTGTGTGTATGCACTGTGAGGGGGCATTTGGAGAAAACGGACAATACAGAAGATAAAAATGAAGAAAAGTTTGGGAACAAAAAAATGTAATGATTTCAGAAATGTTCTGCTGTGCATTGTGTATGTGTGTGTGTGTGTGTGTGTGTGTTGGCACTGTTCACCAGTGTTCTGTTGAAAAAACAAAAAGGGTCTCTATAACAATTTATATAACCACACTCTTTACATAATCGGCAAGGTCATATCGTGAGGAGAAAAATTTTCCTTCGTCTTTTATAATAAAGCAGTTAACTGTGCTGTTAAAACATACAGTAACATTCAGAACTCAAAACCTCCTCTCCAGCCCAAAAGAGCATTTATTCATCCTACACTGCTGCAAAACATGCAATCACATTACTAAACCTACTTCGTTTCCAACGTGATTGTTATGTGGCTTGTTGTACATATCGTGGCAGTTTCCAGGTGAAATGAACACTAGAGGTGCTACAACAATGACTTTAACACAAAGCACGACTTTTTGCCTTGTTCTTCACATAATGCAATCTTATGACATCTAAACACTTTTACTATAGCGCATGACTTGTAAGGTGACTATGAGCTGAAAATGTCAGAAGCGCCACAATTTGACGTGGTTGTGTTTTTCATCTCACATTTGCTTTTTATGACACTATCGGTTAGGTTTAGGTTTAAAGTAGGGAAGTCTTTTTTGTTGCTTTAACCTTAAAGGGATAGTTCACCCAAAAATGTATTCCCTCATTATTTACTCACCCTCATGCCATCCCAGGTGTGTATGACTTACTTCCAATGTGTTCTGGTGAAGAAAGAATCTCAGCTCAGTAGGTCCTTAAAATGCAGGTTGATGGTGATCAGACATTTGAAGCTCCAAAAATCACAGACAGTCCGCATAGACATCATTGATACGACAAATGAATGTCTACTAAAGCAATACGACTTTATAACTATAAATTACCGCTTCCGGTAAGCTCTCGTGCGACATATTCGCGTTGGCATGTTACGGACGTATTCTCGCGTTCTCCTCTCGCTTGAGACATCCAGGATAAGCACATAAATGCACCATTGTGAGTAAAGAAACAGATAAATACAGATCTAAATCAAAACCTTCTGTACAGCGTTCCTATTACTCAAATGTAAACAGCGTTGCTCTTCCATGTGTGTGTCGTACATGCCTCTGTTCTCACGTGAACATGCCAACGTGATTACGTCACACGTGTATACAGCAGCAGACTGGAAGCGATGATTTAGAGTTGAAAAGTACTTAAAAAACGCAATCGTGTCTCCCTAGAAGACATTAATTTAACAGCTGGTGTCGTACGGATGACGTTTATGCGGACTGTCTGTGATTTTCGAAGGTTCAAAAGTCTGATCACCATCCACTTACATTTTAAGGACCTGCTGAGCTGAGATATTTCTATATAGAGTTATGGTGAAGAAAGTAAGTCAAACACATCTGGGATATCATGAGGGTGAGTAAATAATAAGGGAGTTTTCATTTTTGGGGGGAACTATCCCTTTAGAAACCTCATCTGTTTGGGAAAATATTTAACTCGCTTTTAGCACCACCTAGTGGACATTTCAACTCAGAACTGCCACGATATGTGTAATGAATAGGGATGCACCGATCTGATACCTGGATCGGTATCGGCTCCGATACTGAAGCTTTTAGACAGATCGGGTATCGGTCCGACGAGGCATCCAAATCCGACACTGTGTGTTAGTCATCTTTGTTACTGTCAAGCTCAAAAAATGACCATAAAAACACCATTAAAGCGGTTCATATGACTCGTGCATTTTATTGAAAGCCACTTGAAGACGTGCGATAGCTCTGTGAATCACAAAAGGCTGTTTAAGAAGTAAATATATAAAATGCACGCTCAGCTCCAGCGTGTCAGTGAATGGAGCTGCTCTGTTCACACACACACACACTCGCGGCTATTTTTAGCCTTCACACGGTGGGCAATATTTGAGCTCTCCTTAAGAACAGCATCTCAGATGTAGATGCTCAATAGTTCGATTCATTTAGATTATGCATTTACCAGAATATGAATAAGAAGTGAATTAAACTACTGTGAACTAGCCCACAAACAGACACATACAGGACGTCCTGGAGAGTTCAGAATGTCAAAATAAAAGTGTGAGGGGTTAAAAGATAAAGGTGCACAATTGAGATATATTAGTATATATTATTATTATTATAATATATTATTATTAGTTTACAAATGATAATAATATTTAAGTTGAATGGGTTCCAAATGAAAACTAAAATTAACTAAATTAACAAAAAAGAGATTTGAATCCTTTAAAGTAATAATAATAATAATAATAATAATGAACCACACAATATCATCTAGCAAAGTCCGCCAGTCACCTTTTTTTATGAGATCTGCTTTAACTAACGATAAAATAGTAAAATGTGTTGAAATGCACCAAACCTCGTGCTGTTCCCGGTTGTGTGCAGCACCTACAGCTCTGCAGATCCTTCTGAAGAATCATTATGTTACAAACGAGCAGATGAAGTTCATTTTTAACAAGAGCCCTGATCATATCAGTCTGATCTTAACGTTTGAGCGGCACATTTCAGCACAGATCGTTTTATGAATGTCACAATGAGACTTTTATTGAAAAATGGGGCAGCAGCGACTATATTAGACACGTTGTGAAGCCTGCAGCCCATGTACTACTCTTTTCACATGGGCATAGAAGCCTTAAAAGCAAAATCCTGACAGTTAACGGAAACACTTCGAGGAAACTCAGACATGTCTAACAGTTAATGGAGAAAGATACACACACTAACATCATAGAGTCTTTCTAGGACAGATTGAAGAACATTTGAAATATGTTATTAATGTCCTGAAATCTTTAAAAAATATGGGGTTGACACAAAGGGTCAACAGGGTTGACACAAAACGTGTTTTATCAAAGTCAATAAATTCCACATTTACTGTGGCTGGTTTGAAACAGACACATGTGGGGGAGTAAATGAGTTCCGGTGAACTATTCCTTTAATCACATAGTACTAATCACACCAGTAGACATCTCTGATTTACAACTTTGCACACAAATGGAAAAAAAGAGAAATAAAAACAAAGAAAAAAAGGTATTTACATTGCAAACGAACTGGTGAGAAGACCAATGAAGGCCACAAATGCTCCGCAGACGGCCGTCTTTCTGCAGCCGAAGTGATCAGTGAACATACTGACCACAGGAGAACAGAAAAATATCATCCCCATTGCCAACGCTCCGACCCATGCTGAAAAGAGAGAGAGAGAGAGAGAGACAGTGATTAATAAGTAACAACACAAATGAACTGGATTTGTACATTTTCTGAAGAAATCATTTGGTACTTGCCATTCAAACGGTACCACCACAATGTTGTGTGGTTGCTATGTCATTGCTATGCGGTTGCTAGGTGTTTCAAATGATTTTTGGTGCATTGATATGCAGTTGCTAAGGTGGTTGGTTGGTTGCTAGGGTGTTTGTTTAATGGTTTGGGTCAAAAGAGCCCATCGCCAAGTCTCTATGATATTCAGGCTTTTAGATATGTGTTAAAAATATGTTTAATTTTTTATGATTATTTGAACTTTCTCTGCCAGTTTGAGGCCCGATTTAAAAAAAAAAAGTCTCCTGCTTTCAGTGTGGGTTCTTTTTTCCTTGGCCAAGTAAGATAATCCATTCCTAATAGTCGCTAGAAGGTTTAGTCTTTCAAACATGGCCCCAGAGACTCCTAAAAACACACACACACACACACTTATCCACCTCATGTTTTTTGCATGATTTTTATCTGGGAGGTTAAAAACCGGCAGTTCCAGAACACTCTATTCTCAAATGGAACTCTTGGCATTGTTCTAAAATTCCGAATAGGAACTTCCACTGGAACTTCACAGAAAGATCAGCAAATCGCTTTAAAGCTACTGAATAAACAAACAAAACCTGTGGAAAACATACATCTTATAAAGGTTTAGTGGTAAACTGCAGCCAGCAGGAGTCGAGGAGGCCTCATTTAAACCCTTACCCCCGCTATCTCCTACAGAATATGGGTAAACACTCATTTGCTTGGTTTGTTAACGGGGCTCTTCCTCACTGGAAGCAGGAGGCCACAGTTTCTCAGAACCTCAGCCAAGATCGACTCACCGAAGACACACAATTACACACACACACACACACACACACACACACACACACACGCATCAAATATTGAACCAGTGTCCTTAGACCCCAGACATAAAACTACCTTTGAACAATGCAAGCATGCAGTATATGTGTTTGTTTGAGCGTAACATCGATTAATAGAAGCCAGTGCTTTGGAAACAGACACGATGGACTTTCATCTGTGTTATGAGGATGAACAAAGGGTTTGTGTTTGGGTGCATGTGTGCATGAGTACATATGCATTGTTTGTGTGCAACCATAATGAGAATACTGTATGTTCTAATGTGTGTATCTACTCGTATGCATCTATGTGCAGTCAAATTCAAACAAATGAATCTTTCAGCTAGATCACAGGTAGTGATCTTATTACTGGTGTTTGCTCAGACAGGCATCACCATTATCATTGATCCATTAAGGACCGTGTGTTTGTTCATATGGTGATGTCACTCCATATGACCCTTACTGTGCCCATGGTGACAGCAGAAACAGAGAATCAGAAAACAAGAACGGAGACATGGTTCTGTCCACTCACCCTCTGAAAGGATGAAAAACACTCAAAAAATAAACCAGAGAAACTCAAAACTGCCAAACAAGGAAAATTATATTCCTCAAACACTCTTGATATCAAAGTTAGTTCATGAGATTCGTATTTTCTACTTGCTGTTCTTTCATTTTTCTTAATGCCTTCCTACTTTCTTTCTCTCCAACATTCCTACTTCCTCTCTTCTTTCGTTTTATCCATCCTTCCTTCGTTCTTTCCCTATATCCTTCCTACTTCCTTCCATCTTTCTTTACTCCTTCCTTCCCTTTGTATTTCTTCACTACTCTGTGGTGGTGGGGGCGTAGTTGAGCCCCGGCTTGTGAATGTAGAGCGTGATCAGGGATGAGAATGGTAAGGATCATCACCAAGCAATGATTGCCTCTAACAGCTGTTTGTCATTGCATTGAGAGTTGGAGACGGATTTAAGAGCGAGCCAGACGCCAGTGAGGGAGACAGAGAGCGCTACCCCACGGCCACAGAGACTCGTGTGCATGTTTAAGGCAAGGCAAGGCAAGTTTATTTATATAGCACATTTCATACACAATGGTAATTCAAAGTGCTTTACATAGTAGAAATTAAAAAGAAAAAAAACAAGAATAATTAAATAAGAATAATTAAAACAGTTTAGAATAAAAAAAAAAAAAAAAAAAAAAATCTAATAAAATACAGTACAAACAGTCGGACACACAGTGGCACAGTGCTCATTCAGTAAATGCACATCTAAACAGATGTGTTTTGAGTCTGGATTTGAATGTGACTACTGTAGGAGCACATCTGATCTCTTCTGGAACCTGGTTCCAGCTGCGGCTGGCATAATAGCTAAAAGCAGACTCTCCTTGCTTAGAGTGAACCCTTGGTATTTCTAGCTGATGTGATTCTAATGATCTGAGTGATCTGTTGGGTTTATATTCAGTGAGCATGTCTGCAATATATTGAGGTCCTAGCCCATTGAGTGATTTATATACCAGTAATAATACTTTAAAATCAATCCTAAATGTAACTGGGAGCCAATGTAAAGACCTGAGGACTGGTGTGATATGTTCATATTTTCTGGTTTTGCTCAGAATTCTGGCAGCAGCGTTCTGTATGAGCTGCAACTGTCTTATGGTCTTCTTGGGAAGGCCCGTGAGGAGTCCATTACAATAATCCACCCTGCTGGTGATGAAAGCATGCACAAGTTTCTCTAGGTCTTGACTGGAAACAAAGCATCTAATTCTTGCAATATTTTTCAGATGATAATATGCTGATTTAGTTATTGCTTTGACATGACTACTGAAACTAAGGTCTGACTCTAGAGACACACCAAGATTCCTGACTTGATTTTTAGTTGTTTGACCCCTAGCATCAAGGTATGCATTCACCTTGAGAACTTCATCTTTGTTTCCAAACGCAATGACTTCAGTTTTGTCTTTGTTTAACTGAAGAAAGTTTTGGCACATCCAACTGTTTACTTCATCAATACATTGGCACAGGGAGTCAATGGGGCTGTAATCGTTAGGTGATAGGGCTAAGTAGATCTGTGTGTCATCTGCATAGCTGTGGTAAGCCATTTGGTTCTTTCTCATTATTTGGCTAATTGGGAGCATATACAGGTTGAACAGGAGTGGAGCAAGAATTGAGCCTTGAGGGACTCTGCATGTCATGGGCGTCCACTCAGACTTATGGTCTCCTATACTCACATAATAACCTCTCCCTTCTAAGTATGACCTGAACCATTTTAGGACCATCCCAGAAAGCCCCACCCAGTTTTCCAGCCTTTCCAGAAGTATGTTGTGATCGACAGTGTCAAATGCAGCACTGAGGTCGAGTAGTACCAGTACTGATAATTTGCCTGTATCAGTATTTAAGCGAATATCGTTTATTATCTTTATGAGCGCTGTCTCTGTGCTGTGATGTGATCGGAAACCAGATTGAAAATTGTCAAAGTATCCATTCGAGTTCAAGAATTTGTTCAGTTGATTGAAGACAACTTTTTCAATGATCTTGCCTATGAAAGGAAGATTTGAGATCGGTCTATAGTTGCTTAATATGGTCTTATCCAGATTGCTCTTTTTCAAGAGGGGCTTGACAACTGCAGTTTTCAGGGAGTTTGGAAAACTCCCAGAGAGAAGTGAGGAGTTTATCACTTCTAGGAGATCTGCTTCTAAACAGTTGAACACACTTTTGAAAAAAGATGTTGGAAGTGCATCAAGGGCGCAGGTTGATGTTTTAAGGTGCCGTACGGTTTCTTCCAAAATTTTGCCATCAATTTCTTTGAAGTCAGACAAAGTAACCACTTTCTCAGGTTGTGGTTTGATTTGTCTGACCCCAGCACAACTCAAGGATGTGCTGATCACCTTTCTGATATTATTTATTTTCTCAGAGAAGAAAGAAGCAAACTCACTGCACTTGCTGTCTGAGAGCAGTTCACAGGGAATCTGCCTTGGGGGGTTTGTCAGTCTCTCTACAGTCGCAAATAGAGTGCGTGTGTTGTTTAAGTTGCTGTTTATAATATTCGAGAAGAAAGACTGTCTAGCTTTGCCTAGTTCCATATTAAAAGCATGGATGCTGTCTTTGTAGATATTATAATGGACTACAAGTTTTGTCGCTTTAAGAGTGAAGTCGCACACGTAGCATCTGAGGGCGGTTCTGAGGTCGCTGTGATGGGCGGGACTCATGGCAGACATCAAGAAGTGCGCAATTGGACAGGTGGAACCCCAGATACGGTATCTGGGGTTCCACTTGGGTCACAGGCAGGTGCATCCCCAAATTGGTAAGACCGCAGCAGCTACTTGTAGTGGTGGTACCAGGCTGACTTGCTATTATAGAAGGTTTGTGCCTAATTAATTGGACGTCACCATCCCGCTGACCGATCTCACTAAAAAGGAGCCCCAGACCCAGTCTAGTGGACGGAGCCACGCCAACAGACTTATGCAGGTTAAAGGGGCACTTTGTGGTGGGCCGTTGTTACATGCTCCTGATTTTGCTCTCACTTTTGTTGTAAAGACCAACTCGTCGGACAGGGGGTTGGGAGCGGTGTTGCCCCAGGTGGTCGAATGGGAAGGAGTGCCCGGTGCTGTACATCAGTGTGGAGTGGAGGGGGGCCGGGCCGGGCTGAATTGTCGCACGGCTGGTCCCCAATCGGCCTGATGGGGCGCGCGAGGGATAAAGGCGCCGGTGACGACGGTTCGAGAGAGAGAGAGATCGTTTACGGACATGTCTGTTGTGTGTGTGTAGCTCTCTCTCTGCCAGCTGGAGGTTCTGTGGCCACTTTTATGCCTCTCTCCCCACGCTCACTGAAATCACAGACAGGTGTTAGACATAATTTGGCTCAGGTGCAAGCGTCCTTACCGCTTTCTCCCCCGGATGGACGCTTGACCACGCCCCCGCTGCCATAATCAGACAGAAGCTTTCGGTGAGAAAGGCGAGGTACAGCACCGTTGAGAAGAAGTGTCTGGCCATCAAGTGGGCAGTCCTCACCTTTTGGTACTACCTCCTGGGACGGGCATTGACACTGGCTCCATCGCATGAAGGATACCAACACGTGGATCATCCGTTGGCATATGACTCTTCAGTCTTTTAAGTTCGAGGTGGTCCACAGGCCGGGGGCGCAGATGGCTGTTGTGGACTTCCTCTCCAGAAATGGGGGGTGGGGGAGTACTGGGTAGGCCGGATGGCCCATGGCATGAGTTGGGAGGTGGGGGCATGGTTGAGCGCCGCTTGTGAATGGAGAGCGAGATCAGGAGATGAGAATGGTAAGGATTAGCACCTGGCAATGATTGTCTCCAACAGCAGTTTGTCGTTGCTGTGAGAGATGGAGATGGTTTTAAGAGCGAGCCAGATGCCAGTGAGAGAGAGAGAGAGAGAGAGAGGGAGGGAGGGAGGGAGAGAGAGAGAGAGAGAGAGAGAGAGAGAGAGAGAGAGAGCGCTACCACGTGCCGAGACTTGTGTGCATGTTTCTCCTCATTCCTTCCTTCTTCTGTACTTTTCTTTTTATCTTCCAACTTCCTCCTTTCTTTACTCCTTCCTTCCCTAATTCCTCCTTCCTTCCCTTTTGATCTTTCCTTCTTTCTTTTCCTCTCTCCCTCCTTCATACTTCCTTTTTCTTTTTCTCCTTCCTTTCTTTATTTCACTCCTCCTTTCTAACTTTCTTCTTTCTTTACCTCTTCCTTACCCATTTACTTCCTTTTTCTGTTTTTCTTTCCTTTCATCATTTAATTCCTTCCTACTTTTCCCTTCTTTCTTCTTCCCTCCCTAATGCCGTCTCTTTCCCTCCTTCCCTCTGTCTTTCTTTTCCTCCTTCCTTTCTTTCCTCCCTACTACTTTTTCTTTACTCTTTCCTTCTTCCTTTTTATGCTTCCTTTTTCGCTCCTTCCATCCCACTTCCTCCCTCCTTTCTTTCACTCCTTCATACTTTCATCCTTCTGCCTTTTTCTCTTTCCTTCTTTCTCTTCTTCATTCATTCTTTCTTTACTCCTTTCCCCGCTTTCTTTCTTTCCTTCCTTCCTTCCTTTACGCCTTCCTTTTTTCTCAATCCTCTATTCATGCATGCTTGCACGCCTGCTAGTTTTTGTCTTTACGCTTCCCTCCTTCATTTTATTCACTCTCTCATTCTTGCTCTCTTTTGTTCAAAGTCACACGGTCCAAATTCTCTCTAATGAGTTCGCTTCTCATGTTCTTTATTAGTAAAAGAGAGAAAGGACAGAAATGAAGGCAGCCCTCTCTCTGGAACCAAAAGACAAGAGGAAAGACAGAGTGTGAGGGAGGAAGAGAGGAGAGGAAACAAGGAAACAAGTGACCCACTAACAGTGACAGATGCTCTCTGACAGACTGTGGATAAAGACACACAGCCGCGGGGAAGCATGGATCGCCTGCTCTACATCTCTTTCTTCCTCCATCATGCCTCATTCCCTCATCCTCTCTCTCTCCTGCTCTCTCCACACATTTGTCCTCACAATCCCCCTCCTCTTTCTCTGTCTGGGTCTCACTAAACCTGTTAAGATCATGGCCAGGTCATATTTCACCCCAAAATCAAAAGACATAAAACCTTTCCAATTTCAAGAACGTCCACTTTGAGATTGAGACTTAATTGCATTTAGATGTACATGACAATTAAGCACCGCCTCTCCCCTAATTCACATAACCAAAATGCATAGTGCATGAAAGCCTTAATATTGCAATGCCAGTTATGACATTATTTAAATAGTAAAATATGTATACATCACGGTAGTTGTTGTTATACTAAGAGTCATTTTTGCTGATTTAAATAAATCATCATGGTATTAAAATCAGTTTTGTTCTGTAATACAGTAATTACTGTATTAAATGAGAATCCAAGAAGGATTTCCATTTTTTGCCTACCGACCTACAAAAGCATATTCCTCCAGGGACATCTTGGCTCTATATGTGGCTTTGCAGTGAGTTTCAAAAGCATTTAATGTCTTATTTTTTATCCTACTGCTTCTTTCTTCTCTATTTCAAAACAAGAAGAAATGATCAGTGGCGTTCAGCGCTGCACAGTAGCGTGAGACACAAGCTATGTTGAGACGGGTCAGGCGGCTTTGCTTCATACCTGCATATGAACAAACCTACAGGAAATGCAGGAATTGCTGGTATGTGCCGACATTCCTTCTCATAACTCAAGCTTTCCTGCAGGCTCAGAATGCTGTAGAATCAGTTAAGAAATCTTCCCAACCATGCTGTAAAATAAGTTCATAATCTCTCAACAGCTGCTCTAGAATCAGACAGGGGCGGAGCCAGGAGATTTTCAAATGGGCGGCCAGGCAGGGGCAAGCGATCAGTCTGTGGTGGCACAGAAATATTCGGGCAGCAATTTTATATCGTCGGACTGTGGGGGAGGGGGAGGTTTGGTGACATTGGTGTGCGCACATGTTAAGTACAGAGATTATTTCACCTCTAAAGAACTAAATTGTGCCATAAAAATGACCAAAATAAATGACTAAAACAGCGATTACGGCCGGGACAGAGAAGTGTAGCGACCTTGGTGTGGGCACATGTTAAGTACAGAGATGATTTCACCTCTAATTAACTAAATTGTGCCAAAACATGACCAAAAAAATGACTAAAACAGCAATTGCGGCCACCCCCTAGCTCCGCCGCTGGAATCAGAATTTATAATCTCTTAAAGCATGATATATAATCCATGTTTACAATCTTGAGTTTATAATCTCACAATATATAATGTATAATCAGAGTTTATAATATCCCAACACATCTATAATTAGGTTTTATAATCTCACAAAATATCATCTACACTCACCTAAAGGATTATTAGGAACACCTGTTCAATTTCTCATTAATGCAATTATCTAATCAACCAATCACATTGCAGTTGCTTCAATGCATTTAGGGGTGTGGTCCTGGTCAAGACAATCTCCTGAACTCCAAACTGAATGTCAGAATGGGAAAGAAAGGTGATTTAAGCAATTTTGAGCGTGGCATGGTTGTTGGTGCCAGACGGGCCGGTCTGAGTATTTCACAATCTGCTCAGTTACTGGGATTTTCACGCACAACCATTTCTAGGGTTTACAAAGAATGGTGTGAAAAGGGAAAAACATCCAGTATGCGGCAGTCCTGTGGGCGAAAATGCCTTGTTGATGCTAGAGGTCAGAGGAGAATGGGCCGACTGATTCAAGCTGATAGAAGAGCAACTTTGACTGAAATAACCACTCGTTACAACCGAGGTATGCAGCAAAGCATTTGTGAAGCCACAACACACACAACCTTGAGGCGGATGGGCTACAACAGCAGAAGACCCCAGCAGGTACCAATAATCTCCACTACAAATAGGAAAAAGAGGCTACAATTTGCAAGAGCTCACCAAAATTGGACAGTTGAAGACTCGATTTCTCGTTGAAGACTCGATTTCTGTTGAGACATTCAGATGGTAGAGTCAGAATTTGGCGTAAACAGAATGAGAACATGATGGATTCATCATGCCTTGTTACCACTGTGCAGGCTGGTGGTGGTGGTGTAATGGTGTGGGGGATGTTTTCTTGGCACACTTTAGGCCCCTTAGTGCCAGTTGGGCATCGTTTAAATGCCACGGCCTACCTGAGCATTGTTTCTGACCATGTCCATCCCTTTATGGCCACCATGTACCCATCCTCTGATGGCTACTTCCAGCAGGATAATGCACCATGTCACAAAGCTCGAATCATTTCAAATTGGTTTCTTGAACATGACAATGAGTTCACTGTACTAAAATGGCCCCCACAGTCACCAGATCTCAACCCAATAGAGCATCTTTGGGATGTGGTGGAACGGGAGCTTCGTGCCCTGGATGTGCATCCCACAAATCTCCATCAACTGCAAGATGCTATCCTATCAATATGGGCCAACATTTCTAAAGAATGCTTTCAGCACCTTGTTGAATCAATGCCATGTAGAATTAAGGCAGTTCTGAAGGCGAAAGGGGGTCAAACACAGTATTAGTATGGTGTTCCTAATAATCCTTTAGTTGAGTGTATAATAAGAGTTTTAATCTCCACATACAGTCCAGTATAACCAGGGATCTCCCAACACATGATCTAAAATCAGAATTTATATTCTCCCAAAATATTAACTATAATCAGAGTTTTTAGGGTGTGTTCACACTTGGCTGTTTTGGTGCGATTGCTCTGTTAATGCGGTTCATTTGAACAAGTGTGAACGCTGTCACCCGACCTTGGTGCGTACTAAACAAGCGGACCAAGACCGCCTGAAAAGTGGGTCTCGGGTCCACTTCCAAACGAACTCTGGTGCGGTTCGATTGATGTATGAACACAACATAGACCAAAGACATCTAAACGGACCAAAAACAGGAAGTAATTGCCTAATACTGACCTCAAGCATACCTGGTTCTTCTCATCATAGGAGCTATGTTGCCCATTACAGTTCGGGACAGGCGTCGGAACCGCCGTCAGCCGTCCTTGCAGCATATCTTCGTTTGTGTGTGCAACGGAGGAATTCCCGGCGCTGTTGTGTCTCCTTTACGCATTGTATTAGCTCTTCATTTGTTCTCAGCTGGTGAAAATACCACCATATATACACATATATAAATATAACGAGCACATTTCGCCCAGAAGACAACACTGTTTTGGATGTTCGGCAAGTTCCGTCAAAACATATACGTCATAAAAGCGGTCCAATCAGGTCGTGATTTTTCCTGATGCCTTTGGTTTTGTATCGTTAGGTTCGGTGTTGAAAATGCCAGTGTGAATGCTCAGCGAACCACGACTAAATGTATCATTTTCTTTTTTGGCGCGGACCAAGAGGACCGAACTACAAGTGTGAACGCACCCTTAATCTCCAAACATCTAATCTATAATAAGAGTTTAATATCTCCCAATATATTGTTTATTATCAGCATTTATAATCTCTCAACATATTGTCAATAATCATAGTTTATAATTTCTTAAAATACTATCTAAAATCAGAATGTAAAATCACCCGAGATATGATATATAACCCGAGTACAATCTCCCAACACAAGTGCATAGAGCCACAATCACCATTTAGGGGCAAGAGTTTTTCTGTACAATTACTTTCATTTAGATTTATTCTCAATTTGAACGCTCCTGGATCATTGATATTCATTGATCATATCACTAAGGTGACACTGGCTTAAACATCTATGAACAAATATGTGAATTTGTCAATCTTGATAATCACAATACACGTCCAAAAGCAGGAGGGGAATTCTTCTCATCTTTGTCCTTTTGCCACCAGCTCTTCCATTAAATGGGAAAGCTAATATCACAGACTGACAGAGCACATGTCTTTAGTCTAGCAGAACAAAATGAGTTTGTGCACTTAGCTGTCTGTCTGCATCTGCACACACACACACACACACACAGAGTCCCCAGATGCACATACTGAGGTTGAAATACTCGAATCATAATGACAGATTAATTTGGCAGCACCGCATATACAAATCTGTGGTGTTGCCACCCTCTATATGGAGAATCACGCTGCTTGTGTAAATATGCATTGTGATTGGGCTTTGGTAAAAGTGATGCATTATAAGCAACAGTGTCGGAAGTGTACTTTTCCATTAAGGGACCATTAACTATCCTCTGGATTAAATTTCCAGGTGCATTTCTTTATGCGCTGTGGCTCAGGTGGTAGAGCGGGTCAGCTGCCAATCACAGGGTTGGCGGTTTGATTCCCGGCCCACACGACTCCACATGCCGAAGTGTCCTTGGGCAAGACACTGAACCCCAAGTTGCTCCCAATGGCAGGCTAGCACCTTACATGGCAGCTCTACCGCCATTGGTGTGTGTGTGTGTGAGAGAGAGAGAATGGGAGACAATGTAAAGCGCTTTGGTAACCTCTAAGGTGTTACTCTGTGTACTGTACTAACTGTATATGGTTGAAACGACAATAAAAAAAACACTTGACTTGAGTCTACAGGCTTTAATAGGCAACCTAGGACGTCCGGGAAGGGCTCATTTTTTAAGTTGCGTTACAAGCCATTCACACATTGCTGAATATTACATGACATTTTTTACATATTTCGCCTTTAAATATTACAGTCATTTATTTTTCTTTGCATGCTGATTAATTGTGCACAATAAGACTAGGAAAGTGAATTCAGAAAGTGCATTTCAATTTTCCTTTGAGTTGTGTCTGACATTTTAGAAAAATATGTCTTGTATAATAAATCTGTCCTTGGTCGGAAAACAAAAAGAAAAAACAAATAATACCTGAATGACAGCGTGGGTCAGACTCCAAACACAGACTGTCTCTGTATTTGTCTTGGATGCATTAATGCTCAACGGCACTCACATACTATCAGTTACATGCCAGACAGAAAACGAACGCATTCACCTTTCACCAACACTTGTCTACTGTTCTCCCTTTCAACTCATTTCACCTGTGCAGGACAGGCAAGGGCCCGTTCACTGTGTCCTTTAACCAGAATATGTACATATATTCAACGCTCTGTCAGCACACAGCACTGAATTTCAGGATTTAAACTGGTTATTGTAGTACACTGTTTCCCAACCTTTTTTCTGCCACAGCGCACTTTTTACAGCTAAAAAATTGTACGGCACACCACTATCCCACATAGGCTAACCATCGAAAAAAAAAATTCTGCGGATATTTTTTTTAAAGAATAAGCTAAATGCACCAATTCCAGCTATTTTAGTGATTCAAGTTTATTAAAGTTTACAATTGTGCAGAATTAGCTGCAATATAAAGAGTATTTTGGTGAGGCTTCATTTTGAGTCGTTCATGACCAAAATCTACCAAGTGACTTTATAGTGTTTAAGCATTAAAACAAAGCAGATCTATAGTCTTCCTTCAGTCTGAGCATTATTCTTCATCCATAAAGACAACAATAATTGTCTAATAATGTCCTTCTCCTTTATTAAAACTTGCATGGCAACTTATCTACTGACTTCAGTATAAGAATTATAAACAAAGCAGATCTACGGGATCATTTTCCTACAGTAGCCTATTTAAACTGCTGAGCATGGCTTTTATCAGAAAAGACCACAATAATAGACAAATAATAATCATTTTGAGTTTCAATAATGTTCGTCATTGTAAAGCGCATTTCACATGAGTTGAGTCGAGGCGTCAACACTCCATTCAACGCCACTTCATAGACTTCAATGTATTCTGCAGCGCTGACGCGAGTCATGTGATGACCATTAACGCCTATAAATATCACTTCACTTTATAGGCTTCAATGTATTCTGCAGCGCTGACGCGAGTCATGTGATGACCCTTTACTCGTATAAATATCACTCACTTCATAGACTTCAATGTATTCTGCAGCGCTGACGCGAGTCATGTGACGACCATTTACACGTATAAATATCACTCACTTTATAGACTTCAATGTATTCTGCAGCACTGACGCGAGTCATGTGACGACCATTTACACGTATAAATATCACTCACTTTATAGACTTCAATGTATTCTGCAGCGCTGATGCGAGTCATGTGATGACCCTTTACTCGTATAAATATCACTCACTTCATAGACTTCAATGTATTCTGCAGCGCTGACGCGAGTCATGTGATGGCCCTTTACTCGTATAAATATCACTCACTTCATAGACTTCAATGTATTCTGCAGCACTGACGCGAGTCATGTGACGACCATTTACACGTATAAATATCACTCACTTTATAGACTTCAATGTATTCTGCAGCGCTGATGCGAGTCATGTGATGACCCTTTACTCGTATAAATATCACTCACTTCATAGACTTCAATGTATTCTGCAGCGCTGACGCGAGTCATGTGATGACCCTTTACACGTATATCACTCACTTTATAGACTTCATTGTGTTCTGCAGTGCTGACGCGAGTCATGCGATGACCCTTTACACGTATAAATATCACCCTCATGCCTGAAGGTAATTACATGTCTTAAATATATCAGATCATTTGACCTTTTTGACATGGCAAGGTAAGTTCAGGGTTACAAATGTGAAATTGTACAGCCACAAGAAAACTTCATGGTATTCATGATTCACAAGAAAATGCATTTGGTCTGTCAGAGGGGAACAAACAACTGTAGTTTGTTTGTTTGCTGTGACACTGGACTAGTAGTTGTTGTAAGCTAGGAGATTGTGCTGCACTTGACTGACAATTAAGGTAAATCTTTGTATATTAGTGAGCTTTTTAGAGCTTCAGTTTCAGATTTTTGACACTTTTTGACAACGAGTTACTAATTTGCAGGCTGGACTGCAAAGTGAGAGAACTGTAGTGACAGCCGGAGCAACAGCCCTTCTGTGCAGCCCTCTTCGCGTCAAGACCTATCTTGGGTAAAGACCTGCGAGTTTACCTGTGCGAGTCCACCAAGCAAGGACACTGACAAGGAGCCAGCCACTGTGCTATGTTTTGCCCCTTCTCCTTTTCTCTCATAGTTATTCTTTATTCTACTCATAATACAGTATGTGTTTTCAGTACATTCCTGTTGTCTCACATAGGCTTTCGCAATCTACACACACACACGCGATGTAGACTATGCACTCCACAGCACCTTAGGTCACATAGCAATGCCTCTCTATGGCCCCTCTCAATCTCAATTAGACCGCGGAACTGCCAGTCAGCTCTCAGCAAAGCTGACTTCATTCTGGCCTTTGCCAGTCAGTAAAAATCATTGTCTTGGCTCTGACTGAGACATGGATCTGCAGAGACAACACTTCAAATGCCTCAGCTCTCTCAACAAGGGCTGCAACTTATGATTCATTTGAAAATCAATTAATCTTATTTCTTTGATTAATCAGATAAAAAAAAAGAAATGGAATTACCTGTATTTTATTAAAAAATTATTTTAAAACAAGAAATGATAAAAGGCATAAGGACTTGGTTCTATTAACAGTACTGAATTCATGATTCGCTCACAAAACTTTGAACAAAGCCTTGAAAATGTAGGGTAGCTTTGCAAGTAAAGAAGCTGACTACCACCCTTGGAGTCGCGAGTTCGAATCCAGGGCATGCTGCGTGAATCCAGCCAGGTCTCCTAAGCAACCAAATTGGCCCGGTTGCTAGGGAGGGTAGAGTCACATGTGGTAACCTCCTCATGGTCGCTATAATGGTTCTCGCTTTCGGTGGGGCACGTGGCAAGATGTGCGTGGATGCCACGGAGAATAGCGAGAAGCCTCCACACGTGCCATGTCTCCGCGGTAATGTGCTCAACAAGCCACATGATAAGATGTGCGGATTGACGGTCTCAGACACGGAGGCAACTGAGATTCTTCCACCACCACCCGGCTTGAGGTGAGTCACTATGCCACCAAGAGGACTTAGAATGCATTGGGAATTGGGCATTGGAAATTGAGGAGAAAAGGGGAGAGAAAACGTTTAAATGTATTATTATTATTATTATTATTATTACTTTCAGTACATATGCAGTTCCTTTTATTACTTGTAAAACTTTGTAGAACAAAAAGTACTGTTCAATAAAGAGTCAAATTATTCATCAGGTATGGAGTGGAACAAAAAAAATAAATCAGCCTAGCAGAGGGCAATAGTGACACCAGAATAGAAATATTAATAAATCTGCCCAGCTGAAAAATTCTGAATTATGTTGGATACATCCATCTATAAACACAGTGGAGATTCACTCTTGTGCTGAAAGTCTCATCCCGGTGATCATTGTATTACATGCACTTACATGATGAGAAATGATCTAAAACACTTTAACACCTGCAACACATTTTCACTGGGCATCACTGACGGAGCTTCTCCGTGCTTACCGCAAACATCCAACTAATAGATGATGAAATTCGTTGTCGATGATTTACATTATCGATAATAATACATTTGATCGATTAGCTGTTGCAGCCCTTCTCAACTGACTTCTCACCCACACCCCTCTTCTGACTGTGCAGGGTGGGGGAACTGGTTTGCTCATTGCTCTTCTCTCTGCAATAACACAACTTTTGGATATCATGCCATTACTGCCACTAATCCTGCTAAAATGTAATTTTTGGTCCCCCAAGTCAACTAGGCAACCGTTTTGAAGAGCTAGATGAATTGCTGTACTCATTCCCTGAGGACTGTACTCTGTTGGTCCTTGGGGACTTTAACATCCATCTGGAAAAACCTCACGTGGCTGAATTTCTAGCTCTGACCTAATTTGACCTTACAAGACTGCAAACCCCTGCATCTCACAGAGCAGGGATACAGCTAGATCTCATCCTTACATGCAATTGTATCTCCAATAATCCCTGTATTACCCCTCTACATATCTAATTTCTTCATCCAATTTTCTGTTACTCTCCCTTCTCCCTTTACCTCTTACTTCACCTATGAATTCCACCGCAACCTTTGCCCTCTTTCTCTCTCACCCACTTGCTTCTCTTCCATAATCTCAGCATCCATTCCCTCCACTAACCATTTCTCTTCACTTGAATTAAATGAAGCTACAAATGCTCTTTGCTCAACATTAACTTCTTGTCTTGATAGTGTCTGTCCTCTTACCTCCAGGCCAGCACGCACCACACCCTCCGGCCCTTGGCTTTCGGAGACACTTTGTGATCACCGAACCAAGCTGAGGGCTGAGGAAAGAAATTTGCACAAGTCAAAAGACCCTGCTGACCTGTATATGTATCAATCACTTCTCTCTCTTTTTTCTTTACAGTTTCTGCTCAAATTGACTATTACCAGAGCAAGTTCAGTAATTTCTCTATCCTCCTACCACATCCTACTAATTCTCTGGCTGCTGATGACTTTGTCATGTTTTTTACTGACAAGGTAGTGAACATCAGCAGCCAGTTCTCTACCCCTAACACCCACAGCTACTCTATTCCAACATCCCATCCTCTGTTTTCCTCTTTCTCTACTCTCTCCCGAGACTGAGGTCTCTAAAGTGATTCTAACCGTTCCACCACCTGCCCATTTGACCCTATCACCTTCCATCTTATGCAAGCTGCCTCTCCATCAATCTTGCCTGCACTCACACACATTATCAATGCATGTCTCACAACTGGAATCTTTCCCAATACATTCAAGCAGGCTTGAGTAACACCACTGCTTACAAAACAACACAAAACCCAACAATAGTTGACAACTACAGACCGGTCTCTCTCATACCTTCCTGTCTAAAACTCTTGAGAGGGTCGTATTCAACCAGTTGTCTTCTTTTCTCTCACAGAACAACCTACTCAACAGACATCAATCTGGCTACACAAAAAAGGAAATGACACAGCCAAGGAGCCACTCACCATAGCACTTAAGTATTTTTACACTTTTCTTATTTTCCTTCTACATACTAACATGTCTACTTCACGAATAACATATGCATTCAAGCACATCCCTGTTATCTGTTACAGACCATTTACACAATACAGATGCAAGACAACATGCAACCCACACAATCTATGGCCACTTGGCACTTCAGCACCTGCTCCGCTCTCCTTCTCAGTTGGAACAAAGCTGACTTCATTCCAGCTTTTGCCACAAAGTCCACCCTCAGCATCCTGGCACTGACAGAAACATGGATATGTCCAGAGGATACAGCAACACCTGCTGCACTCTCCAAAAACTTCTCCTTCTCTCACACCCCTCAAAACACCGGTAGGGGAGGGGGAACAGGTTTGCTCACTCATAACAACTGGACTTTTTCACCACACTCTTCTCTATGTAACAATACTACTTTTGAATTCCATGCTATAACTACAATGCAACTCACAAAAATACATGTTGTTGTCATCTATTGCCCTCCAGGTCAGCTGGCAAACTTTCTCGAGGAGTTGAATGTCCTGCTGTCCTCCTTCCCGGAGGATGGTAGGCCACTTGTGGTTCTTAGTGATTTCAACATACACCAAGACAAACCCCAGGCCACTGAACTGAATGCTCTTCTGGCCTCATTTGACTTGGAAAGACTAAGCAACACACAGATCGGGCAACCAGCTTGACCTCATTTTTACACGTAACTGTACCAACTGAAATATTCTTGTTACTCCTTTACATTAAAACAGACTCCACTTTTAGTTTCCTTTCGCCATAACCTCCATTCTCTTTCACCCTCTCGCCTTTCCAATGCTGTCTCTACCTCTCTTCCCACACAAAATGTATTTTCCACCCTTGATGTAAACACTGCCACAGACACACTAAGCTCTACTTTAACAACTTATTTTAGACAACATCTGTCCTCTCCCCTCTAGGCCAGCACATACTACACCACCCAACCCTTAGCTCTCTGACGTCCTTTGTGAACATCGGACTCACCTCAGGGCAGCTGAGAGGAGATGACAGAAATATAAAGATGCAGCAGATCTAGATAAGTATCAGTCTCTGCTTGCAAGAAGACAAAAAATGTCCTCCTACCACAACAAGATCAACAGCACCACAGACACTCACAGCTTGTTTAGAACATTCAACACACTGCTCTTCTCTCCCCCTCCACGGCCTGACACATCAATGACAGCAGATGTCTTTGCCACATCTTTTACTAATAAGGTTACAACCATCAGCAATACATTCTCAGCACCTCACCCTGTCAAACACCCATCTCTGTATGCAACTCCTCTGTCTCTGTGTTCTCTCCTCTGACCGACACTGAGGTCTCTAAACTCCTCCTCACCAACCACCCACCACATGTTCCCTTGACCTCATTCCTTCTCACCTTCTCCAGGCCATCTCTCCGTCCATCCTAATTGCAGTCACACACAGAATTAACACATCTCTACTTACAGGCACTTTTCCCACTACATTTAAGCAGGCTCAAGTAACCCTGCTGCTGTAGAAACCTCTCTTCGCTGGGCATCACAGGAACTGTGTTTGACTGGTTTAATTCCTATCTCTCAGGTAGGTAGGGGTGAGGTGTCCAAGTCAAATCAACTACTTACTGGGGTACCTCAGGGTTCGGTGCTTGGTCCACTTCTCTTCTCTATATACACACAACATCACTGGGACCCATCATTCAGGCACATGGTTTCTCTTACCACTGCTATGCTGATGACACAAAACTCTTTGGAAACCCCGTGAGTGGCGAGAGTTTACTCGAAATCCTCCTTCCTCACCCTCCTTGACTGTCTGTTACCTTTGACACAGTGAACCCTCACTGACTTGGGCATTACAGGAACTGCGTTTGGATGGTTTGAGTCTGCGCTTGGATGATGATCTCAGTGGCTGATTGTTCAAGTTCTTCTGGAGAGTAGAGGTGTCCAAGACACACCAGCTGACCACTCGGGTTCCTCAAGGATCTGTGCTTGGAGCCCTCCTTTTCTTTATGTACACAACATCTTTCAGACAGGTCATTGAGGCACATGGCTTTCCCTACCATTGTTACGCAGATGATACGCAGCTCTACCTGTCGTTCCAGCCTGATGACCCTACTGTCTCAGCTTGTATCTCTGTCTGCCACTTTTCGGCCTGGATGAAAGAAGGACACCTTCAGCTCAACCTTACAAAGACAGAACTCCTTGTGATTCCAGCCAACCCATATGTTAAACACAATCTAACTATTTATCTTGGTTCAACTACACAAACACCAACCAGAACTGCCTGGCACCTGGGAGTGGTAGTAGATGACAGATTAATTTCAATGCACTCATCTTATCAACCGCACAGTCTTGCAGATTCATGCTTTACAGCATCAGGAAAATCAGACCTTTCCTGTCTGAATATGCTACACAGCTCCTGGTCCAAGCTCTGGTCAATTCAAGACTGGACTACTGCAATGCTCTGTTGGCTGGCCTTCCAGCTAACACAATTAAGCCACTGCAAATGGTCCAGAATGCAGCAGCGTGTCTGGTCTTCAATCAGCCAAAAAGAGCTTATGTGTCTCCACTCTTGAGTTCACTCCACTGGCTACCGGTAGCCATCCGCACCAAATTCAAGGCTTTGACTCTGGCTTTCAGGACAGCCACTGGAACCACACCCTCTTACTTCAATTCACTTCTTCAGGTCTATGCTCCAACTCGCTCTTTGCAGTCCACCGAGCGACGCCAGGTGATCCCATCACAAACAGGGTCTATTCACAATCGTTCACTTTCTCTGCTCCTCTGTGGTGGAATTAAATTCCAACCTCCACATAATCTCCTGTTACCTTCTCAACATTCAAGAACCAGCTAAAAACACATCTGTTCCACGAGCACTTAACCAACCTACACCAGTTGCACTTACTACTGCACTTAACCTGCTCTTAATGTACAAAACAAATCCTTGTCGCTTTCTTCTGTTCTAGAATCTTTACTACTCCAGACACTGAGTATTGTGTTGATTCTTAATTGAGAATCAATTATTAATTGATTTCTTAACTCAATTTTATTTATAGAGCACTTTCAAAAACTGCACTGGGTACAAAAGTGCAGTACATGGGAGTTACAAAAAAATTTAATCACATACATACATACATACAGCTTAATAATGCAACAAGCAATTAAAACCAACAAAGACAGGATAAGATAAATTGACCTGGTACAATTCATCGAGGTCGAGGGACTAACAGACACAGCTGATCACCAGAGCGGAGAGACCTTGAAGGATGATGCAAACTTATTAAATCAGAGATGTACACTGGTGCTAGACCATGGAGAGCCTTAAACATATATAGCAACACTTTGTACTGGATTCTGTATTGGATCGGTAGCCAATGTAGGGAAATCAATACTAGGGTAATATGGTCTCTTTTCCTTGTTCCGGTCAAAAGCCTAGCAGCTGAATTCTGGACCAGCTGCAGGCGAGAGAGAGAGGCCTGACTCTACGAAGCATTACAATAGTCCAAACGAGAAGACAAAAAGGCATGCACAACCTTCTCCAAATCATCAAAAGAGAGGATGGACTTCAACTTTGCTATAGATCGAAGATGGAATAAACCATTTTTAACAACAGCATTTAAATGGTTTTTCAAACTCGAGCTCAGATTCAAAAATAACACCCAGGTTTTTCATATAGGAACGTTTTTTCCCTGGAAGCATTGACAAGTTGCCTAAATTTACCTCACATCCTCTTTGACCAAAAAGAATAAACTCTGACTTAACCTCGTTTAATTGGAGAAAGTTGTTTGCCAACCAACACCTTCACATCGGCCATGCATTTATACAGAGACTCAAAAGAGGGCTGCTTCCCATGGTTAATAGGAAAGTAAAGTTGAGAGTCATCAGCATACAGATGGTAGTGTATGCCATGCTTATCAAAGATCTTACCTAATGGAAGCACGTAGAGGGAGTCTTATACTGCAGATGTATGACAAATTGCTTGCTATGTGTCTCATTTGTAAGTCGCTTTGGATAAAAGCATCTGCTAAATGACAATGTAAATAATTAAAAAATGAATGAAGCTGTATTACCCTATCTTAGCAGTTCAGACTAGTTATTATTATTATTATTATTATTATTATTATTATTCTTTTTTATTTCATTAAATGTAATTAATCTACCAAACATATAAATTGAGGGTTTGTTTTAAGGTTTATTTTACTCTACTGAGACGGAGCTCCTTTTGCGCTGGGCACGCCCGTTTAAGCCCTGTGTGTACCCACACTACCCATGAGCCCCTTATGGACCACATTGAAGCCATTTCAGCAGATTAAGTGGAAGCCAGTAACAGAGATGAGGAGAGAGAGAGTATGAGTATTTCAACAGGTGCAAAATCCGCTATTCATGTTATCATTGGAGGCAGGATCTTTTTTTGTCACTCTATAAAACAGATGCCATTTTTGACCCTTAATACAAAACATGACTTTAGCAATGAACAGCTGTTGTCAACATTTACTATGTGTTCATTGCAACCTGGTCTCTTACAATGAAGCTACTATACCTACATTTTTGCAAGATGATTTTCATGTGGCTCATTGTACGTATCGTGGCAGTTTCCTGTTGAAATGAACACTAGAGGTGCTACAAAAACAATGACTTTTATTTCCTTTCACACAAATCAAGACCAAAACGGAAGATTATCAATTAATAAACTATTTTATGACATCTATTATTATAGTGGCTTGTAAGTAGGGCTGGGCAATATGGACCAAAAAGATATATCTCGGTATTTCTATGAAGTGGAATAAATGTTCAGTTGTAAGTCAAAGCCACGTGTGATATGGTAAATGAAACTTGCAACGTGCTTTGTTTCGAGGTAGAAGACTTTTCGGGCTGCGAAGGCTTAGCGGCAGCAGCAGGATGAACTTTAACACATACTGCAGTTAATGGCGCTAACACAGCGCGGCTTTACGGAAGAAACATGGTTCATCTCACATTTGCTTTTTCTAACACTATCGGTTAGGTTTAGGTATAAGATTTAGGGGTAGAGAGAAGAAGTAGACCGATATGTCGCCTTATGTCGACCGATTGCGTTTACAACTTCATATCATTGTGAATAATCATGCAAAACTTTATCTGGTGAAATATAAAGGTTATAAATGCTTAATTTGGTAAATACTTAAAAATAGCTCATTATAATGGAACCGAGTCTATCATTTAAAGATTAGAGTAAGTAATTAGAAGTACAATTAGTAATTGTATTTCTTGTTTATAGATAAACGCATTTATTTATGCACCAAATCTTATGTTATTTTGGTTATTATTGAGATTTTGGTAGCGCAATGAACTGCTTCTGGAATTTCTATGAATTTACAGGCCTTTTCCTCCACTTTAATTATCAGTATTAGCAAAATCCACGATTGGTCGACTTCTAGTAGGGAGCCCAGTTTTGTTGGTTAAAACTTTATAAAGCATTAAACTTAAACATTTCACTCGCTTTTAGCGCCACACAGTGGACATTTCACCACGGATCTGCAGCGATACGCGTTATGAACCATCTTATTTAAAATTGCAAATATACTGCCTACTATAGCGTAATTTTCGTCATATAAGGCGGTTTTATATAGACATTTATCTAAGCACATCAACAAAATCCTTTAACTTCAGTAATCCAGTCTCTATGTATTTTTTTTATTTTTTCATTTACATTAATTACATAAGCGAATCATCTTAAGGAGACATTTGTACGAAAGTACCATATTGCAAAGTTTCACTAGCATCAGAATAGCATTCAAAACAGATACAAGTGCAATATCTTTTTGTTAGTGGCTGGTTAAGTGCTCTTGGAAAAGATGTGTTTTAAGTAATACAGCTTCACGGATGGAGTTGGGGAGGTCATTCCACCAACGTGGTATGATGAAGCCGAAAGTCCAGAAAAGTGTTTTGGTGCCTCTTTATGTTGGTACGACGAGGCGGCGTTCCTTAGCCGACCGCAGGCTTCTGGTGGGCATGTAGCTCTGCAGAAATGATTTTAGGTATGCTGGAGCAGACCCAGTGACTGTTTTGTATGCAGCATCAGAGCCTTGAATTTAATATGTGCATCAACTGGCAGCCATTGGAGAGAGACAAAGAGTGGTGTAACATGTGCTCTCTTTGGTTCATTAAAGACCAGACGTGCTGCTGCATTCTGGATCATTTGCAGAGGTCTGATTGCACATGCAGGGAGTCCTGCAATGAGAGCGTTACAGTAGTCCAGTCTAGTGATGACAAGTGACTGAACAAGCAGTTGTGTGGCATGCTCAGAGAGGAAAGGTCTTATATTCCTGATATTGTAGAGTGTAAATCTACATGATCTTGCAGTCTTTGAGATGTGTTCTGTGAAATTTAGCTTGTATTTTTTAGATATTTGTTTATACATTATTTATTAATAAAACGTTGTGGCCACAGGTTATGCATCAACCCTGTTATAATCATATTTTCCCCTTGTTTAAAGAAAGTAACTGTTGCATATATACACAACATGATCATCATCTCAAGAAGTTGAACTGATGCAGGAAAATGCAATGTCTCATCTTTATAAAATTACAACCCTGTTACCATGATTTTGTATAGAAAATAAGAGATCAAGAAATTGATTTTTGTCGAAACATCAGCCTTAAATTCACTTTCTAAGGAGCACCTTGTAGTTTCACAATGCTTTCATGTCAAATTAAACTGTAACACTACACCGTCAACCTCTTAAAATTGCTGAAGGCATAATTATGACCCAACATGTACATTTCGCTTGGCTTGGCACAATGCAGTTTATTAACACATTAATTGCCTGATAGAATACTTGAAATCTATGCAAAAGTGTATAACAACTCATCTAAAAGTGGCAAGGCTATTGTGTCACAGAATGACCCTTTTAAAACATGCTCTGCTTTCCACAGAGGAAAGTCACTGTTATTATAAGACAACAGGGTCAGAATTTGCCATAAGGACAGAATACACACACACACACACACACACACACACACACACACTTACACAATAGATGACATTGCCACAAATAATTCATGCACATCCTTTGATTCTTCATACTGTTCATATGTCGCATGGGAAAAGACGAACTAACAGTGACATCATATGCTCATTTGTTTTCTCCTTAAAATCACTTTTTCGGTTCATCCAGTGGGCTTGTTTTTATTAATATTCATAGGTAAACATCAAACAGCGAGCCTTCTGAAGTCATAAAACAGAACAGCGGAAAGAGAGTCTGAACAGTAAAACAAACAGATTTAACGGAGCATGGGGCGTAAACATCACAGCATGAATGCAATACTCCAGCATGCAGTGAAGATGAAGCAGCACCGGTGAATGAAGCAGTTCCTGAAACAACCAGAAGCCTGCGAGACATTTAGGAGATAACTAGCACGTGGACTCTCTCTTGTTTTCCTCATGTTTTCTCCGGTATGGGGATCAGACGTGAGATCAGGGGTCGTTGGGTTCACTTACAAGTTCAAAAGCATTCAACCCGGCAACTGCATTCAACTGCAATGGGAATGAAAGTTATTTCTGGTTCAAGACTGCAGAGTGAGAGCTGCTCACAGGGGCGTCGTGAACCGAATTTATTTTTAACGAGGACCCAACGGTGGTCCTGACTCACTTTGGTGCCCCAGACAAGACAAGACATGACTGACATATAACGTAATTCAATTGGAACGTAATATTTTAAATGCAATACATGTTTCAACATAATAGACAAACTGTTATGAGCTGATTTTAAATAACATGCAAGGTCTGATATTTATCATTTTTTTTTTACATATAAGCCTTTTTTACTTACAATTATCATGCATCTTAATTATTAAGTTGCATGACAAGTTGCTTAACTTATATCAAGTTGCATTCAAAGTAGGACGGCATTCCCATGGACCGCCCACAATCCATTCAATCTGTCTGATACTGCACAAAAAAGTGGAAAATACTTGTGAAAAATCGCAAAGTCCAGTCAGATTCCTAAATTGTAGCACACCATTGGAGAACATTTTAAAGGGACAGTTCACCCTCATGCCATCCCCTATTGTTCTGCTGAACTCAAATGAAGACATATAGAAGAATACCTCAGCTCTGTTGGCCCATACAATGCAAGTGAATGGTGACCAAACTTTGAAGCTCCAAAAAGTGCATAAATGCAGCATAAAAGCAATCATTAAGACTTCAGTGGTTTTATCCATGTCTTCTGAAGTGAGTTAATTAGTTTTGGGTTAGTGCTAGATGGTACTATGGGAAGTGTAATTGAGCTTGAAATCACGATCACCAAGGAGACTCAAGATTTATAGTTTAAAAGGAGTTTCATTTTAGTCTGTTCTCATCCAAAAATCATTTGGATTGCTAAAGAAGCAAAGATTAAGCCACATGAGTTGTATGGATGACTTTTATGCTGCCTTTATGTGCTTTTTGGAGCTTCCAAGTTTTGGTCACCATTCACTTGCATTGTATGGACCTTCAGAGCTGAGAAATTCTTAAAATCGCAATTGGTGTTTTGCAGAAGATAGAAAGTCATACACATCTGGGATGGCATGAGAGGGAGTAAATGATGACATGTTTGGGTGCAGTATCCCTTTAAGGATTGCAATTGCAACCCAAATGGTAGTTATTTCAACGCCATACACTAAAAACCCATACCAGTAAACTACTAATCTAAATATTGGGGGTCCCCTCAAAGTCCACAATGACTACAACCCCGTCCAGATGAATTAACAGGAAGTTTATCGGTGGTGTAGTCGGGGCCATACGCACGTATACGCCATATGCTTACTTTTTTCCCATGGCTGTTTGCATATAACATCTTCGAAGGATCAATATTTGCATATACCCTCTTGTTTTGCTGCTTCAGAAGCCCATAATCTACTGTCCTGTTAGTTTCCCTTTAACCGTATTGGATGCTGTTTTGTGAAACTGGAGATTATCACTTGAATTCTGCTATTATCCGCCCCTGAAAACCATTGTCACCACCATCATCAATTGAGGGAAATGAGGGGGGAGAGAGAGAGAGAGAGAGAGAGACAGAGAGAGAGAGAGAGAGAGAGAGAGAGAGACCCACGAGCTGAAGCAGTATCAGATCAAATTAATTAACAAAATATGCCAAACGTCCTGTAAAATAAGGGATCGTCCCATAAATAGGGGAAAACATTGCGTTACGTATGAAATCCAAATGTGATGCCATTTGTCCCATAGCGTCACACACACACCCAAACTGCAGAGAATGTGTCACAAAACGAGAGAAATTGACCTGAAACACACACCCTTTGTGCGAGTTGTGTGAGATATCGGCTGTTGCTTTACACGGACGATCAGTGACAATGAGCCTGTGTTTTCTTTCAGAAGCAAGATAATTTTGTCAAAATCACAGCATTCGAGTGCATGTTAATTGTTTCGCACCACTGGGATTTTAAAACGCCACTAAACGCACCTATTCAGGACATGCCATTACATTTGATTACATATGTCAGAGCTACAGTTTTTAAAGTAACCAAAATAAAATCGTATATATTAGTTTACAAATGTGTTAGATATCAATCACAGACCATGTAGTGACTAATTTACGTATTAGCTCTATATGCGCAGATTATGCAATCTACAGTAACAGTGAAGACCGGTCTATAGTAACAGACCCCAAAACCCTCCTGTTGATACATACAATAGTACTAAAATATTACCATATTCATAAACCATGGCATTTGCTGTATATGGCAATCCAAGGTACTTTAAAGAAGTGTGATGCCGCAGTCACAATAAAACATCCAGAAATAACAATGTTACCAAGACGTACCATGGTAATACCATAGTTTGTGGAACACCATTGAGTAACATATAAATACCATGCATGGCACATTCAGTATCATGGCGTATATCATAGTGCTATGGCATTACTATCTGATACCATCACTTTGCCACAGTACCACCAAAGTATTATTTGTAAGGGAGTTGATGGAGTTACCCGATTCTGTTCAATATTCGTTTCCATGACCTAGAAAGCCATTGTTAAAACTATCTAAAAAATGTTCTCACTGTCATTTATAAGCACTGATGTGTAATGTGACACAGCCACCTCTGGGCACCTGCTGGCATCTCCCACTAACTTCAGCAGGACAGAGGGCGCCTCCCTCTCTCTGTGCCGGGTCCAGCGAGCCACTTCAGGCGGCCGCCACCAGACCGGAGTCCCTCTGCTTTGGGGTTCTAAGAATCAGGTGTGATCCTTTAAGCCTCTCAGGATCATGTGTGCGTGGAATCTGCTTTTGGTATATGAGTGAAACATATGGAGGATTCAACTCACCCACTTTAAACTGAGACGTCTGGTCCGTGTGATCTTTGTGGTCGTTCAGCAGCATCATGTGCAGAATACCGAACGAATTCTGTATCCCGAAAATCGAGCCGTTGCACCAAGTAGCGGCGAACACTACAACCCAGCCGAACCCGCCCTCGGGCGGCACGAAAGCGGGTCCCGGGTGTCCCGCGGTGGGCGTCGCCGGACGCTTGTATGTGCCGCCTGTCTGTATCAGCTGCACCGTGCTATCCTCCGGCGCGATTTTATGCTCCGGTTCCTCGTATTGTTCTGTCTCTGGCTCCATGGTGGATGGAGAGGACTGTTCATTCTGTCCAGCTTGCGATCCTGGAGTCGATTCCTCCAGACCACCTCCTTCTGCAGTGTTCTCATTCCTTTCGGAGTGCATCATATACGGAGCGGATGCAAATGTTGTTCCTATAGAACTCCTTTATCATATGCGTCCGAATGAGTGGATCAAAAGAATGCAAAATAAATCCCCTCTACAGTTTTTCAAAGATTTGAAAGAAAAAGCCATCCAAGTGGACGCTACACAATCTCTTCACGCGCGTGGACACAGTTTTGCATGGATGATCACTCATAATCCGATCGATAATGCCCAAATCTTGTTATGAGAGATCACTCGTTATGATAACGCCACAGGACTTCCAGCAAAAGTCCTTTCTGGGAAACGAGCACAATGAGTCCAAAGCTCCGTTCACATCCCTTTATTTAAAACCAAACGTGCACCGACTCCTCCTCTGTCATTTGTTTAATATTTAAGCCAGACCCCGATGGGCTGCTCCGTTCACTTCTCTGGCTGTTACAGTTACAATTAAACGTTCCATATCATCAATACACATTCTGTGCTGTTAAATGTAACAATTAAACGTTCTAAACCAACAATGGTCATTCTATGCCGTTAAATCGTAACAATTAAACGTTCTAAACCAACAATGGTCATTCTATGCCGTTAAATCGTAACAATTAAACGTTCTAAACCAACAGTGGTCATTCTATGCCGTTAAATCGTAACAATTAAACGTTCTAAACCAACAGTGGTCATTCTATGCCGTTAAATCGTAACAATTAAACGTTCTAAACCAACAGTGGTCATTCTATGCCGTTAAATCGTAACAATTAAACGTTCTAAACCAACAGTGGTCATTCTATGCCGTTAAATCGTAACAATTAAACGTTCTAAACCAACAGTGGTCATTCTATGCCGTTAAATCGTAACAATTAAACGTTCTAAACCAACAATGGTCATAATGGTCATTCTATGCCGTTAAATCGTAACAATTAAACGTTCTAAACCAACAATGGTCATAATGGTCATTCTATGCCGTTAAATCGTAACAATTAAACGTTCTAAACCAACAATGGTCATAATGGTCATTCTATGCCGTTAAATCGTAACAATTAAACGTTCTAAACCAACAATGGTCATAATGGTCATTCTATGCCGTTAAATCGTAACAATTAAACGTTCTAAACCAACAGTGGTCATTCTATGCCGTTAAATCGTAACAATTAAACGTTCTAAACCAACAATGGTCATTCTATGCCGTTAAATCGTAACAATTAAACGTTCTAAACCAACAGTGGTCATTCTATGCCGTTAAATCGTAACAATTAAACGTTCTAAACCAACAATGGTCATAATGGTCATTCTATGCCGTTAAATCGTAACAATTAAACGTTCTAAACCAACAGTGGTCATTCTATGCCGTTAAATCGTAACAATTAAACGTTCTAAACCAACAATGGTCATTCTATGCCGTTAAATCGTAACAATTAAACGTTCTAAACCAACAGTGGTCATTCTATGCCGTTAAATCGTAACAATTAAACGTTCTAAACCAACAATGGTCATAATGGTCATTCTATGCCGTTAAATCGTAACAATTAAACGTTCTAAACCAACAATGGTCATTCTATGCCGTTAAATCGTAACAATTAAACGTTCTAAACCAACAATGGTCATTCTATGCCGTTAAATCGTAACAATTAAACGTTCTAAACCAACAATGGTCATTCTATGCTGTTAAATCGTAACAATTAAACGTTCTACACCCAACTAATAGGTATTCTGTGCTGTTAAAATTTAGCGTTTTATCGTTCTAAACACAACGACCCTCATTTCGCGCTGTTGAGAAGTAAACATTAAACGTTCCAAACACAACGACCCCCATTAAGCAATGTTAAAATGTAACAAACAAATGTTCTAAACTATCAGTACTCGTTCTGCATTGTTACATGTTACAAACGTTATAAACACAAGGCTCATTTTGAGCTGTTAAATGGAAGAATTAAACGTTCTGAAAACTATATGCTCACTCCATGAGGGTTTAAACTCTAACAATTAAGCGTTCTAACGCGAGTGATACAATGTAACTGTTACAAACAATCTCCACACGCGTTCAGCGCTGACCCGCTGAAGGAACGGATTTTATAGGGGCCCCTGGGCACATTTAGTCCACCTGAATGTTTAGCGTTCCATTAGAACGGATGAAACCGAACGCATCCGGCTCGGTTCTCGTTGCATTTGAGTTCCCGTGTTTTGCGGAAAAGGCAAGTGCACAACGCATCAATGTGAAGAGAACTGAAGCGTCTAGGCGATGTTATGCACAAATCAGACCGTTCCGGAGTGTAAATAGTTCCGAGGGCAGAGTCTTATGCGATACAGGACCGTGGCAGAGTGTTCGGCTCTTCTGAACGGAAGCGGGCGGCGGATCGGTATATATAGAGGTGCAAAGCTCGTGTTTGGGAAGCCATGACGGGTTATTATGGTATGGAGGGGGAGGACCCGTGACGCGCTTCCCCGTACAGTAATGCCTACAGTAATGCTTTCAATGTGACCAGAGGGAGACACATATAGCCTCCATACAGTTTATATGCAGTTCCCTCGTGCATGCACAGATATGGAAAATGCATATCTGAAAACTTAAAGACTGAGGCTGTATAAACACATTACATTTGAACACACAAAAAAGTGTTTCATTTGATTTAATTTGTGTTGGTAGTACCTTTTATTAACCAGCTGATTTAGATTTTTTTCAGACAGCTGAAAGTTGATGTCAAAGTGACAATATGGGATAATGATTTGTATTTTCCATGCTGAAACTATATTCTTCCCCTCCAGCTGATTGTTTTGCTTTATTTGCATTGTGTTTATTGTGCTTGGGTGGGTTTTAATACATCACAGGTGTGTTTTCAGTTTGCCTGCTATGACCGTGGTTGACCACTAGAGCCCAGCAGATACCAGTTTATTGAAACGCATAACCAGGGCAGGACCCTGATAATATGAATGAGTAGAATATGAAACTATGCTTTAAAGGAATAGTTCGGCCAAAAATTAAAAGTCTCTCATCATTTCTCACCCTCGTGCCATCTCATATGACTTTCTTTTTTATGCAGAACACAAACGATGATTTTTAGAAGAATATTTCAGATCTGTTTAAGTCTTCGCAATGTAAGTAAATGGGTACCAAAATTCTGAAGCTCCAAAATGCACTTACAGGCAGCATAAAAGTAATCCATATGACTCCAGTGGTTAAATATATGTTTTCCGAAGCAATATGATAGTTATGGATTGGAAACAGATCAATATTTTAGTCATTCTTTACTAAAAAATTCTCCTCTCTGCCCAGCAAATTAAAAAGAAGAAGAATGTGAAAGTGAAACTGGAGATTTATTGTAAAAAAAAAAAAGGACTTAAATATTGATCTGTTTCTCACCGACAGCTATCATGTCACTTCTGAAGATATGGATTCAATCACTGGAAACTTGTGGATTACTTTTATCCTGGCTTGACGTGCTTCTGAATTTTGTGCTTTTGACAATGTTGGCACCCATTTACTTGCATTGTATGTTCCTAAAGGGCTTAGATATTCTACTAAACATCTTTATACGTGTTCAACAGAAGAAAGAAAGTCATGCACAACTGGGTTGGCATTAGTGTGAGTAAATGAGAGAGATATTTCATTTTGGGGTGAACTGTCCCTTTAAGTGCATTTTTCCTGAACAGAATGCATTAACTGAATTCAATTAAAAGTCCAGTAGGGGGCGTATTCAGACAATAGGATTTCCCCATATTATGAACAATTAAAAAATACAGACAAACCTGTGCATACATTTACTTGCGCGCACACACACACACACACACACACACACACACACACACACACACACACACACAAACATTTGACACCTCTGACTCTTGCAGACTTTGAGATTTTGTCATATCAAAGCACAGTTTGAGACATTTTTTGGGACAATATGTACAGCCAGACCCAAACTGATCAGTTTTACAGAAAACTGCAGCTTCTTGTCTGTGAATTCTAATGATCCTTACAGTATGTCAGGAAGGCTGTGAACAGAAAATGTTCTCTGAACACTGTGAATTCAGGATGTCATCCAAGAATATATGAGACAAGTGCGATCACAGAAATACTCCAGCAATCGGCTGTTCAGAGGACAGTCAGAATGTCAAATCATGTTGAATTACTGTAAGAAAATGAGCTTGCTAACCAAAACATCAATGAAGAATTTGAGGTTGTTCAACACATTTTAATTAGTTATTTTTCAGCTCAGACGATGAGGTAATCCACTCACAAAAATAACAAATATAGCGTTTGACATCATGGATGGCTCATTATCAGGAGATTCTTGATACACAGAATTCACAGCCATGAGTTTGTGGTTGCAGTGGATCATTTATTCATCAAACTGTGGGTGGATTGTGTTATTTATGAGGCTCGGAGGGTAGCGTTGCTTTGCAGGAACAATACAATGCAACCATTACAAGATCTAAAGCATTCAAACAGGTGCAAGGGGACTGACATTTAGCAAGTCTGTTCTCTTGTGTGATTGGCTATCACCTGTTCCACACTGTAAAAAATGTCTGTCATTTTAACAGTAAAAGAATTAATAAAAATTAATAAAAACAATAATTGGCGTTCCCACAATTCCCTGCATGACCATCATATTTCACTATATTTTACGGGAATGGTTATGATGTTTCTTATGTTTAATATCAGTACATACACATTGGGATTGTTCTGTATATTTAATGTAGTTTAATGAATGTTTCCTGCATTATTTCAGTCTCGCGTGTTTCTCTGATGGTGTTTAGTGTTTGTGTGTCTCTGCATGTTTATTAGTCATTGTTCATGGAAGAGACACTAATGGTGAACTTGAGGTCATCATGTGCTCTTGAGTCATTTTTCGGAGATTAACAAAAAACCTTATAAAGTAAAAAGCAGATTTTTACAGTTTCAGTACGTTTTTTACTGTAAATTTTACTGTAGAGTTTTTAATCAGTGGTCATGGAAATTACAACAGTCAATCATTATCTGTTATTAAAACTTAGCTGCAAGGTTTGCTGATTTAAATGACCCAAAAGTTATTTACTCACCCATATGTCCTTCTTCCATACACAATAAATGTTCAGTCACCATTTATTCTCAGTGTATGAATAAAAGACGCAATGAAAGTTAAAGTGACTGAGACAAAACAACATGAGGGTGAATTAATGATGACAGAATTTCCATTTTGGCACTTTTATTTTAAAACGGCAATCTGCCTTCGTATTTGGGACAGTATTGTAAAATAAGGGGCTTTCTGAAATTTGAGTTAGTCCATTCCAGGGTCATTTTCTCCATTCTTAAAACAACCGTGAGGCAAAGTGAAATCTCCTAGTACACGGTGCCATATAAAGCTTTCTTTAGACTGTTTAATGAATAATTGATACAGTGGAGGGAAACGGTTTCTATTAATAGGTCTAGAAGAGAGTCTACATGCATGTCCCAACACTCCCATAGAAGGGATTTGAGGGAAGGTTTGCCGAGCAGATAAAGCGGTAGTCCAAAGAATGACCTCCAGTCATGTTAAAAACACTATTTCATCTAGAAATGTCCTTTTATCGCTTTTCAGTTGTTCTTATTTGGAAAGAGTAGTTATTATATTGTATGTAAATGTCTATACCTTTTGTACACTAAATAATTATGCACAAACGTTTCATTTATATCCAAACAAACATCAGTTTGTTAAAAAAATATATATTTTTTTTAACTTTGTTTGGTACTGAAATATTTGTATTTATTATACAGTATGTATTGTATGCCCTTTCCACAAAGGATACACACCTTTTAATTTGACCAGAAGCAGCCTATATTAGAAGGTATCATTACCTTCACATTGATGATGCCTTAAAGGGACAGTACACCCAAAAATGAAAATTATCTCATCATTTACTCATCCTCACGCCATCACGGATGTGTTTGACTTTCTTTCATCAGTAGAACACAAACGAAGATTTTTAGAAGAATATCTCAGCTTCGTAGGTCCGTACAATGTAAGTAAATGGAGACCAGAACTTTGAAGCTCAAAAAATCACATAAAGGCAGCATAAAATAATCCATATGTCTCCAGTGGTTTAATCCACATCATCAGAAGTGATATAATAGGTGTGGGTGAGAAACAGATCAACATTTAAGTCCTTTTTTACTCTAAATCTCCACTTTCACTTTTAAATCTGAAAGTCACATGTTGTGCCTGTTTAGTTTCACTTAAGTTAAAAAATACGAGTAAAAAACGTACTTAAATGTTCTCACCCACAACATATTAACCACTGGAGTCATATGGATTACTTTTATGATTTTCTTTAGAGCTACAAATGTCTGGTCACCATTCACTTTCATTATATGGACCTATAGAGATAAGACATTTTTCTAAAAATCCTCATTTATGTTCTGTAGAATAAAGAAAGTCACACTCCTCTGGGATGGCACGAGGGTGAGTAAATGATGAGAGAATTTTCATTTTTGGGTGAACTATCCCTTTAAAATGACACATACATAGGAGGCTCCCTAGGTGAGCAGAGCCATCGTGTGTGTGTGTGTGTGTGTGTATTGAGGGGAAATAAGTAGACAGCTCAAACTTCCATAAATGTCTTTTAAGGGACGGGGGGAGGGGATGCATACACCTCATTACATAAGGAGCTGTCTGGTTTTCCTTTCAGTATTTTGACTGTACTTACCTGTGAGTGATTTCACACACCCGCTGTCTGTGTCATCATAGATACAATCTGTCTGTCCACTCATAAATGTGTTTTCCAATCTTGAGACAGCTTTTTACCATAAAAACAGTAATGTTTTGTTGTAAATAGCAATAGCTATTTTATAGCCAAGACTTTAGGTAACCTCCTCGTGGTCACTATGATGTGGTTTGCTCTTGGTGGGCCGTGTGGTGAGTTGTGCGTGGATGCCATGGAGAAGCCACATGCGCTAGGTCTCCATGGTAACGCGCTCAACAAGCCACGTGATGAGATGCACGGGTTGACAGGCTCAGACGCGGACGCAACTGAGATTCGTCCTCCGCCACCCGGATTGAGGCGAGTCACTATGCCACCATGAGGACATAGAGCGCATTGGGAATTGGGCGTTCCAAACTTGGGAGAAAAGATACATGTCTATATTCACAGGAGTGAAAAGTGTGACAACTAGTCCCGGTCACCCTATACTGTATACAGCACATATAGAGAGCAAAGACCCACTTAACACTAATTGTCAGTGTTCAGACAGTGAATATGTGTGTTTTGTCTCTCTGGTCACGCACACATAGACACACTGTGTTCACCTGACATGATCATGCATGCCTGGCATGGATTTACTCACAATGATAATGTGACTCATGTCGCTGTCTATGGAATGTTTTTGAGTCAGGATGTGCGCATGGACGAAAAAACATTTGTCATGTTTCAAAAAGGACAAAAAATATGAGAAAAAACAACCCAACTGTAGTCTATTCAACATGTGCGCTGTATTCCACGTGTTCTGATGCCAGCTTTATTTTTTTTTTTATTTTTTTTTTAAAGGAACATACTGAAATTTATGTTGTTATTCACTGAAAATCTCCAATGTCCCATTATCAAATGTCATTCTCCAATCCACTTCATTTCAACTGGCTCAGTGCATACAGATACGCCACATCAATGGCATCAAAACTATAATGCGCTAATACTGAATGTTGAATTCGTCGTGGACTGATTTTCAGTGTATAACTACTTAAATTTCTGCCTTTTCCACATACAAAGAAAATAGCTAAGTCTATATGATCTACATCTAGGGTGCCTTTTTTGTCATTTTTGGGCCCTGGACAACATCTCCTTTGGGGTTACATGTAAACAATACCAGCGTACAGGTGTGAAATGTCATGAGGGTGAGTAAATAATGACAGAAATGTCATTTTTGGGTGAACTGTTACTTTAAAAGTCAAATTCACACACGTCTGCATGAGCACGCCACAATAACGGGGGGACCCAGATGAGTTCCAGCATGTCTCCCGTTACTGCTGGTGGAGAAATTAACATTCAGGGCAGCACAAAACTCAGTGGCACACACAAACAAACTTGAAAAGGAACAGAGAGACGGGGATAAATCGATTGAGATGCAGAGAAAGTGCTGGAAGGACTGAGTGAGAGAGAAGTGCTTCATGAAGAAAGAGAGAGACAGGACGGTGGGAGGGCGGCAGACGAGTGTGGGGGTGTACAGAGGGAGGCGACGAGTGGAAATAAAAAGGGAAGGTGGAAGAGAGGAATGCATAAGTGTGAAAGAAAGTAGCGAGGAAGTTTTCTGGAGAGAAGATTTCATTCAAAAAGGAGGAAACAGAAGCTATCGAGATCTATCAAGACTTTCATCACAAAGGTATACTGTAATAATAATCCTGAGGGTTTTACAGGTTACCATGACAAACAGAGCTATAATACTGGTGTGTGTGTGTGTGTGTGTTTTACCATGTTACCATGGATTTCAAATTACTAGTTACTTTTGTAACAGTTATGCTGCTACTGTAAAATCATAAAAAAGCATTATCATAGGAGCTATTTCTTAATTTAAGATATTTTCAGAATCTTTTCTGTCATTTTGATTATAACAGTTTATAACAGTTGATGTTACTACCAAATTACCAGTTTTATTATTGTATTATAACTGCAATACGTTTTTAAAGTGAATGCGCTCATCTAAAACGTGCCACTATAATGCTTGGATGTTGTGGGCGGTGCCAGTGTGTTGCTAAGCATGTTGCTATGTGGTTGCTATGGTGTTCTGCGTGGATATTCCAGATACTGGATGACTCAGGACAGTGGCGATCAACAACTTTGGGGGTTTCGCGCTATTGTCTCAGGGTCTCTCCTTCAGTTGAACTTTTGTTGCCCATTAGTCTGTAGCGTGGGGGATTTCGCCAAACCCACTTGCGCCTTGATTTAGCGTATGCTTGCACGAAAATACCAAAACTTCACGGCCATGCCCACTGACTTTGCGCTTATGATTTATGGCATAGCGCTACGCTTAACTCTTAAAATAAGACCCTTTGGAATTTTCTGCCTATATTAAAGGGAAAAAAGTAAATCCAGTCACTTAGAAAAGTAAAAGCACAACTACTAACTTAACTACATTCTTCAGGAATGTGAAATGCAAATGAACCGGTTAAAATAAATGATTCATATAGGAACTCCAATTTATTTTATTGAGTCGGTTTGTTCGGACAGTTTATGTAAATGACCAGGTTAAGATAAATGATTCAAATCGAAACTCTGATTCATTTTAGTGAGTCACTTCATTCGAACAGTTCATGTTAATGAACCGGTTAAAATAAATGATTCATATCGGAACTCCGATTCATTGTAGTGAGTCACTTCATTCGAACAGTTCATGTTAATGACCAGGTAAAATAAATTATTCAAATCAGAACTCCGATTCATTTTAGTGAGTCACATCATTCGGACAGTTCATGTTAATGAACCGGTTAAAATAAATGATTCAAATCAGAACTCCGATTCATTTTAGTGAGTCACTTCATTCAGACAGTTCATGTAATGAACCGGTTAAAATAAATGATTCATATCGGAACTCCGATTCATTGTAGTGAGTCACTTCATTCGAACAGTTCATGTTAATGACCAGGTAAAATAAATGATTCAAATCGAAACTCTGATTCATTTTAGTGAATCACTTCATTCGGACAGTTCATGTTAATGAACTGGTTAAAAATAAATGATTCATATTGGAACTCTGATTCATTGTAGTGAGTCACTTCATTCGAACAGTTCATGTTAATGACCAGGTTAAAATAAATGATTCAAATCAGAACTCCGATTCCTTTTAGTGAGTGTTCGTTCGGACAGTTCATGTTAATGAACCGTTTAAAATAAATGATTCAAATCAGAACTCTGATTCATTTTAATGAGTCACTTCATTCGAACAGTTCATGTTAATGAATCGGTTAAAATAAATGATTCAAATCAGAACTCTGAATCATTTTAGTGAGTCACTTCATTCGAACAGTTCATGTTAATGAACCGGTTAAAATAAATGATTCAAATCAGAACTCCGATTCATTTTATTGAGTCGGTTTGTTCGGACAGTTTATGTAAATGACCAGGTTAAGATAAATGATTCAAATCGAAACTCTGATTCATTTTAGTGAGTCACTTCATTCGAACAGTTCATGTTAATGAACCGGTTAAAATAAATGATTCAAATCAGAACTCCGATTCATTTTAGTGAATCACTTCATTCGGACAGTTCATGTTAATGAACCGGTTAAAATAAATGATTCAAATCAGAACTCTGATTCATTTTAGTGAGTCACTTCATTCGGACAGTTCATGTTAATGAACCGGTTAAAATAAATGATTCAAATCAGAACTCTGATTCATTTTAATGAGTCACTTCATTCGAACAGTTCATGTTAATGAATCGGTTAAAATAAATGATTCAAATCAGAACTCTGAATCATTTTAGTGAGTCACTTCATTCGAACAGTTCATGTTAATGAACCGGTTAAAATAAATGATTCAAATCAGAACTCCGATTCCTTTTAGTGAGTGTTCGTTCGGACAGTTCATGTTAATGAACCGTTTAAAATAAATGATTCAAATCAGAACTCTGATTCATTTTAATGAGTCACTTCATTCGAACAGTTCATGTTAATGAATCGGTTAAAATAAATGATTCAAATCAGAACTCTGAATCATTTTAGTGAGTCACTTCATTCGAACAGTTCATGTTAATGAACCGGTTCAAATAAATGATTCAAATCAGAACTCCGATTCATTTTATTGAGTCGGTTTGTTCGGACAGTTCATGTAAATGACCAGGTTAAAATAAATGATTCAAATCGAAACTCTGATTCATTTTAGTGAATCACTTCATTTGGACAGTTCATGTTAATGAACCGGTTAAAATAAATGATTCAAATCAGAACTCTGATTCATTTTAGTGAGTCACTTCATTCGGACAGTTCATGTTAATGAACCTGTTAAAATAAATGATTCAAATCAGAACTCCGATTCATTTTAGTGAGTCACTTCATTCAGACAGTTCATGTTAATGAATCGGTTAAAATAAATGATTCAAATCAGAACTCTGATTCATTGTAGTGAGTCACTTCATTCAGACAGTTCATGTAAATGACCAGGTTAAAATAAATGATTCAAATCGAAACTCTGATTCATTTTAGTGAGTCACTTCATTCGGACAGTTCATGTTAATGAACCGGTTAAAATAAATGATTCAAATCAGAACTCCGATTCATTTTAGTGAGTCACTTCATTCGAACAGTTCATGTTCATGAATCGGTTAAAATAAATGATTCAAATCAGAACTCCGATTCATTTTATTGAGTCGGTTTGTTCGGACAGTTCATGTAAATGACCAGGTTAAAATAAATGATTCAAATCGAAACTCTGATTCATTTTAGTGAATCACTTCATTTGGACAGTTCATGTTAATGAACCGGTTAAAATAAATGATTCAAATCAGAACTCTGATTCATTTTAGTGAGTCACTTCATTCGGACAGTTCATGTTAATGAACCTGTTAAAATAAATGATTCAAATCAGAACTCCGATTCATTTTAGTGAGTCACTTCATTCAGACAGTTCATGTTAATGAATCGGTTAAAATAAATGATTCAAATCAGAACTCTGATTCATTGTAGTGAGTCACTTCATTCAGACAGTTCATGTAAATGACCAGGTTAAAATAAATGATTCAAATCGAAACTCTGATTCATTTTAGTGAATCACTTCATTCGGACAGTTCATGTTAATGAACCGGTTAAAATAAATGATTTAAATCAGAACTCCGATTCATTTTGGTGAGTCACTTCATTCGAACAGTTCATGTTAATGAACCGGTTAAAATAAATGATTCAAATCAGAACTCTGATTCATTTTAATGAGTCACTTCATTCGAACAGTTCATGTTAATGAATCGGTTAAAATAAATGATTCAAATCAGAACTCTGAATCATTTTAGTGAGTCACTTCATTCGAACAGTTCATGTTAATGAACCGGTTAAAATAAATGATTCAAATCAGAACTCCGATTCATTTTAGTGAATCACTTCATTCGGACAGTTCATGTTAATGAACCGGTTAAAAATAAATGATTCATATCGGAACTCTGATTCATTGTAGTGAGTCACTTCATTCGAACAGTTCATGTTAATGACCAGGTTAAAATAAATGATTCAAATCAGAACTCCGATTCCTTTTAGTGAGTGTTCGTTCGGACAGTTCATGTTAATGAACCGTTTAAAATAAATGATTCAAATCAGAACTCTGATTCATTTTAATGAGTCACTTCATTCGAACAGTTCATGTTAATGAATCGGTTAAAATAAATGATTCAAATCAGAACTCTGAATCATTTTAGTGAGTCACTTCATTCGAACAGTTCATGTTAATGAACCGGTTAAAATAAATGATTCAAATCAGAACTCCGATTCATTTTAGTGAATCACTTCATTCAGACAGTTCATGTTAATGAACCGGTTAAAATAAATGATTCAAATCAGAACTCTGATTCATTTTAGTGAGTCACTTCATTCGGACAGTTCATGTTAATGAATCGGTTAAAATAAATGATTCAAATCAGGACTCTGAATCATTTTAGTGAGTCACTTCATTCGAACAGTTCATGTTAATGAACCGGTTAAAATAAATGATTCAAATCAGAACTCCGATTCATTTTAGTGAATCACTTCATTCGGACAGTTCATGTTAATGAACCGGTTAAAATAAATGATTCAAATCAGAACTCTGATTCATTTTAGTGAGTCACTTCATTCGGACAGTTCATGTTAATGAACCGGTTAAAATAAATGATTCAAATCAGAACTCCGATTCATTTTAGTGAGTCACTTCATTCAGACAGTTCATGTTAATGAACTGGTTAAAATAAATTATTCAAATCAGAACTCCGATTCCTTTTAGTGAGTGTTCGTTCGGACAGTTCATGTTAATGAACCGTTTAAAATAAATGATTTAAATCTGAACTCTGATTCATTTTAGTGAGTCACTTCATTCGGACAGTTCATGTTAATGAACCTGTTAAAATAAATGATTCAAATCAGAACTCCGATTCATTTTAGTGAGTCACTTCATTCAGACAGTTCATGTTAATGAATCGGTTAAAATAAATGATTCAAATCAGAACTCCAATTCATTTTAGTGAGTCACTTCATTCGGACAGTTCATGTTAATGACCAGGTAAAATAAATGATTCAAATCGAAACTCCGATTCATTTTAGTGAGTCACTTCATTTGGACAGTTCATGTTAATGAACTGTTTAAAATAAATGATTAAAATCAGAACTCTGATTCATTGTAGTGAGTCACTTCATTCGAACAGTTCATGTTAATGACCAGGTTAAAATAAATGATTCAAATCAGAACTCCGATTCCTTTTAGTGAGTGTTCGTTCGGACAGTTCATGTTAATGAATCGGTTAAAATAAATGATTAAAATCAGAACTCTGATTCATTTTAGTGAATCACTTCATTCAGACAGTTCATGTTAATGAACCGGTTAAAATAAATGATTCAAATCAGAACTCTGATTCATTTTAGTGAGTCACTTCATTCGGACAGTTCATGTTAATGAATCGGTTAAAATAAATGATTCAAATCAGAACTCTGATTCATTTTAGTGAGTCACTTCATTCGGACAGTTCATGTTAATGAACCGGTTCAAATAAATGATTTAAATCAGAACTCCGATTCATTTTAGTGAGTCACTTCATTAGAACAGTTCATGTTAATGAACCGGTTCAAATAAATGATTCAAATCAGAACTCCGATTCATTTTAGTGAGTCACTTCATTTGGACAGTTCATGTTAATGAACTGTTTAAAATAAATGATTAAAATCAGAACTCTGATTCATTGTAGTGAGTCACTTCATTCGAACAGTTCATGTTAATGACCAGGTTAAAATAAATGATTCAAATCAGAACTCCGATTCCTTTTAGTGAGTGTTCGTTCGGACAGTTCATGTTAATGAATCGGTTAAAATAAATGATTAAAATCAGAACTCTGATTCATTTTAGTGAATCACTTCATTCAGACAGTTCATGTTAATGAACCGGTTAAAATAAATGATTCAAATCAGAACTCTGATTCATTTTAGTGAGTCACTTCATTCGGACAGTTCATGTTAATGAATCGGTTAAAATAAATGATTCAAATCAGAACTCTGATTCATTTTAGTGAGTCACTTCATTCGGACAGTTCATGTTAATGAACCGGTTCAAATAAATGATTTAAATCAGAACTCCGATTCATTTTAGTGAGTCACTTCATTAGAACAGTTCATGTTAATGAACCGGTTCAAATAAATGATTCAAATCAGAACTCCGATTCATTTTAGTGAGTGTTCGTTCGGACAGTTCATATAAATGAACTAGTTCACATAAACGATTCACTGATTCATTAGAGCCCTTCTGAAGCATTTAAAGGTATAGTTCACCCCAAAATGAAGCTTATGTCATCATTTACTCACCTTCAATTTGTACAGCAAAATGTTATAGTATCATATGGGTATTATAGTATATTTACAAACATTTTCTTGAAAGCTTCAATGTAATTTGTTACGTTTTGCACAGATTCAAAGTAGCTTCACCAACAATGTTGATAGCCTCTGTGTTGGTCCAACAGTTTATCGTCATTTTATAGAAATTTTTAACAAACTGGCATGAAATTTTTACATTTAAATTGCCTCTTTTTGGCTTGTGTCATGTTTCCATGGTAACTGGAGGATGATGAGCCCCAGGGTTCATTCCATTGAGATGCTGGAAATAATTTAGTTAAATGGGAAAAAAAACCCGCTACGCATTTTATTTTACATAATGTGACACATTTCTGAGTGAAATTGGATAATCAATGAGAACAAGTGTAGGATGAGATTCATTTATACTCAGAGATGTCATTGGAGAGTGAAAAAGTGGGCTCTATATGACTGGTGATAAGAGGGGAGGGGCCTGATGATGTCACCCGAAAAGTAAAGTCGTTTCAGAGGCTGAGCAAGATGAAAGATTGACTATTTTTACCTTTGGTAAAACATGCTCTAATCATGCACAATAAGACCAGGAATGTCCATTTTCGACTCATGTTGACTTTAAAATAGCAGTTTATTGAGAATTGCTTCGTTCGTGTGTCTTGTTTGATTATGTTTCAATGAACGGAGATGCCAAAATTAACTTTTTTTGTTACATCAATACAGGGTCAAGATGATGCCTGATTCACAGGTCACATTCCTCCTTCTATTCCTATTGGAGTCCATCTGCGCCGCATCTGTTGGCCTATCATTGCTTCAGCAACCCGTCGCACGTGTTCGCATTACCGAAGTCGAGGACTACGACTATGAAGACACCACAAAGATGACACTCGCCCCAAAACTGCCCAGTAACACCACCACCCGAGTCCCACAGCTTTGTGACTATGACCCCTGTGTGGCTCAAACGAGCCCTTGCATTGAGATCGCAACAAACACGGGGTGCCTCTGTCCTGGGTTGACGGGTCCGGAGGTGCGGCCCGGAGCTCCGAAACTTCGGGAGGTGAAACTGGACCACTCGGGTGAGGTGATCGTGCACTGGTGTGCTCCACTATCAACTGTCATGCATTACAAAGTCACGCTAAAAGGCGGAGAAGGCCAAGAGTGGGTCTATGGGGAATTTTTGAGGAATGGTGCAGTACCCAAGCTGAAAGTCGGGGAGGCGGTGTGTGTGGCGGCCGTCAATCAGGCAGGGGTCAGCGAAGAGGAGTGTGCCCCATATGAACCGGCACAGCCGAATCAAGCCACTACGAGCGCAGGGATCATCGCCGGGTGTGTCGGCATCCTGGTGCTAGTTGGCTCATTGGTTGCCGTGTTGCTATGGCGACGGAGGTGTCGAAAGGGCAGTATGAGGGAAGGGGAGGGGCTCGGCAATCCTTCGTACACGAATGATGGAGCACTATAAAGACAGACAGGAAGTGATGCCTTCACACAGGAAATATCCAAATGCTAAAATTTAAACATTTCAAAATGATGAGGACAATGGACCTGCGATGCATGGACACTGAAAATGCTCGACCATGCCCTCGCCTCCTCATTCACCACTAAACTGCTGGGACTGGTTCTGAATTATTTTTATTGTGCGATTGTTTGTTATGTTTAAATTTAACATAAAATCTAAATTGACCCTATTTGCTGGTATTGTATGCTACTGAGCACCATAGAGGACAAGGAGAGAAATTATTTGGGCTCCCTAGCAATTATTTTGTGTTCCCTCGCAATACCTTTATCCATCCCTTATGAAAAATAACCATGGGTTTCTATGGTAACCATACCTGAACTATGGTATTTGTAGTAAAACTATAGTAACCACAAAATGTACCATAGTTTTGCTACAGTAGCCATATTTTAAGCATGATATTAGTATTAAAATCATAGTAATAATAAAGAAAAGCCAAAACTATGGTAATAAAATCATATTCATTCTGCCAAAAAAATATTGTTTTTATATTTTACTATAGTAAGACAAACTGTGATTGCAAAAGAATGAAAAACGTATTGCGAGGGAACGCAAAAACATATTGCGAGGGAACTCAAAAAACGTATTGCGAGGGAACGCAAAAACATATTGCGAGGGAACTCAAAAAACGTATTGCGAGGGAACTCAAAAAACGTATTGCGAGGGAACGCAAAAACATATTGCGAGGGAACTCAAAAAACATATTGCGAGGGAACTCAAAAAACGTATTGCGAGGGAACGCAAAAAACGTATTGCGAGGGAACGCAAAAAACGTATTGCGAGGGAACGCAAAAACGTATTGCGAGGGAACTCAAAAAACGTATTGCGAGGGAACGCAAAAAACGTATTGCGAGGGAACGCAAAAAACGTATTGCGAGGGAACGCAAAAACGTATTGCGAGGGAACGCAAAAAACGTATTGCGAGGGAACTCAAAAACTTATTGCGAGGGAACTCAAAAAACGTATTGCGAGGGAACGCAAAAAACGTATTGCGAGGGAACGCAAAAACGTATTGCGAGGGAACGCAAAAAACGTATTGCGAGGGAACGCAAAAAACGTATTGCGAGGGAACTCAAAAAACGTATTGCGAGGGAACGCAAAAAACGTATTGCGAGGGAACGCAAAAAACGTATTGCGAGGGAACTCAAAAAACGTATTGCGAGGGAACGCAAAAAACGTATTGCGAGGGAACGCAAAAAACGTATTGCGAGGGAACGCAAAAAACGTATTGCGAGGGAACTCAAAAAACGTATTGCGAGGGAACGCAAAAAACGTATTGCGAGGGAACGCAAAAAACGTATTGTGAGGGAACTCAAAAACGTATTGCGAGGGAACTCAAAAAACGTATTGTGAGGGAACTCAAAAACGTATTGCGAGGGAACTCAAAAAACGTATTGTGAGGGAACTCAAAAACGTATTGCGAGGGAACGCAAAAAATTTATTGCGAGGGAACGCAAAATTATTTCTGAAAATAAATTCCCTCCCTGTCCTCTAGGGGGCTCCGTATGATTACAGTATAAGTACACGTTCTTTTGAAGAAAAATATTTGTACTTTTAAAATCTTTCATCAAAATGTAACAACTTAGTCCTGAACGACTTTTCGGCTGATGTCACAATGCTAAACAACAACCAAATATTGTAATGTAAAGCAGCCCTGTCCTACATTTTTACTGTCGAATATTCTGATTCACTTGTAAATACATTAAATTTAGGAAGTAATATGAGTTATGAATGTCTTTAACGTTTAACGTTTAACTTATGTTACTCTAACTTTTAGGAAGCGATTCAGGGTTTTACAGCTACTTAGTTAAAGAGTAACTACTGAAAATTAAATAATATTTTTTAATACGTTTTTTAACTAGTAGCTTTTAAATAATAATAATAATAATAATAATACAAAAATTGCATTTGCTTGACTGAATTTGATGGAATTTCGTAAATCTAGACAATGAATTGAGCGCTGGTTGCTCTTGCGTAAACACGGTTACACGTATGGCCAGTAGATCTGAGCGTATCGCGTGGGCTTTACTGGAAATCACTGATAACATAAATGAAACTGTGATATAGTTTTATGGTACAGTGACTTCTTTGAGCAATGCTGCATTAATCGCACATGTGAGATTCAGGGAAATTTCCATCCGACTTTGTCAGTCAAGTCTTCCTTTGCTAACTACTAATTTCAGTTTATTGCTGTTATATAAAGTCTGTATGACTGCCAGGAAGATATTTGCCAGTGGTATTTATTGCTTAGAATTTACAATGTATATAAATATGATATAATAGCATATCACGCATAGCATCAATAAATCTCAATAAACAAATTAAAACTAAAAGTATGGATAGAAGGAATGGAAGTATTTCTATGCAACATATAATAGATTTAAACTGGAGTAGCTCAGCGGGTAAAGATCTGGCCTGGTCCGAAAGTCCGGGACAGTGTGTTGGTGCCTCTTTGTGTTGCTCAGATAATGAATTAATTGAGCTGTAGTAATTGTAGAAGACATTTTTGTCCTCTGTACAAAGAAACAAAGGAAGAGATTTGACCTGAGGTTAACTTCATCATGGGGGGATCTGCCGTTTATCTCCAAACATTCTGTCCCAAAGCATTCCTCACACACCATTGACCCATGAGGGAATGTTATACAATGTCAGATGTAACATTGCTGTTAATGTTTCGTGTTTAAGAACATACTTGTTTTTTGCCAACTTTGTAATGAAATATAAAGTGCTGTAATATTGTCCTATGTTATTATTAGTGTTTGTTAACACATTTTATTCTTGTTTTAGACATAAATGTAACTAAATGTAGAGGTTTATGCTGAAAACAACAACAACAAAAAGTTTTTGTCAATGGGCCAAGGAAAATAAATTGATCTCAGAAGAGTATTCTGTGAAAATAAGTGTGTCCTCTGGGAATGTATATAGATATACAGTACATTTCCTGTTGAGTTCTGCTACTTTCATTATGATGTATTACTCATTGCAAAAGTATGCTAAATGCATGATACGGCTAGTTTGAGAGTCACAATGACCCAATCTTCCTTGACTTTTCCAATAGTAATCCAAACCTGAAATTCAACCTTCTGAATGAAGCCAACGAGAAATAATATTTTTATATAAAAGGCAATAACTGTCTGGTAGGGACATGTCCCACACATAAATGTCGCCTATGTTTATTTAATAAAGAAATCTCTCCTTTTAAAAATATTGAGCAAATAAGGTTCATAATGGACTGGGGAGCGACCTATAAAACCAGCCATATCTGTCCTATGCTTTCTCGTGATAAACTAGGTTACCTGTAACATTAAAGCACATCTTGTCTGCAAAAAATACTCATCAAGATGGACGACCAACCTAATAAATGTGTTAAAAACATGGGTAGCACATTTAGAGAGGTATGTCATTTTTCACCCCTGGCAACACAAAGTAAGAGGATGCATTGCGACCCCTGGAAAAACATCTCTCATAACGGAACAAATTAATTAATTAAGAAACTCTGCAAGATTATAATCTCTATGAGTAATAATACAATGCAAACTCTGTGACATCCACCAAACACACATTTACAGCAAATCCTGTTTTACTTTTCTTACGCTTTTTATACTTTGATTTGGAAAAAATCCACAAAGCAATGACCTGCCTGAAGATATATTCTAACTAAACCAAAGACTAGTTAGCCCAGGATGGACCACTTGTATTAAAATGAATGGGAGAAATTGGAACGCCCAAAAGAAGCTCATTGTACATAGGTGCCACGGTTTGTTCCTGGGAGGCAGCAGATGTCCTAACCCCGCCCTAATCCTAACCAGGCCGACAGTAACAACACATGGCACCTTTCGACCATCATGCTAAAAGGACCTCTCCTTTGAGATTCAGACCGTCTGATCGTCTGTCAGTCAACTTGACAATGTGGATAAGCTTGAGCAGCCTGTAAAATAGCATTTTTTTAGTGTGATCTGAGCTAAAGAAACCATTGAACTGCTGATCTGAAATATTTCCTTGACCAAACGTTTTGGAGATTTTGGTCTTTCCCCATTGAAGTAGATAGGAGCTGTACATTTAATGTGGCATAAAAAAATTGCTGCCCTGGAAGTAACTTGTCTTGAAAGCACTGGTGTAGAATTGGGGATACCCCCAATATATATATATATATATATATATATATATATATATATATATATATATACACATAATAAATTGATCAGTGTGTTTAATGCATTTTTTGCATCTGTGCTGTTGCATAAAACAAGCAAAATTGAACGCTCAACAGTCCCGCCTTTAAAAGTTAAAAGAGCCAATCAGCTTTTAGATACAGATATCACCTGTTAATCAACTCTAGAACGCGCATGCGCATTCGTTATTCAAGCCCGTAAAATTGCGTTTTTTAACTTAATACGAGGTAAAGTATCACAATTTATGATTCCAGTATTGCCAGATTTTATTGCTGATTTGAAATATGTTCTTTGATCATAATTTTAACTAACAGTTTTTTAGATGTTGGTCTTTATCCATTCAAGTAGATAGTAGCTGCACTGGCACGACTGGAAATAACTTCCCGAGAGCGTTCCTTGACTTGCTAGAATAATTTTGGTTAAACTCCGATTTTTGTGCTATTTTTTTAAAAACATTTATAACTAAATATGTATACTAAAACCAGATTATCAGTAAAAACTTAATGATACATTACCCTCATTTGAGCTGGATTTTTATCCTCTCTATCTCTCTCTTTTTTTATATACGTGTGTGAACTTTTATTTTGAAAGGCTGTCATTGATCTGGTCCTTCTGTCGCTAGCTTCACTGTTGATCTCTGGATGTAGCGGCCCGTGAGCTATCCGTCAGTCAGAACCTCCGCTCAGCTGCGGGTTGATGGATACCCACAACTGGTGACAGTGTCATTTGCTTTGGGCTCGGATAGAGATGTCCACACCGGGTTATACCAATCCGAACTCGTCCGTGAATAATTACGGCATGAACGCGACGCAGAATGGAGGCGGAGCGGCATCCTGTCACAATGGTGGGGGATTAAAGCAACGAGTTCAGAGTTAGAGGCTAAGTGCTGAAATCACATTCAGATACAGATGCCGTAACTAACAGGCTACATGCTAAGCTAAAATGCTAACGGCTAAAATCACATTTAAATCCAATTGAAAGGCTAAAATGCTAAGTGCTAAGATAACCGGTTGCAGGCCCAAGCTAAATCACATCTGTGTCTCTGGGGTGAAGACTTCGACCTTAAAGGCTCTAAATATAAAACAAATATATATATATATATATTCCTGTCATTTAAAACATACAGCGACTGTTGGTGTATTTTAATGACTATTAATGTAAACAACAACTTAGATCAGTTGTTTTTATTCTGGTTTCAAAGGGGTTAATGGTGCGGGTTATTGATCCTCTCGGGGGTTTCATGTTGTAGATCTACATTATGAACCGAAAGTGTCATATTAGTTATTATGTGACTCTGTGGATCACTGTGGTCTTCAGATCACCGCTGATTATTTACTGTAAACAGGATGTCCAGGGGGGGATGCGGGGAGAGGTCCCCCCCCCCCATTATTTATACCATGATAAATGTAAACATACAAATGCTTTACGATGCAATGGAAGTCAATGGGGCCAATTTTTGGAGGGATTAAAAGCAGAAATGTGAAGCTTATTATTTTATAACAGCACTTACATTAATTCTTCTGTTAAAACACACGTGTTACTGAGCTGTAAAGTTGTTTAAATTGGTAGTTTTACAGTCGTTTTAGGGTTTGTTGACATTACATCATCATGGCAATGAAATTGTAAAAATGGCAATAACTTGACAGAAAATGTGAGTAAGTAATTTTATCATGCTAAAATCCTGTTAACATGTACAGGAAACCAGATAAAAAAAAAACGACTTTGCTCCAAATGGCTGTTTTAGTTGCCATATCACAGAATTGCTCGATTTAGATGGCTGTTTAAAAACAAGATAGAAAGCCAAAGAATAGACAGCTGATGGCTCATTAATCGGGTGTTCAATATACATATATATAGGCCCATTTGCATTCCCCTTTTGTCTCATAATTTTTCACACCCCTTTCAGAATGTATGCAAATATATACTGAGATAAAATATATTTTTTTCGTTATTATTATTTAGTACTGCCCTTCAGAATCTACATAAGTATAACATGCATATATATATATATATATATATATATATATATATATATATATATATATATATATATTAGTGTGTTGTAGGGATGCACCGATACCCCTTTTTCTCTTCTGATATCGTAAATCTCAGTATCAGCTGATACCGCTCCCGATCCGATACCAGTGTTGTTGTTTTTTTGTTGCATAATTAGTTTATAATATCTTTACATTATTGTGTGGAACTAACTGGGTGTTCTCTAATATGTAAAGAAACACAAACCTCTAACTACACTTTATTTCAATATAGTTGTATAGCTTATTAAGAAACACTTTATTATTAACTAGTATACTGGATAATGTAGCAATTAACAGTAATTCCATTCTACAGTAGAAAAGACACCAGTGTTTTATTTTTGCTTTTGTTTTCCCAAAAATGTTTCAACGTGCATCTGGACTTTAAATGATCCAGATCTCTTTTTTTTGTTCAATTTAGTTAATCAGTCCACTTTTCATTCACACAGTTATTTTTTTAATATCCTAAATATTGTTATAAATGGTAAACAAATACTAATAATGACAATAATAATAATAATAATATATATTTTTTAATATTATTATTGACTTTTAATTTGAAATACAACAGTAATATATTTAAATCGTGCACTTTTTAAACCCTCACGCTTTTATTTTGACATTCTGATCTCTCCAGGACGTCCTGCATGTGTCTGTTTGTGGGCTAGTTCACAATAGTTTAATTCACTTCTTATTCATATTCTGGTAAATTCCTCCGGTGCCGTTCTAAATGCATATAAGTGAACCGAACATTGAGCATCTACATCTGAGATGTTGTTCTTGAGTAGCGCTATGAAGGCTAAACATAGTGTGTTGGAGCGAGTGACGCTGGAGCTGCGCGTGCATTTGATATATTTACTTCTTAAACAGCCTTTTGTGATTCACAGAGTTATAGCACGTCTTCAAGTGGCTTTGAATAAAATGCACGAGGCATATGAACCCCTTTAATGGTGTTTTTATGGTTCTTTTATGTCATTATTTTGAGCTTGACAGTAACGAACATGACTGACACACATTAGCGGATTTGAATCAGGCTCACCAGACCGATACCGATCCATGTATCGGATCGGTGCATCCCTAGTGTGTTGCCGCCTTGAGCATCAGTGAATGTTTGCACTTTACACCTTGTGGAATAGTTGTGTATGAATCCCTCAATGGTCCTAAGTATAAAAATCCGGATCTCACATCACAAATAAATTATATATATTTATTTAATATATTATGCATATATGTATATATAGATCTTAGTCTTTCTTTACCTTGACTAGATGGACAAAAAGACTATAAGAGTGCAAATTGAATGAAATCCCAGATGCAGTTTATTGTTCTACTCCAATCCCAATCACTAATTACGAGAAGAAAAATGATTTGGTACGTAACACACGGGACAACTATTTTGAAATGTCTGCGCTCCCAGATGTGAACTCACTGAAAAAGTGTCTCGAATTCAAACCGCTAACCTTCATCACCGCTAATGATGAAAATTCACATGTGTCATATTTGAAAAGGATTTGCATGGTGGTGTCACAAATAAAAGTGATGTTGTTTTTGACAGGTCCGGCACAGACGCACCCTGCCATGTATCCAGCAACCAGCTACTACAGTTCTGCTCCACCGCAGGGTTACTCCACCATAGCGGGACACAGCGCCCCTCCGACTGGCAAAGTCTCAGTTTCAAGCACAGACTATAGTGCTGACTATTACATGAACAGCCATGCCCATACGGGAACTTTACCAGGTGCATCTCCGTACCCAACACCACCAGGAACGCATCAGTACCCCACCTCTAATGCCCCAGGGCCCAGAGCATCTCTCCATCACCCGGTACAGCCGTTTCAGCAGGTCACACCCTACACGATGCCAACCGGATACTGCGGACAGCCGTATAATCACCCCTCACAGGGGCAAACTCTTGCTCAGTCTCAGCAGATGCAGGACAGCGTGGTACCGGCATCCAGCGGCAACAACCTCGGCGCACCGCTGTACCCCATCGTTTCTTACCCATCAGCTCCTGGTAGCAGCCAGTATGGCACGCTGAGATCGTCTCAAACAGCTTCTGGGCAGCCACCCGTTCCCACGTTAATGCAACCACCGCCCACCCAGAGTTCTTCACAACAGTATCCTCAAGGGAACGGGGCCACACCCACACCAGCTCATCAAGGATACGGAGCCGCGCCTCTCAGCCAAACAGCCACTGTCAACGGCCAATCAAATGCAGGTTTGTATTGAGGTTATTTTCATTAGATTTATGCTTTGATATGAAATTACGTGAAATCTAGATACAATAGTTGTTGCAATATATATGTCATTAAAACGTTGTGATGCGTCACAATATTTACTGAATATTGTGAATGAATGCATCTTTTGTACTCATAAGACATATTATCCTCTATTTACTGTAAATTGTGCCTGTGGTTTTGGGTTTTGTGACTTTGAAGGTGCGGACTGGACTTTATTTTGCGTGCTAATACAACCTGATCATTTTGTAATATTAAACCGCCTTTTTATGAAGTAATAGTGTCAGCTATTTGTTTTGTATTTTCTAACTTTTCTAATTTAGGTTTAATTTAGAAGGCCATATCTAGCAAACTTTGAATTTATATTTAAATGTTTTAATTATTTAATGTTTATTTATATCATTGTACTTTGTGTTATAAATGTGCAAGATCAGTTTCAAGGAAATTATTAGATGTAGCCCGATATCTTTTACCGATTAATCGGTGAAGATAGTTGCTTTTTGGAACTATCGGTTATCAGCAAAAATTACCGATAGTTTTTATTAGGGCCCGAGCACCGATGGTGCAACTGTGTGCTTTATGCTACATTTCACCTACATGTACAAAAATAGATAAACATGTAACATGCCAATACCTAACTCTTGGACCCATGCCCTAAACTCAACAGGAAGTCAGCCATTTTTATTTTTCTCTTCAATTTTAGCACAGTTTTTGCCATTTCCAGGCCTCATACTTTAACGAACTCCTCCTAGAGATTTCATCAGATCTACTTCATATTTGGTTATTCTAATCTAAAGGCCTTGGTGATGCTAAAATGCGAAGCTTTTGAGTTTTCACTTCGCGGCGTGGCCGTGACAGTCTGACAAATTTCAATGTTTCGCCATGAAACAGGAAGTTGTTATAGCTCAAACATAAAATGTCCAATCTGCTCCAAACTTCACATGTTTTATAAGAGTCCCGGCCTGAACACTTCTATATGCCAATATTCAGTTATAGTCATAGCGCCACCTACTGGCAACAGGAAAGTACATGTTTTACACTGTGATACACTCTTAACATTTAAGTGCTAAAAAAATGCTAAAATTAATTGGGGTGACATTCCCCTGGCACAGCAGCCCCAACGTGCACCCGGTGCGAGATCCCGTTCATTGCTGCTTGCAGCTTTAATTATTATTATTATTATTATTATTATTATTATTATTATTATTCCACCGTGTTCCCCTTTGGCTGAAACTGGAGGACTTTACAGTTAGAACGGCTTAAGTCTACAGCATAACAGTGGCTTCTATAGCTGAAATAAAACCATCATTGACACATCCTGGTGATTTGCTGTGTCTAAATCTTTCATAGTTGACAATATTCATCCATATTTTTTGTCCTCACTTTAATGCATATTTTCTTTTTTAGTTATATAATCAAGTGTTCAAAAATAGCATATACATTGTGTTTCCAGCTTCAAACCATGTGAATGATTGTAAATATTTAGGCTATAATATATAATTTGGTTAATTGTTATTATGGTACATTGTAGCGGGCCAAGTCTCTGTAATTTCAAAATTAGAGTCCTGGTGTGTTTCAGGCTTGATGATATGAAAAAGTCCCACGTTATCCACCAAATTTATTTTCTTCTGGTTATTACTGGGATTTTAGTTGCTTTATAAACTGTATCTGGGATTCATTTTGGACTCTTGAAGCCGCTATGTCTGTGCCCGTCATAGTAAGGGTAGATTTAGTTTTATTTATTTTTTTACATTCTATGAATTGATTTTAAAAACTGCCGATAACAGTTAACAGCCTGTCCGACTACCTTAGCTATCGGTATAGGCAAATCCAGAAATTATATTAAAGAAACGTTCCCGGTTTATGTATTTTAGGCTGCGCTTAAATTACTGTCATATTAATGTTACACATTTTAAATAGAATTTATAATAGAAATATTATTTAAAAAAGAGGATATCGCTAGCACTATTAGTCCTGCACTTTTCATGCAATTGTTTTCAATAAATATGCCTATTAAATATTTGCTAATGGTGATTCAGTGAATGCGTGCCATGTTGTATATTTAACGTATAATAATGATAATGCAAGGCGAGCACGTCACAGATAAATGCCTCTTTTCAGTGGAATTTAGCTTCGAATTTGGAATAGATTAAGTATTTTATATGGGTTTATATAAGTTTCATTTAATGTTTATTTTTTTTAATTTACATTTAAACATCAGTCAGAAATTAGTCATTCAGCACATCCCTAGTTGACAAAGTATTTTGTGGTTATACTTTTTTCAACATGAAATTGTATTATTTTTCTGAAATGAAGTGATTTTATAGAGAACCTCACAGCACAATCCTAAATACAACATTGGAGTTATTTTCATCAAATAAAGTGCTGCATAATAGAGCATCACAGATGTGAGATACTGCTGAACCCTTGTGCCAGATTAAAAATAAAACACACACTCAGGACCTTAGAGGACAGAAATGTCCATGTCAAAAAACTGCCATAAAATGATTATATATTAATATTATTTTCCACTTTCACTGACTTTGTTTACGTAATGCCACTGTTGTTTTTACACACACACACATACACACACACACACACACACACACACACACACAATTTTAGCTACATCATTTATTCAACTGACCTGCTGTGCTCTATAATACCGCAAACAGAAAATAGGAAAAAAGCTTGTATTTGATCCATAGGCTAAACATGAGAAAAATGGCGCCATCTGGTGGAAAATATAAACATGTTCATAAAAATATAAAAAGCATTGACTACATTTTGAAGCCAGGGCTCTGGAATGAAAGCATTATATCATCAAATTCATAATTATATGCTTAAATGTCACTGGGATCAAATATTGCCGCTTTAATGGGTTTCAATGGGGACATTTTTGTCCTGAAATTCCTGAGTGTGACTATTTTAGGAACTGAGGCTGAAATATAAATATTCCCCCCAAAAAACACCTTTGGCAAAATGTATGCCGTTGGCAATAACACAGACAAAATTATCGAAAAACAAAAATGTGAAGGCCACACAAGGGTTAAATATTATACAGTTACTACTATTTATTGATTATTATTTTAACAGTAGTAGTATAACAGTGCATATTACATAACTATACAGTAGTGATCTATTTCTGTCACACTTTTTTCATTTAATTTGGGCTTTTATTTTGAAGTGTTTGTGTTGTTAGACCAAGGAACTCTGATGTAATGATGGCAGATTCCCAATCCGGAAAAGCAGGTCGCTTCAGGAATATTATACAGTGAATATTATTATTACAGTATATTTATCTCATGAAATTGCATCTTTTTCTGTTAAATAATCTCACTAGGACATGACGTGATTTTAATATGTGCGCTGAATATTTCTGTAATGACATGCGCACATCAGATGGTATCGGAGCATTTTATGAGTGAGTACAAGTACACGAGCGCAGTATCGGACCCAATTCCAATAACAGTATCGGTATTTGTGTTATGTATTGGCTCCATTGACTTCCATAGTAAGTGTGATTTTTGTTTGTAGTTAAAAAACAAGAGACTAACTGGAATGATTTTTTGTGGTAATCCACATTATGCCACAAATGCTGTTGATTGAACGTGACCTGTATTGATCACCAAATCAGCACAGCCTTAGTTTAAAAACATTGTAACAGGCTGATATCGATTTTCTTTGTGTTTTATGTATTTCTAGTTCAACAACACTATGACCAAAATCTCCCAAATCCCATGAGCCATTATTATGCCAGGGCCCCTCCCATCTCAGAGGCCCCTGATAGAGAGAGGGCACCCTCAGGAACCCCCAACACTTCTGTGCATTCCTCACCAGGACACCATCCAGGTACAAATGATCCACTTCCACAGGTCACCACGTACTTTCATTTGTGATTGCCATTTGATTGTGTATGTGTGTGTGTGTGTGTGTGTGTGTGTGTGTGGTTAACCAGACAAACCCATCTAGAATATGCCGAATATCATATTTCACCACAAAAAAAGTTCCTAATAAGAAATTATATCCAATGTTATCCCTCTTTAATACGCAAAAATAAATATAAATTCGCCATTTATAGAATTATTCCCTCTAAAGCTGCGTTCACACTGCCAGTGACACACAGCGACAAAACAATCTCATCTCATTCATTTTCAATGAGAGCTGGCGACTTCCGGGAACGTGACCGTTGGCGACCACATGTGGGCGTGTCCAGCGACGTGACAAAGTTGAGGAATGTTTAACTTTATGCAAATGAAGACCGACTTTCGGGAGCAAGAACCAATACGAGAGAAGATGGGAGAGCTCACGTGATCCTAATATTTTAATAATAATATTCATTGTAAACAAACAGTGCTGTTTAGACTCTCCAGACACACCACTAGCGACCGACCCGCCAGCCACTGGCGACATGCAGCGACAAAGTAGCTGGCGGTGTGAACGCAGCTTAAGTGTAACACTGAGGCTCTGTGTCACTATCAAAACAATACATCCCGACCATCCTTGCATAGCAACATCGGCTCAACCAATGGTGTGAATTTGGGGCCGGACTCTCTGGTTGTCTAACCAAGGGAAGACCACATTCCGTATAGGGATGCTAGGGGTGCCGAAATTGCATTCTAAGCTTTTAAAGAAAGTTAAACGTCTGGCATAAATGCGTTGTGACATTTTAAAGACAATAAAGGAAATCTTCTCCTGAATTTCCATTCACTATATGACGTTTTTTACTTGTGATATTTGAGGTGAAATATGACCATGTTTTCATGAGATCCTCTTTGCTGCTCAGATCCATAACAGGTCTTACTCATATCTGTTTGGGTGTCATTTCAGATTTATTATGTCTCTGTAGTATATAGCGCCGATTCTATCTATACGTGTCATTTATTTCTATTCTGCATATTCTTCTCACTCATTCGTCTTTCTTTGCATATTCTTTCTCGCGTCATGTGCTGTTAGGTTTTGGGTCAGATTGTTTGCCGCCCTCATGTGCGATTTGGGCACTGAATCCCAGTTCTGTTCACTCCCTTTCTTCTGTACTCAAACCCGTCTGTCTCTCTCTCTCTCTCTCTGATGGTTGGTGTATTTCAGGGCTGCTGTATGGTGACCACAGGGTGAATAACGCTGTTAGCTCGACCGCAGGTGATCACTCCTCATCCAGTTCTGACCATGAGGAAGAGGATGAGGAGGATGAGGAAGCAGGTCTGCTTTCGCTTATATTTCTCCACCCACCTCTGTTCCTCACTTTGACATTCCTTCATCCCTCCATCCCAGAATTCTGCCTTTTTCCATCCCTCCATCTCCCTTATTTAAAATGATTAATGAAAGCACACTTCCTACTGTCTCGAACAACTTCCTGCATTTTCTGCTTCTTCCCAGTTCTTCATTTACCCTTGAGCACACACACACACACACACACACACACACACACATACACACACACACGTGTGTATTCACCTTGCCTAAAACATTCTGCGCAGTGTATTCTGCATACAGTGTTTTACGGGTTAAATATCTGCAGTCTGATTTTGGTGCGAGCCATCACGGAATTACTCGCGACAATGATCCGCCCTGTATCTCTGGAGTGCATGTGCCGTACACCTTCCTGTATCTTTTGTTGTTGACATCAACAACACAAATAATGGCATAATTTGCTGTTAAATAGGTTTATATTATCTATTAGTTTTTACAGTATGTTATATAAAAATAGTGCAAGTATTTGACAGTTGTCACTACAGCTATCTGGGCTTCCAGAGCCCTTTATGTGTCAAAAGCTCACAGTAAATAAACACGCATGATGAGGCGAATGTGAATAACCCATCTATGATGATTGTGGGGAGGTTTAAGGTGTTCCTCCACCGATGCGTGTGAATACAGATTTGGAGTTGTGGGCTTGTGAATGCGTGTAATAGCAGCACCACTGCTGAAAAAAGTCCTAGGAGAAATACTGGCATACTTTTTGAAAAATGTGAAACCGTATGCTGTGTACTATTAAAAAAATAACAGTAAGCAGTATGCCATTTACATTTTTTATTTATTTTTTTATTTTTTTACATATGTGAAACACTATGCTATACTATTTTTATAAATATATTTAGCAGTATACAATTATAAAAAAAAAAGTCAAATACTTTGCTGTATTCATTTTATTGTATTAAGTAGTATGCTCAAAAGTAGTGTGCTCAAAAGTAGTGTGCTCAAAAGTAGTGTGCTCAAAAGTAGTGTGCTCAAAAGTAGTGTGCTCAAAAGTAGTGTGCAGAATACATTTTAAATATATGGCACAGTATGCAGTGTACTTTAAAACGAACAGTGTGCAGTATACTATCTTTTTTTTTGTCAAAATATACAGAATACTTTTTTTTAATTTAGTATGCATACTTTTTAAATATTGGACACAGTATATGCAGTATACTTAAAATAAGAATGCATTCTACCTTTTTTTTTTAAATGTGTGAAACCGTATGCAGTATAGCGGGTGATTTTTGTATATAGTATGCATACTTTTTAAATATGGGACACAGTATATGTAGTATACTTTAAAATAAATAGAATACTTTATACCATTATTATTTTTAAATGTGTGAAGCACTGAGCAGTTTATAAATTTTAAAATTTTGTCATTTAGTTTTTTTAAATATGTCAAACACTGCTGTATACACATTTTTAGAATGTATTTAGTATGCATTTTTTAAATGTGGGACACTTGTCAAACACTATGAAGTATAATTTAAAAATATATATTCAGTATGCATACTTTTTAAATATGTTTGACAGTATGCAGTGTACTTTAAAATCAACTGCAGTATACCACCATTTTTTTCAAATATGTCAAACCTATGCTGTATACTATTATTTTAACATATTTAGTATGCAGTATATGTTTTAAATGTGTGAAACAGTATTCAGTATACTTTAAAATAAAAATAATGCAGTATACCAATATTTAAAAAAAAGTCAAACAGTATGCAGTTTACTATTTTTAAATAAATTCAGTATGCATACTTTTTAAATATGTGACGCAGTGTACTTTAAAATGGACAGTATGTGTAATGTGTAGTATACCATCATTTATTATATATATATATATATATATACACTCACCTAAAGGATTATTAGGAACACCATACTAATACTGTGTTTGACCCCCTTTCGCCTTCAGAACTGCCTTAATTCTACGTGGCATTGATTCAACAAGGTGCTGAAAGCATTCTTTAGAAATGTTGGCCCATATTGATAGGATAGCATCTTGCAGTTGATGGAGATTTGTGGGATGCACATCCAGGGCACGAAGCTCCCGTTCCACCACATCCCAAAGATGCTCTATTGGGTTGAGATCTGGTGACTGTGGGGGCCATTTTAGTACAGTGAACTCATTGTCATGTTCAAGAAACCAATTTGAAATGATTCGAGCTTTGTGACATGGTGCATTATCCTGCTGGAAGTAGCCATCAGAGGATGGGTACATGGTGGCCATAAAGGGGTGGACATGGTCAGAAACAATGCTCAGGTAGGCTGTGGCATTTAAACGAGGCCCAATTGGCACTAAGGGGCCTAAAGTGTGCCAAGAAAACATCCCCCACACCATTACACCACCACCACCAGCCTGCACAGTGGTAACAAGGCATGATGGATCCATGTTCTCATTCTGTTTACGCCAAATTCTGACTCTACCATCTGAATGTCTCAACAGAAATCGAGACTCATCAGACCAGGCAACATTTTTTCAGTCTTCAACTGTCCAATTTTGGTGAGCTCTTGCAAATTGTAGCCTCTTTTTCCTATTTGTAGTGGAGATGAGTGGTATCCGGTGGGGTCTTCTGCTGTTGTAGCCCATCCGCCTCAAGGTTGTGCATGTTGTGGCTTCACAAATGCTTTGCTGCATACCTCGGTTGTAACGAGTGGTTATTTCAGTCAAAGTTGCTCTTCTATCAGCTTGAATCAGTCGGCCCATTCTCCTCTGACCTCTAGCATCAACAAGGCATTTTCGCCCACAGGACTGCCGCATACTGGATGGTTTTTCCCTTTTCACACCATTCTTTGTAAACCCTAGAAATGGTTGTGCGTGAAAATCCCAGTAACTGAGCAGATTGTGAAATACTCAGACCGGCCCGTCTGGCACCAACAACCATGCCACGCTCAAAATTGCTTAAATCACCTTTCTTTCCCATTCTGACATTCAGTTTGGAGTTCAGGAGATTGTCTTGACCAGGACCACACCCCTAAATGCATTGAAGCAACTGCCATGTGATTGGTTGATTAGATAATTGCATTAATGAGAAATTGAACAGGTGTTCCTAATAATCCTTTAGGTGAGTGTATGTGCATACTACTTGCATTCTGTGCACTTCATACTGCAAAAATAGCATTTGGTATTGAAATGCCCACTTTTACAGGCACATACATCAGCTCTCACACAAATAAACTCTTCACACTGGCCCTAAGGGTCTGCATGTCCCCTTCTGTATTCCTCTCTTCTTCTGTTTTCTCCTTCCACAGACCTGAAGACTACAAATATTCCCAATTACAGTCATTCCAAACTGACAAAATGTCAATTCCAAAAACACGATTCACACCGAACCAGTTTTTAACGATAAAGAGAAATGTGGTTATTTCTGCCGTACTCCTCATGCCTTTCACTGGGACTTCTGAACATCCAAGACGTACACCCAAAAACCAAAACCAAAGTTTGCCTTGACCTTTAGTAGCCCTGTTTTGTCTCCTGCCTTATAAAGTGGTCTTTAAACACAGTATAGGGTGTTTGTTTGGGTGCGTGTGTCTTTTAGAGAAACCCCTTGTGGCCTATGAGTGTTATTATCATGGGCAGGTTTATATTTAGCTCCTCATGAAATGTTTTCTCATGGGAGTTTGGATCTGTCATGTCCATGCCTGCTGCTGATTCAACACACACACACACACACACACACACACACACACACCCCAGAGGTTTCATCCTCCTCACAGATTTTCCCTGGATTTCCTGCACCCTTCATTGATGTGAGTGGGAGTGTGTGGATAACACTCGCTGTGTGTTATCAGAGGGTATGGCTTGTAGATGGTCCCAAAGGAAAAGTTCTGCCTCTTTTTGCAGATCATTCATGTCTCCTGAGGTAATGGACCGCAGCTGTGATTGAGGTGCTTTATATTTTTATATAAGGGATAGTTCACCCAAAAAAATGTAATCCTCTTTTTTTACTCGCCTTATGCCATCCCAGATGTGAAAGATGTGACTTACTTTCTTCTGCAGAACACAAATGAAGATTTTTAGATGAATATTTCAGCTCTGTTGGTCCATACAATGTACGTGAATGGTGACCAGAACTCAGAATGTCCAAAAAGTAAATAAAGGCAGCATAAAAGTAATCCATACGACTCCAGCGGTTTAATCCATGTCTTCTCAAGTGATCAGATCAATATTTAAGGCCTATAATTATAAATCTCCACTTTCACTTCCACATTCTTCTTTTGTTTGGTCGATTAGCATTCTTTGTGCATATTGCCACCAACTGGTTGTGACTGGTAAAAGTTGAAGATTTCTAGTAAAAAAGAAATAACTAAAATATTTATCTGATTCTCACCCATACTTGCCATGTCTCTGGCTTAATTTTATGCTGACTTTTATGTGTTTTTTAGAGCTTTAAAGTTCTGACCACCATTCACTTGCATTGTATGGACTTAAAGAGCTGAGATGTTCTTCTAAAAATCTTAATTTGTGTTCTGCAGAAGAAAAAACATAATACACATCTGGGATGGCATGAGGGTGAGTAAATGATGAGGGAATTGACATTTTTTGGTGAAATATCCCTTTAAGGCAGTTCCTCAAATTCAACATTACATGGCTGGAGAGAACTTAAAGGCATTAAACAGTATTTGCAATGCACTTCCACAATCCAGAGTGAAACAAGTTTTATTTCTTGCTGTATGTGTGTATATATATATATATAACCTAATAACCTGTACAGCAAGAAATATATATATATATATATATATATATATTAGGGCTGTACGATTGTTATAAAAATCACAATTGTCGATTATTTCCCTTGATATAGTAATTGCGATAAATTTTGATTAATAGAATTTACATTAAATACTTATTTTGGGTGGAACAACTGCATGTCGTATTCTTTAAGCCGGTTACATATCCAAAACAACCTGAGAACTGTATTTCTAAATGATTATATTGATGTTTTATGCATCAATAAATCAAGACTATTTACTTAAATGGGCAACTTTACGTTTGGCTCTCTTAGAAGTATAAGAAAAAAAAAAGAAACTTTTATTCAAATATACACAAGCACACAATGGACATATCTCTAATTGTTGAAAACGATCAACCACTGAAAAACATATGATACAAATTAAATGGAGATTTTTTTACCTAACATGGGTAGACATATGACACTTTTCATGATTACTTAATTGTGGCAGCTGTAATTATAATCTCGATTATTTATTTGATTAGTTGTGCAGTCCATATATATATATATATATATATACACACACACACACAGTTGAAGTCAAAAACTCATTTTTTAAGCACTCCGCTGATTTTCATATTAGCAAACTATAGTTTTGGCAAGTCGTTTACGACATCTACTTTTTCCAGCAACTGTTTACAGACCGATTGTTTCACTTTTAATCGACTATATCACAATTCTAGTGGGCCAGAAGTTTACATACACTAAGTTAACTGTGTCTTTAAGAAGATTGGATAATTCCAGAAAATGATGTCAAGCCTTTAGGCGATTAGCTTCTGATATGAGATGTATGGAATTGGAGGTGTACCTGTGGATGTATTTTAAGGCCTACCTTCAAACTCAGTGCCTTTTTGCTTGACATCATGGGAAAATCAAAATAAACAATGTGGACCTCCACAAGTCTGGTTCATCCTTGGGAGAAATTTCCAAACACCTGAACGTACCATGTTCATCTGTACAAACAATAGTACGCAAGTATAAACACCATGTGACCACACAGCATCATACCTCTCAGGAAGAGACTCATTCTGTCTCCTAGAGATGAACGTAGTTTGGTGCGAAAAGTGCAAATCAATCCCAGAAAAACAGCAAAGGAGCTTGTGAAGATGCTGGAGGAAACAGGTTGACAAGTATCTATATCCACAGTAAAACAAGTCCTATTGTCATAATGTGACAGTCTGCTCAGCAAGGAAGAATCCATTGCATCCCAACCGATAAGCATGGGGGTGGCAGCATCATGTTGTGGGGGTGCTTTGTTGCAGGAGGGACTGGTGCACTTCACAAAATAGATGACATCATGAGGAAGGAACATTATGTGGATATATTGAAGCAACATCTCAAGACATCAGCCAGGAATTTAAATCTCAGTCGCAAATGGGTCGTCCAAATGGAGAATGACCCCAATCACACCTCCAAAGTTGTGGCAGAATGGCTTTAGGACAACAAAGTGAAGGTGTTGGACCATCACAAAGCCTCAATCCAATTGACAGAATTTTGGGCAGAACTGAAGAAGTGTGTGCGAGCAAGGAGGCCGACAAACCTGACTCATTTACACCAGTTCTGTCTGGAGGAATGGGACAAAATTCCAGCATTTATTGTGAGAAGCTTGTGGAAGGCTCCCAAAACATTTGACCCAAGTTAAGCAATTTAAAGGCAATGCCACCAAATACTGAGTGTATGTGAACTTCTGAACCGCTGGGAATGTGATGAAAGCAATAAAAGCTGAAATATATACATTTCTCCACAATCATTCTGACATTTCACGTTCTTAAAATAAACTAGCGATCTTAACTGACCTAAAACAGGGAATATTTTCTATGATTAAATGTCAGGAATTGTGAGTTTAAATGTATTTGGCTGAGGTGTATGTAAACTTCTGACTAATTCAGACCTGCATTTTCTGCTAGTTTCAGAGAATGTGCTTTAATTTGTCAATTTGTTTAGTGCGTTCTGCTGATCCAGTGAGAGAATCGATTGAAAACGGGATAACGGGAGCTAAACCAATCACCGTCTCTCTGTGTGATTAGTGTTCGGTTAAGCTCTGCTGAGGTTTATTACTCTGTCCTCTCTACTTAGTCTATGCCTGGTGATGTAATATCTGAGTCTTCCTCAACCAAACTGGAATCAAACTCCCTTTAAGTGGATTTTAAAATGTGTAACAGAATAACAAAAATTTTTTTGCATTCACACTGTCTCTGACCTTAAAAGTGGCCTCATTTTGATACCTTATAGTTGTGACTAGGTTTTATTCTACTTTCTATTCTCAGTTTTTTACGGACCACGTGATTACTTAGAATTACAGCAAAACCCCTCAAAAATCCTGATGCACCTTGCGTTTACAATGCATGTTATAGATAAATAAAACCTTTTTGTGAAGTGTTACCAGAATATTTTGCATTCCAGATTGTTTTCCTGGTTATTTATATTCTTATTATGCTTTAGGCATTCTTGGTTGGTTCTTCAACTTCAGGGCGATTGTTTTTTGTTTTGTTTGGTTTTTTCTCCCCAATTTGGAATTCCCAATGTGCTCTAAATCCTCGTGATGGTGTAGTGACTCGCCTCAATCCCGTCGGCGTAGGACAAATCTCAGTTGCCTCTGCGTCTGAGACCGTCAATCTGCACATCTTATCACGTGGCTTGTTGAGGGTGTTGGAGGCCCACGCCATTCTCCACGGCATCCACACACAACGTGTCCACTGAGAGCGAACCACATTATAGTGACGATTACGGTTACCCCATGTGACTCTACCCTCCCTAGCAGCCGGGTCAATTTGGTTGCTTAGGAGACCTGGCTGGAGTCACTCAGCCTGTCCTGATTTCAAACTCGTGACTCCCGGGGTGATAGTCGGCGTATTTGCTCGCTGAGCTTCCAAGGGCGATTTCATGTTTGATTTTTATCAAAACTATCATGTTTCAAAATGTATTCGTTCTGTTACATGAAGGTCTCATTAAAACTGATTTGAAAACTTTTAACCAGGTTTACCTCATGTATTTTTGGTTCTTTTCAAATAGAGGTGTACCGAGAGTGGATTTTGCCGATACCAATAACTCAGTTGGTGGGAAAAGCCGATAACAATTTATCTGCCGAGTTTTTAAAATCCAATTTTAGAATGACAAAAAGAAAATCTTATTCTTTCCTTGCTATGACGGGCACAGACGAAGAGTCCGATATGAAGATTTGGTGCATAATGTGGGACTTTTAAGGATAAATAAGCTCAAAATTCATTGGGGACTTTTATTTTGAAGTGATGTAATTATAAAAAACTATTGGCACAGATTTTTGCCGATAACGATAGTTCCAAAAAGCAACTATCGGCACAGATTAATCGGTAAAACCGATATATTGGTCTACCCCTATTTCCAAATCCCATTTTATGCATTTATTTGACTGTTTTTTTCCTTGTCCCAGAACCAGCCTTTCAACATTAAACTATTAAATCCATTATAAAACTACAAATTATTAAATTTTTTTAAACCATAATAGATAGACGAACAATTTCAATATTTATTGTGCAAAAATTATTTCTTATCCACATAAGAGTGGAAAATCCTGCCCCACAGTTGTGGAGTCCTTTCCACCATACCAAACTATTTTTTAACTAATTTAATTTAATGTCAACAAGAGCATGCTTGACATGAAATGTGATGGTGGAAGAAAACGTTCTCTTGCGAACGTCTTATAATTTACCCAAATATTTTTCTGAATCTGGCTTCACACCCCTGAAACGTACAAAGTAGATTTACCTACATGTCTTGTCAGAGTATTGGACTGTGTTCTGTGAGTTTTTGGGTGAGAAGTCTCTTTGAACATGGACACGTTCTAACGATTTAAATTAAGTTTCTATAGTTTCTGATATTGTGAATGAATGATGTGTGCAGAAATACGAAAACAATCATAATCAGCAGCTCCCTCATTTTACATCTCACAGGTGGAGAAAGCTCATCCACAACCACAGGCAGTGCCTCTCCGGTTCCCAACAGTTATGAGTCTCTGGAGGGCGGCGGTTACACAGGTACACCCTCACAACACATGCTGTGACATCAGAGTGCCAGATCTACACATGAATGATTTGCAAACACTTATTCCTTCTATCTTTCCTTCTTTCGTCAGATCTCTCAGCTCCTCCTACTGGCGGTCCCCCCAAACAGGCCCCGCCCTTCGGCTACAACTATCCAACCATGCATCCTGCTTACCAACAAAACCCCACCTCCAGAACAGACTCCTCCCCCTCTCATGGAGGGTACAACCCACCAGGATACCAGCAGTACTCGCAGGTACCAACACTCGTGCAAGTTTAAGATGCTTCTTCAAAGTATTTTTTTTAAACTGGACGTGTTGCCTTCCTGTTTGTGTTTGCAGCCGTTCCCGTCTCTCTCCGAGCTGTCGTCAACGTTGGGGGGTCTCAGTAGTGTTCCTGACCTGGAGGTGGAAACCTTGAGACCTGTGAATCTACTCCAGGAGAGAAACATCCTTCCAACCAAACGCACACCTCCACCAGAGCCCAACCTGAGCAACGACCTCCGCAAAGTCAACTGCTGCCCCGAGTAAGACAGCAGAGAGATGACGCATGTCTGTTTGTGGTTTGACACCACAGGTGCACGTATGAAGACAGCGCTGCTTTGTTTTTGATGTCAGTGCCATGAGTTTAACCATTTCTCTTTCATTCTTTCTCTTTCCCTTCCAGCACGTTCCGCTGTACTCTCACTAACATTCCCCAGACTCAAGCTCTGTTGAATAAAGCTCGCCTGCCTCTCGGATTACTGCTGCATCCCTTTAGAGATTTAACGGTAAATGAGTAGGTTGTACTGTGTAGATGTACTCTCACATTAGCAACTCAAAAACGGCTCTTTTGAAAAACATCATTGTTATGACATCACAATTAACATATACTGTCCATTTTGACATATCAACAGCTATTTAGTGTTTAAGGTGGCCGGCCCGGATTTACAGAGTGAACTACACCAAAGGCTAAAAGGCCAAAATTATTGGCAGTGACATACATTTTGTGTTTCGCTAAATGTTCTGCTTCAGTTGTTGCGGTGTTGATTCACATTGTTTCTAGATTATTGTGCAGAGTGTTCAGATGCATTTTAAATAATTGCAAAAAGCTTCATTGGCCAAAAAAATGAACTTGGCCACAAAAACCCAAATTTCACAGATTTTTGGCCCTGGCACAAAATGACCAGCTAACATAATTTCACAAATCATATCAGCTGCACCTGGGAAAGTGTGAACGAGTACTAGTCAGGTGAAATCACTCGATCATTCTGATTGGATTATAAGAGCGGACTGATTGTTATAAAAGGAGGGAAGAAGTGCTTCCAATCATTGTGTTCTTGTTATCAATGGTTACCTCTAAAGAAAGACGTGCAGACATCATCGCTTTGCATCAAAATGGCCTCACATGCAAGGAAATTGCTGCAAAGAATATTGCACCTGAAAGAACCATTTACCGAATCATCAAGAACTTCAAAGAGAGGTTCAACTGCAGTGAAGAAGGCTTCAGGACGTCCCAGAGTGTCCAGCAAGCGCCTGGACCGTTTTCTCCTGAGGAGTCAGCTACGGGATCGTGTCACCACCAGTGAAGAGCTCAATATTGACAGGAGGTTGGTGTGAGGGCATCTGCACACACAGTGAGGCGAAGGCTTTTGGACAATGGCCAGATGTCAAGAAGGGAAGCAAAGAAGCCACTTATATTCAAGAAAAACATCAAGGACAGACTGGAATTCTGCAGGAGGTACAAGGATCGGACAGCAGAAGACTGGTGCAAAGTTATTTTCTTTGATGAAGCCCCCTTCCTCAAAAAGTGAGGTTCCTTTTCATCACAGGGAGTGGGTTCGCTCACAATTCTGCCCAAAAAAAAACACTGCTATGAATAAAGAATGGTATCAAAACGTCCTGCAAGAGCAACTTCTCCCAACAATCCAGGAGGAATTTGGTGATGATCGGTGCATTTTCCAGCATGATGGAGCCCCGTGTCACAAGGAAAGAGTGATAATGAAGTGGCTCGGAGATCATTACATTGAAATTTTGGATCCGTGGCCAGGCAACTCCCCGGATCTTAATCTCATAGAGAACCTGTGGTCAATCCTCAAAAGGCGAGTGGACAAGCAGAAGCCCACAAATTGTGATCAACTCCGATCACTAATAAGGCAAGAATGGATCGACATCCGTCAGGATTTGGCCCAGAAGCTGATATCCAGCATGCCAGAGCGAATTGCAGAGGTTATGAAGAACAAGGGTCAACACTGCAAATATTGACTCTTTGCATATATTGAGTGTTTTTGCCAATAAAAGCCTTTAAAACTTAAAGTTTTATAGGAAATGCGTATCATTGTTTTCCAGTATACCATAAAAACATGTGAAAAAATAATCCACAAATACTGAAGCAGCAAACTTTGCAAAACACGAAATGTATGTCACTGCCAATAATTTTGGCCACGGCTGTAGAAGGTACATTAGCAAAAACAGACCAATTAATTGTAAGGTTGAATGAGAGGGTGGTTGTGCAAAATGAAATTACGACTTGATTTTTGGTTCTAGAAACCTTGACAAGCATGAGTGAACTTGAAAAAAAATATTTTATGTGGCCCAAATATTCTGTACTTCTAGCGAAATTGAAGAATTAACAAATGTGACGTCATTTTGAACAAAACGCGCCCCAAAAAAAGGTGTTTTTGAGTAATTTTCTGTGGTTTGAAACGTCTTTCCAGCGTGAACTCTCTAAAGACTTTCTACTTGGTGCTTAACACCTTCGTACTGCCATTGGTCCACATCTTTGGTAGATGTGACTTGGTGCTCCACCTACTTTGAAGCCGACAGCTTATTCCACCTGGAATATTCCCGGTTATATACAAGTTCAGCTCAATCGACAGCATTTGTGGCATTACCATTAAAAATTCATTTTGATTCTTCCCTCAGAAATCTGGGTTACAGTGAGGCATTACAATGGAAACTAATGGGGCCAATGAATGGGGACAATCCGTAAACATTAAAACACTCAGGGCAGATTCACTAAGAATGAATTGCGGCTGGTAAAAAAGTGGTTTTATTTAGTATATTTTGCACACTCTCTCTGCTATGGTTTAGCACCCAATTCATTAAAATCATGCCGATAAGAACGGCGCATATAGAGAGAAGAACGCTATATAGCATCGGATGCTGCAGACCACCTGCCGCGACTGTAAAGCATCACTTTGATCCAGACACCAGGATCATCTCTTAACCATGCCAGGTTATAATGCTCTTAATGCTGATATGATCATGAACTATCGGTTGTTCAAAAGTTTTTTGCACTGAAATACCATGCGTAAAAGTGGCTCAACTGTTTAGTGAATCGGCCCCTCACTGTTTCATAAGTATAGCCATAAGACGTAAACATGAATGAATGCAAAACGTAAACATGACACATTACACATGATCTACTGTCCTACATTATCAGCTTCTACTGATCTTATGTGAATTAATTGATAACACAGTTTATGTAACATTAGTTTTATGTTTTACATGTAGTCTTGTGCTTCCTCATTAAAATGCTCCTGTAAACTCCTCCCCCAGCATTGGGGCTTGTGTTTGAACATTCGCAAATAGTATATTAATGAGGGGGAATTGAACTGATAATTGAGTTTTATCAGCATTGATACAGATTAAAGGTGATATAAACAGACATTTCACACATCTGTTGATTTATGTGGATAAGATTACGTTGAAATCATGATAACCCAGAAATCTAAATTTACACTGGTGACTTTTAATCATCTGTTTCTCTCTTTGCAGCAGTTACCGGTCATCACCTCTAACACTATAGTTCGTTGCCGTTCATGTCGGACATATATTAACCCTTTCGTTTCGTTTCTGGACCAGCGCCGGTGGAAGTGTAATCTCTGTTACAGAGTCAATGATGGTAAGAGCTCAGCAGTTGTGCTGGGATAGTCTTTATTTAGTCTTTATTTGTCTTTGGTCTCACTCAGGTTAGGTGTTTGAACTGTCCCAGTTAGACCTCAATAAGGTGTGTGTGTGTGTGTGTGTGTGTGTGTGTGTGTGTGTGTGTGTGTGTGTGTGTGTGTGTGTGTGTGTGGATATACTGTATATATAAGTACGTTATATGTTAATCATAACATTATAAACATATACAGCATCATTTATGAATTTTTGGAATCTTTTTTGTAAAATGTGACAATTAGTTAATTTCACGTGTGTAAGGTGAGATTTTAATTTTTGGTGTGAAAAATTGCAGTTGCTAAAACTTGCACAAGAGTTGAAGTGGATAAACTCTGGAAATTTAGTTATTTTCTCATATTTGTCACTTGAATAGAGACTTCAACATGTTTGGCATGTTCTCTAGGATTTAGAGATGTTCTGATAGTGTCTTTTTCTCGATCAGTCCCTGATGAGTTCATGTATAATCCTGTCACTCGTTCATACGGTGAGCCACACAAGAGACCAGAGGTCCAGAATTCAACTGTCGAGTTCATCGCCTCCTCTGACTACATGGTGAGTGCGTGTCTGCATGTTTTTCACAGCTTGAATACTCTTTATGTTGCACCAGAAAGACAGATCCCTTCGAAAATGAGGGGGGAAAATAACGCCGTAACGCTCCAAATAGCGGCTGCCGGAATGGAAGTCCAGCCTTTGAGTTAAGAGTCTGTCGCTCCAAGGGAGTGCTTTGTCTTTTGTCTAGAATGTGTATGAAGGAGCTAGACCAGGTTTTTAGCCTGATTTCAGCTTAAGAAGCAAAATGTATCACAAACATGACCTAACCGACCAGTCTTGGAGATTTCAATATTCTCCAAATGAAGTAAATAGGAGCTGTATTAGGATTATATTGAAAACTCAGATGTTTTTTGCATGTTTTCTCTCTCTTCCTGAAGCTGCGGCCACCTCAGCCTGCTGTGTACCTGTTTGTGTTGGATGTGTCTCATAATGCCATGGAGTCAGGATACCTGAATGTGTTCTGCCAGTCTCTTCTGGACAACCTGGATAAGTGAGAACTCGGACTGAATGTTTTAGCATTAACATCAGTACTAATTTTATTTCCACACTCTGTATTTATGAAGTGTGTGTGTGTGTGTGTGTGTGTGTGTGTGTGTGTGTGTGTGTGTGTGTGTGTGTGTGTGTTTCTCTCTCAGGTTGCCAGGGGATACCCGTACACGAATCGGGTTTGTGACGTTTGACAGCACTGTTCACTTCTATAACATGCAGGAGGGCCTTTCTCAGCCTCAGATGCTGGTGGTGTCTGATATTGATGGTAATTCTGATGAGTTATCTTACGTTTATCAATATACTGTATATGTATTTATAATATATATATATACACACACATTATACATACAGGCATATATATATATATACACTTTGAACTGTGTTTTGAAAGCACATATTGATTTGTGTTTGTTGTCATTCAGAGTTTAGTTCAAAATTTTTCTTGTTTCTATATGAGAGATTAAGAGATGTTTTTATTTGTTTGTGTTTAGATATTTTCATCCCATCACATGACAGTCTACTGGTGAACCTCAAAGAGAGTAAAGAGGTATGAACCTTACAACGCACTCACTGTATTTAAACTCCTTTTGTGTTTGTGTGTGCATGTGCTCAGCTGTATGCTCCCATTTCTCTGCTCATATCATATATTACTTTAATATGTCGCTTGTCACAGTTTTGCAGCTGTATTATCTCTCACAGAAACGACTTGAGCATTTGTGTGTGCACGCACGCACGTTTTCTGGTGGGCATACAGTACTAGGGCTGGGTATTAATTCAGATTTCCTGATATTAATCCGATTCACTGGCTTTCGGTTTGAATTCAATTTTATATGAATTAATATTGTATTTCCTTTAAAGGGATAGTTCACCCAAAAATGAAAATGTTCTCATCATTTACTCACTTTCATGCCATCCGAGACTTACTTTCATCTGCTGAACTCAATAGAAGGTTTTTAGAAGATCTCAGCTCTTTTGGCCCATACAATACAAGTGAATGGGTGCCAAATTTCTGATGCTCCAAAAACCTCAAAGACATTATAAAAGTACTCCAGATGACGCCAGTGGTTTAATCCATGTCTTCTGATGCTATATGATAGGTGCGGGTGAGAAGCAGATCAATATTTAAGTCCTTTTTTTACTATAAATTCTCCTCCCTGCTCAGTCAATCTCCACTTTCACATTCTTCTTGTGTTTTTGGTGATTCACATTCTTCATGCATATTGCCCTCTACTGGTCAGGGAGAACAAATTCCATCAGACAAGATTAAATATTGATCTGTTTCTCACCCACAGCTATTATATAACTTCTGAAGGTACGAGTTAAAACACTTTAGTCGTATGGATTACTTTTATGATGCCTTTATGTGCTTTTTGGAGCATCAGAATTTTGGCACCCATTCACTTACATTGTAATGACCTACAGAGCTGAGAAATTCTTCTAAAAATCTTCATTTGAGTTCAGCAGATGAAGGAAAGTCATACACTTCTGGGATGGTATGATGGTGAGTAAATGATTAACTGTCCCTTTAAGTTACATATGAATGAAATTCTCTCTCTAATGATTTGAAATATACAGAAGTCCTAAGTACATACATTACTAAAATATTAATTTTACAAAGTAATATATATATATATATATATATATATATATATATATATATATATATATATATATATATATATATATATATATATATATATTAGTATTCACATTTTATCATTAGTTTTTCATCATAATGATTTTTGCTTTTAAACATTTTTACAAATCCAAGTATTCCATCAATAAACAATATTTCATGAAATTGCATATTTTAAGTTGCATATATATTTTGTTACATGCTTGTTGTTTACATGCATCATTTGTACTATTTCAAAGTCTTTACATTGATAAATACTTTGTACATAAATACATGATGTGCAAATAACCGGTACTGTCTTTTTAAGAAGACAGTTCAGTTAAGAGTGTCTCCGTGTTTTGGATGAGCAAACATTAAAAAAAGAGCAATTCAAAATTTATTTTTTATTTTTTATCAATTACTGACTGTAAAAAAACAGAGTGGATATTAAAAGAGAAATTATTCAATGACAAATGGATTGTTTGGATCTCGTCTCTGAACATACAGAGTGAGTCAAACCAAACTTTTACACTCAAAATGCAGTAAAAATATCTTTATGCCAATAACTTCTTCGCTACTTTACTACTCAATCATTGGTGAGTGAAATCTGAACATTTACCAGCCCGTGGCTAATCACAGATATTTTAAGTCATGTAGCGAGACATTTGGTCGTGTATACAAGAGATTTACTCGCATTGTAGAGGGTTGCCACATAGAGTAAAAGATCGATCTTGGTATTTAAGAATTGATATTGAGATTGTTCATATGAAGATAAGCAATGTTTTTACCCATGCATTTCATTTTGCATTGAGCCAATTTTATTAAACTAATTCAGGTAACAAAACTTGTTAAAGCATCAAAACCAACAACATGTATGCTAGACCCGATACCTGCTAAGCTTTCTCGAAGGAGGAATAATCTCTTTCCTGTAATCTCAGAGCCTCTTCTCAATATTATTAACTACTCACTATATTTAGGACATGTACACAGAACTTTCAAGCTGGCAATTATCAGACTCTTATCTAGAAACCATAGCTTGATCCTGGAGATTTGGCTAATTATAGACCGATCTCAAATATCCTGTTTGTGTCTAAAATACTAGAAAATGTTGTGTCCTCTAGCTATGTTAATTTTACATAGAAGTGGTATCTATGAAGAATTTCAGTCTGGATTTAGGCCCCATCATAGTATAGAAAACACTTGTCAGAGTTACAAATGACTCGCTTTTATCATCTGACCACGGCTGCATCGCTCTTCTAGTGCTTTAAGATCTTAGTGCTGCCTTTGACACCATGGGTCGCAACATTCTCTTGTATAGGCTTGAGAATTATGTTGGCATTTGTTGACAGGCACTTGGCATGGTTTAGGTCCTATTTATTTGACTGCTAACACTTTGTTTGTGTAAACAAGGAGTTTTCAGATCAAGTAGATGTATGGAGTGCCACAAGGCTCAGTATTAGGTCCTCTGCTTTTCTCCTTGTGCAGGTTTCTCCTGGGAGACAGTATCACAAACCATGGAATTAGTCTTCACTGTTATGCTGACAATACTCTGCTTTATATTTCCTTGAGCCCTGATGAATGTTTCCAGATTTCCAAGTTGTGTATCAATGATCTAAAAACATCTAAAAATAAGATACTACAATTTGATTGGTCACTTGGGTGTTATATTTAGTAATTTATCCTTTGAAAATCACATTTCCAATGTTTGTAGATCAGCATTCTTCCACCTGAGAAATACTGCAAAGTTAAGACACAAGCTCTGTTTCTAATGCCGAAAAGCTAATTCGTGCATTCTTGACATCAAAGATTATTGTAATGCTATATTGGGAGGATGTCCCGCAGGTTCAATAAATAAGTTGATACAAAAAAAATAAGCAGCAGCTAGGTACTGTATTATTAGTGTAGTTTGGTGGTCCTTTGTTTTTTAAGCTAGCGTATGTAAACATGTGCATGTTTTCTGATGCACGTGTGTGTTTGCAGCTGGTGAAGGACCTATTGAATGCCCTGCCGGGGATGTTCACACACACGTGTGAGACTCAGAGTGCTCTGGGTCCGGCTCTGCAGGCAGCGTATAAGCTCATGTCCCCGACAGGCGGTCGAGTGTCTGTTTTTCAAACACAGCTGCCCACGATAGGCACTGGAGTCCTGCAGTCACGAGAAGATCCCAACCTCAGATCCAGCACCAAGGTACATCTCCTGAAACACTAAAACAAACCATGTTCCTGCACAAAGCCAAGCTCTGATTATGTGCTCTAATGGATCAAACAGACTGTCTTTAACTAATTTACTAATAAACTACTTTAATTCTGTTTAATGTTATGAATACCCACTACTACCTTGTATTATGAGGGTAAAGACCCCATTCCTAGAATAAATCCAGATGTGGAGATATAGAATTGTACTAATAGCTGCTCTTAAAAAGGTGTGTTTTGTTCAGACTAGTGATGTCAAAAGTACCGGTACTTTGGTACCAAGTCCATACTAAAAGAAAAAATATTTTTCCGCCAATTTTTGAACTGTTGCCTTCTGGCCTGCGCTACAGAGCACTGAGCACCAGAACTGTCATGCACAGGAAGTTTTTTCCTCATGAAATGATAAAACTGCCCCATTGAGCAATAATTATGTGCAATACAGAGCTTAGTCTATTTATATTTATCCAACATGCCATACCTCTTCTGCCATACATTCCCTTGCACTGTATATAACATCACTTTGCTACAATGTAAAGTAGTGAGTGTACAGCTTGTATAACAGTGTAAATTTGATGTCCCCTCAAAATAACTCAACACACCGCTGGCAACTAAAGTGAGTACACCCCTAAGTGGAAATGTCCAAATTGGGCCCAATTTGCCATTTTCCCTCCCCAGTGTCATGTGACTCGTTAGATTTACAAGGTCTCAGGTGTGAATGGGGAGCAGGTATGTTAAATTTGGTGTCATCGCTCACACTCCCTCATACTGGTCACTGGAAGTTCAACATGTCACCTCATGGCAAAGAACTCTCTGAGGATCTGAAAAAAAGAATTGTATAATGTTTTGTATTTTTTTGTCTTATATTTTCTATCCACTTTTTATTTTTATTCTATTTTTTATTATCTCTGTCTTGTTATATTGTTTGTGCACTGGAAACTCCTGTCACCAAGACAAATTCCTTGTATGCATAAGCATACTTGGCAATAAAGCTCATTCTGATTCTGAAGATGTAATGATGGTGTTTCTGCAGTACCAGTTGTACCGAGCACCGATTTAATTCAGTCCTCATGTTTTCAAACACTCACTCTTATCAGTGCATGTTCTGCATGAAACTCCATTTACACAGAAATGGACAACTAATCAAATTGTGTGATTATTAAACTGCAAATGGATGAGATTTAATTAAATAATTATACAGTCTGCATGCACTGCATGCTGCAAAGTGAATGTGTGAAGCCCCTCATATGCTGAAACAACACTGTGACTGCTCTGAGATGACTGAAGAAATCGCTGATTCACTGTGATGCACGCAGCACCTGCAGACTCTATACTGTATTTATAATTAAATCACAGAATTTTGCGCTTCAGTACTCACAATGGGTCATATAACCAACGCCATATCCGGAAGTGTAAAACTATTTGTCAAAAACACCAGACCCAGAAATGTCAAAAATGCCGCCTTGTCAAAATAAAAGCTTGACCATGAAATTTAAGACATTGTGACCGAAATGTATTACTAGTGTTAAGTAAAATGTATTTTATTGCTATGTTGAACCTACATGTTTTTATTGTTTTAATTGTTCTATTTTCATTTGATTAAAGTTTGGATTAATTTGATTAGACACAATTTAGATGATGAAATTAAACTTTAAAATGATGAATTCAGACAAGAATAAAATAGAGAAATGTGAAGAAAAAAAAAATTGTGGGGGGGGGGGGGGGGGGGTTAATAGAATTTAGAAAATGTAAAACTGATTTCATAGGGTCCTAATTAAAAACCTTAAAGCAATATTTACTTAATTGAGAAACACTCGGGGGAAACATGCTTTTATTTTATTACATTGAAATGTAACATATTAATAGGCTAAAGGAGTGTGTTCAATAGCATATTATCTATTTTCTCTTTGCTATCAAAATTGTCGAGAAAAGTTAAATTTGACTGGTATTGTTAACTTTTGGTGATACCGTAAATTCAGACAAAGTGTGTTTTGTTTGTGTTTAGAACGTGCCGCATTTGGGTCCTGCTACAGACTTCTATAAGAAACTGGCTCTGGATTGTTCTGGACAGCAGATCGGAGTGGACCTATTCTTACTGAGCTCTCAGTACTCGGATCTTGCTTCATTGGGTACACACACTCACACATACTGTTGTTTTGTTTCTCAGCTCTGATATGTGTGATATGTTCTAAGATGAGACATTTTGTCTCTTGTTCAGCGTGTGTGTCCAAATACTCGGCCGGTAGCATCTTCTACTACCCGTCCTTCCATCACATTCATAATCCATCACAGAGCCAGAAGTTCCAGAAAGATCTCCAGCGCTACCTCACCAGAAAGATCGGATTTGAAGCCGTCATGAGGATCAGGTGTACCAAAGGTGAGGGGGCAGAGAGACACGAGCCCATCATGGACAGCTTTTGCAAGTGTTTTAACGAATGTAATTACAGTTCAAAACCTGCTTGAAGTGACACGTTCTCTGATTGGTCGACAGGTTTGTCCATCCACACTTTCCACGGCAACTTCTTTGTGCGCTCCACTGATTTGCTGTCGCTGGCGAATGTGAACCCGGACTCTGGTTTCGCTGTACAGATGTCCATCGAGGAGAGTTTAGCAGATACATCGCTCGCTTGTTTTCAAGCCGCTCTACTTTACACGTCATGCAAAGGTAAATAAGAATGTGTCTAATCTTGTTTTAATGTACCTCTTAATTCACCACTATTGTTATTTATTGTGTTTACCCCTTTTTTTCGTTTAAATGACAAATATGTGGCAAATCAGAGTTTGTGGGAGTGGTCAGCCAGGGTCACTAATTGGTGTGTGTTCATGATTGACAGGTAAACGTCGCATCCGAGTGCACACTCTGTGTCTACCGGTGGTCAGTCAGTTGAGTGATGTGTTTGCTGGAGCTGATATCCAGGCCATCTCATGCCTGCTGGCCAACATGGGTGAGTACAGCACACACACACACATGGACTTTTTTCTATTTTAGTGCCATATACTTGAGCAATAATGCACTGAAAGTTTATGCTACCGAAACTATTCATTTTATATGTCAAAATACTGCAAATAGACCGTGTTCCAGTATTTATATTTAATTTTTATTATTTATGTTATCTTATATTTTATTTTAATATGTAAATATACTATATATAGAGTTCCAATATTTATATTTTATTGTATTATTTATATTATCTTATACTGTATTTTAATGTCAGTATACTGCACTTTGTTTTCCAGTATTTATATTATAAGCAATATCACACGAGTAAGAGTGCGATATGGCCCTATATCAGCACTGCGGTGATTCGGCCACAGGCCAAGTGCTGTAGGTAATCACAACAGTGCTGATTTAGGGTCATATAGCACGATTGCAAGTGTGATATTGCTTGCTTATGTATATACAGTTGAAAAAGTACATTTAAAAATTTTTTGGAAAAACTGAGTAGTCATAAAAATGCATTTGTGCATCGAACTACTTTTTTACACGACGGATCAGAATCTGCCATTGCTGGTTCAAAACAAATGATGCATCAAAGCCTCTGTTAGTAATTCAAAAACGTCACTTCAGAAATAGTATCACGGCTTGTGCTGTTTCGAACACGTTATTGGATAAACAAGGATGGATGTGTGTGTGTGAGAGAGAGAGAGAGAGAGAGAGAGAGAGAGAGAGAGAGAGAGAGAGAGAGAGAGACAGAGCGTGTGCGATCACCTGTTGCCACTCCCAAGCAGAGATGCTGTCAGCTTTCTTAAGATCAGCTTTCTCAGTGGAAAAATAGCATCCAAGCGGGTATTTCTCCCTATTTTGCGCAAGAGTCGATCCCTATAGAAACCGCAATGTCCTCCGCCATTTTAAACGGCACCCATTGTGCAATTAATCAGCCTGTTGTGTCTCTCAGCTGTGATGAACGATAATGCTGAAGTTGTTCATTTAAACCCGTTTAAAGCTATTTACTTGCTTTAGTCGTGCAGTAGTAATACGAGCGATCATGAAGAGCTGTTGTATGTAAACAGCTGATGCGGATTCACTTCTCGTCACCAACTGGCTCGTATTACACACAAAAATGATCTTTTGCCACCACCATTACATCATATGTAATGTTAAAAAAACAAACAGTAGCTCTTAACACATCTGCACTGCTCTTACACTTTAGTTTAGAACGGCATGAACACAAGTGGAGTGATACACACACAGTGAAGCGTCCGAGTGCTGATGATGTCACACCATCAGTGCTCATGGAACTTCTCTCGTCCAATCAGATTCGAGGACCGGAACTAGCCGTTGTATATTATTTTAAATATACTTTAAATACTGTTCCAGTATTTATATATTATATTATATCAATATACTACACATAGTGTTCCAGTATTTATATTTTATTTTATATTATTTAATTGTATTATATTATACTATTGTATTATTTATTGCACCATATTGTCTTTATTTATGGTAATTTATTCATAGAGTTATGATTCTGTCTTGTGTTCTTGGTCTTACGAAGCAGAAAGTATGTTGAGAAATCACATAGAGTGTAAAAGTTCACACTGTGACAAAACAAAGTTTTGTTTGTTTTGTTAGCCAAGCATAAAACTCACTCGATCAATGATATAGAAGCTTCTGGGTCATGTGTCCTGATACACTGCGCTGATGCATCATGTTGGTGTGAATAGTTATCTTGCTAATTCTCAGATTGTCTTTGCCGTTGCACATTGCTCTTGGTGTAAATAGCTGTTTAATGTATTGTGTTAAATGTTCCATAAAGGAGAGAATTGATCATAAACTGCCTTTAAATTGTCTTACTTACAAACGTCTGTCTCTCTTTCTTCAGCAATCGACCGCTCCATCTCCTCCAGTCTATCTGATGCGAGAGACGCGTTAGTGAACGCTGTGGTGGATTGTTTAACGGCGTATCGTGCTAACGGCTCAAACATCCAGCCATCAGGTCTGATCGCACCCTCAGCCCTGCGTCTCTTCCCTCTATATGTACTGGCTCTTCTTAAACAGGTGAGGGCGCCATCACACATGCAGTAGCAGAGGTTCAGTTCCTAATCACATGATGTTCAGAATGTAAAGTGATAAAACCAATCCTACATCAGACCTTGTTTTCTTCAGATCTTAATCACAACTGTCAGAACAACTTGCATTAAAGGTCACTGAAAATTGCAGATATTGTATAGATGTATACTACGCCTATATACAATTTGAAAGCTGTAAGATGCAGTAAATTTACATTTACTCTACTCGTTATTCAAAATAGGTTAAAAATGAGAAAATACAAAACATATGATGCTGCTGCTGTGTTATGTTTAGTCTGATTTAAGTGGGATTCTGTGTTTCTTCTTTCAGAAAGCTCTGCGCACCGGAACCAGCACCCGTCTGGACGAGCGCGTGTTTTCCATGTGCGAGTTTAAGAGTCAGCCGCTGCATCAGATCATGCGTATCGTTCATCCAGACCTCTACAGGATCGACAACTTGACTGAACAGGTAACATGCTTTAATGTGGTATTCGTATGCAATGCATACTCCACACTACTACAGTAGTAACATGCAAACTGGGAAATGCATGCACATCAATAATCTGAATGCATCATATGTATTTCTGTTTATACTAATGACAATTTTCCACCAATTAGAAGTTTTTTTCTTACACGACCTGGTCTGAAAAGTGATCAAATGTGTTGTCTTTCCTCTAGGGGGTGCTGCACCTGAACGACAGTGTGATTCCTCAGCCTCCCTTACTGCAGCTCACTGCAGAGAAGCTCACTAGAGAGGGAGCGTTCCTCATGGACTGTGGCAATGTAAGTACAACACGACAAAAACAAAAAATATCGATCTTTGGATAAACTCAGATCCTCTCATCTGTGCAATTTCTGAATGTTCAGTTGAGCTGTATACTTTGCCCTGTAGGTCATGTACTTGTGGGTGGGAAAGTGCTGTAATGAGACGTTTGTACGGGATGTGCTGGGCTGCCCCAATTATGCATCCATACCGACCAGCATGGTGAGTGTGTGTATATGTTTACATGCTGTTGTGAACATTAGACATTGACGTCAAACATGACATGGCACATGCAAGTGCTGTCATATGGTTTCAGAAGATATGGAATATGATGTTATAATCTGTATGGACTATTGTCTTCTTGGAGCTTCCCATTCCCTTTAACTACAAATGAAGAGCGGCCGGTACATTCTTTAACATTTCTCCCTTTGCATTCAATGGAAGAAAAGGAGAATGTGGCCCAAGCATAATGTGGTTGTGTGTGTACAACCAGTTCTCCTCCTACGTCGAATATTCACAATATATTAATAATTATTTTGCTGCCGATGTAAAATTAAGTTTGAGTTTAATACATTTTTTATTTGGCTATTACATTTCACAAAGCATCATTGGACTCATTTCACGATCCTTCAAGGCTGCAAAATTAATCAAAATAACTTCAAAATTTCTCCAAAATTGTAACGAGAAACATTGTGCGTTTTGTCAAATACACACTACACATTCAGTGCTCCGCCAAAATAAAAGCTCCCATTGAAAATGTAAATATAATATTATATACACTGGTGGCCAAATGTTTGGAATAATGTGCATATTTTTCTGTTTTGGAAGGAAATTAGGAAATAGTTGCACAATATGCAATAGACTTGCATGTCTTAAGGTCAATATTAGGTCAAAAATGGCAAAAAAGAAACAGTTTTTTGTAGAAACTCATCAGTCAATCATTGATTTGAGGAATGAAGGCGATACAATTCTTGAAATTGCCAAAAAACTGCAGATTTCATCCAAAGGTGTAACTACAGTCTTCAAAGACAAAAGGACAACTGACTCTAACAAGGACAGGAAGAGATGTGGAAGACCAGATGTGCAACTAAACAAGAGGATAAGTACATCAGAGTCTCTAGTTTGAGAAATAGACGCCTCACATGTCCTCCGCTGACAGCTTCATTGAATTCTACACGCTCAACACCAGTTTCATGTACAACAGTAAAGAGAAGACTCAGGAGGACTTATGGGAAGAATTGCAAAGAAAAAGACAGAAAAACAGAAAAACAAAAAGAAAAGGTTCGAGTGGGCAAAGAAACACAGACATTGGACAACAGATAATTGGAAAAGAGTGTTACGGATCTTCACCCCATTGAGCTTTTGTGGGATCAGCTGGACTGTAAGGTGTGTGAGAAGTGCCCGACAAGACAGACACATCTATGGCAAGTGCTTCAGGAAGTGTGGGGTGAAAGGTCAAGTGCTACAGGAAGTGTGGGGTGAAAGGTCAAGTGCTACAGGAAGTGTGGGGTGAAAGGTCACCGGAGTATCTGGACAAACTGACCGCTGGAATAACGAGGATCTGCAAATCTGTCATTGCTGCACATGGAGGATTTTTTGATGAGAAATCTTTGAAGTAGTTTAAGAAGTTTCAAATTGTAATTTTTCACATTAGTAATGTCCCGACTATACATTATGATCAGTTGAATGCCACTTTGGTGAATAAAAGTACCAATTTCTTTCCATAACAGCAAAATCTGTACAGTATTCCACAATTTTAGATGCCAGTGTGTATATATAAAACAAATCTAATCCTTAAAACAATAAAAATAATTGAGGATTATAATAAGAAACTTGACTGGGTTATCGTAACATCTCTGTATTATAATAATATTCATCTGGGTTCCAAAAAAATGAGTGAAGTTTTTGCATGCCATGTTCATTCACCAAAATATGTTTTAGTAAATTGTGTTTTGGTGCATTTGAATGAAAATGATTCATTTCCTTGTGTTTTTTAGGGAAAACCAGAATTAGATATTTTGAATCAACTTATAGTGGCTTGGGTTGAAATTATGGTTCTTCTGGTGAAAATAAATAAATAAATAACTGGGTAGCTTAGCAAGTATTGACGCTGACTACCACCCTGGAGTCCAGGGCGTGCTGAGAGACTCCAGTCAGGTCTCCTAAGCAACCAAATTGGCCCGGTTGCTAGGGAGGGTAGAGTCACATGGGGTAACCTCCTCGTGGTGGTGATTAGTGGTTCTCTCAATGGGGCGTGTGGTGAGTTGTGTGTGGATCGTGGAGAGTAGCATGAGTCTCCACATGCTGTGAGTATCTGTGGTGTCATGCACAACGAGTCACGTGATCAGATGCGCCGATTGACTGTCTCAGAAGCGGAGGCAACTGAGACTTATCCTCCACCACCCCAATTGAGGTGAGTAAGCTGTCCCACCACGAGGACCTACTAAGTAGTGGGAATTGGGCATTCCAACATTGGGGTGAAATGGGGATAAAATTAAAAAAAAAAAAAAGTCCTGACGGGTCCAGATCCAAACTTCACTTATTTCACTCTTTAACGCCATTTCCGCTGCTCTCTGCGCACAACTAGACGCTTCAAACCCAACAAGTTTATGTACTGTGAGTGTCATCTTTACTGACACAAAACGGATCAATTTGGGAGTGTAAAGGTAACGACTGATTTTGTTTGTTTGTTATTCTATAGACGGAGATTCCGGAGTTGCAGACGATGTATTCTGAGAGGACTCGCACATTTATTTCTTGGCTGTTGGAGTCTAGAACCTTTCATCCTGCGTTTCATGTGGTCAAGTATGTCTGTCGCCCCTAATTCAGGCTTACGTACAGCTCTAGTTCTCACCATTTTCCCCAATCTCTTTTTCTCTCTCTCTCGTTTCACCTCTGTTATTCATAGTCTCGGGCTGAGGGAGGATAGTATGTCTCCTCTCGCAGTGGGAGTCGGTACATTCCACAGTGTTTTTTAAGATTGTTGGATGGTTATGAAATCTGTGTATTTCAAGGAACTCTCTAAACATTTCTCTCAACTTTAATGTGGTTTAAAGACCACATGAAATCAAACTTGAGACTTTTTACTTTCCTAAAGGAATATTCCGGGTTCAGTACAAGTTAAGTTCAATCGACGGCATTTGTGGCACAATATTGATTACCACAATATTAATTTCGGCTCGTCCCTGCTTTTCTAAAGTCTGGGTTACAGTGAGATACTTACAATGGAAGTCAATGGGGGCCAATCCGTGAATGTTAAAATACTCACTGTAAACAATATGAGCATTAACATGGTTTTTAATGGGATAAAATCACTTACTAAAATAAAAAAAAAACCTAACATTACAATTTAAACAACTTTACAGTTCAAATAATACACATGTTTTAACAGAAGGATTAATGTAAGTGCTTCTATACAATTATAAGCTTCACATTTCTGCCTTTAAACCCACCAAAAATTGGCCCCATTGACTTCCATTGTAAGTGCCTAAGGGTATTTTATTGTTTACCATGTTATGTATTCATGGCAATGAAGTTTGTACAACTTGTACAATTGGCTATAACTTTACACAGAAAATGTTAGTAAGTGGTTTTATCACTAAAATCATATTAACATGCAAATTGGCATTTTTTTTTAACCCAGAATATTCCTTTAAACACATTTTGAATGCTGTTTCATGTTGTTTTTAAGCCATCTTTGTTGGTTGTTCCTTTAAAGTCAACATAAAATGCGCTTCGCAACCCATTTTACTTCCGTAATGCGAGTGAAGCGGGATATTCAACCAGAAAAAGTCGAGTTTTATTTCATGTTGACTTTGAAAAGAGTAAATGTTGCTTTGTTCTCACCTCTCTATTTTTCCCTCTTTATTTCTAGGGATGACACGTCAGCCAAGACCAGTTTTTTCCAACACCTGGTGGAAGACCGAACTGAATCTGCCTTCTCTTATTACGAGTTTTTGCTTCACGTTCAGCAACAGATGTCGAAGTAGAATAAGAGATCCCTGTAGAAACAGCCCTAGATTTATGGATAGCTTCTGTTCCGCGGCTCAACTTTAGCAAGGAGCTCCTCGATTGGTCCGCAGAGAGGCAAAGACACGCCCCTGGCCAGTCGCAACCTGTGGCTCCGGTGGGGGGGGTGGGGGGGGTGGACGGGGTTGGGGCAGTGCTTAAAAACATTTAAGAATAAAAGATGTTAAAAATTGAAATTTTAGTGGACAGTTATGGCAAAAATAAAGGAGCTGAAGAGCAGAGGACAAAATAAGAAATGCAGTCGAGCAGATTGCACATAAGAGACACCCTGAACAATCTGTTTTCAATCATTTCTGTCTGTTTTTTCCCCTTTTCACATTCAGCTACTGTGTGTAGCCCGAGTCAAACACAGTGGTTTCTAACTATTGACATGACATTTCTCCCATTGTCTGTGAGTTTAGTTTCTCCTGTCTCACGCTGTGGTCCTGTTTTTGATTTGTCACAATCATAGAAAGCATTTATTTGTTGTTTTTAATACAATCACACGTCAAAGCTCCATGTTGTGTATTTTATTATTCCACAACATCTGCTCGTATACCCTGCTTTTTAAAATATTTCTTTGTTTATTTACATGTATTGTTTTAGCCTCAGTTTTCCCAGTGTCCTCCGCTTCTGCCACCTCCTCTTTCCTTTTCCCTTATAGTATTAGTATGTACACACACACACAGTTGAAGTCAGAAGTTTACATACACCTCAGCCAAATACATTTAAACTCACAATTCCTGACATTTAATCATAGAAAATATTCCCTGTTTTAGGTCAGTTAGGATCACTTCTTAATTTTAAGAATGTCAGAATAATTTTGGAGAAATGTATATATTTCAGCTTTTATTTCTTTCATCACATTCCCAGTGGGTCAGAAGTTTACATACACTTTGTTAGTATTTGGTAGCATTGCCTTTAAATTGTTTAACTTGGGTCAAATGTTGTGGGTAGCGTTTCACAAGCTAAATAAGGTGTACCTGAGTCAGGTTTGTAGGCCTCGGGTTGAGGTCCGGGCTTTGTGATGGCCACTCCAATACCTTGACTTTATTGTCCTTAAGCCGTTTTGCCACAACTTTGGAGGTGTGCTTGGGGTCATTGTCCATTTGGAAGACCCATTTGTGACCGAGCTTTAACTTCCTGTCTGATGTCTTGAGATGTTGCTTCAATATATCCACATAATGTTCCTTCCTCATGATGTCATCTATTTTGTGAAGTGCACCAGTCCCTCCTGCAGCAAAGCACCCACACAACATGATGCTGCACCCCCATGCTTCACGGTTGGGATGGTGTTCTTCGGCTTGCTAGCCTCACCCTTTATCCTCCAAACATAACGATGGTCATTATGGCCGAACAGTTCAAAATTGCTCCAAAAGTAAGATCTTTGTCCCCATGTGCACTTGGAAACTGTAATCTGGCTTTTTTTATGGTGGTTTTGGAGCAGTGGCTTCTTCCTTACGGAGCAGCCTTTCGGGTTATGTTGATGTAAGACTTGTTTGGCTGTGGATATAGATACTTGTCTACATGTTTCCTCCAGCATCTTCACAAGGTCCTTTGCTTTCTGGGATTGATTTGCACTTTTCGCACCAAATTACGTTCATCTCTAGGAGACAGAATGAGTCTCTTCCTGAGCGGTGTAATGCTGTGTGGTCACATGGTGTTTATACTTGCGTACTATTGTTTGTACAGATGAACATGGTACCTTCAGGAGTTCCCAAGGATGAACCAGACTTGTGGAGGTCCACAGTTTTTTTCTGAGGTCTTGGCTGAATTCTTTAGATTTTCCCACGATGTCAAGCAAAGAGGAACTGAGTTTGAAGGTAGGCCTTAAAATACATCCACAGGTACACCTCCAGTTGACTCCAATTAGCCTATCAGAAGCTAATCGCCTAAACGCTTGTCATCATTTTCTGGAATTATCCAATCTTCTTAAAGACACAGTTAACTTAGTGTATGTAAACTTCTGACCCACTAGAATTGTGATATAGTCAATTAAAAGTGAAACAATCGGTCTGTAAACAGTTGCTGGAAAAAGTAGATGTCGTAAACGACTTTCCAAAACTATAGTTTGCTAATAGTAAATCTGTGGAGTGGCTAAAAATATTTAGTTTTAATGACTTCAACCTTACAAGTGCATGTAAACTTCTGACTTCAACTGTATTTGTCCTCTTGCCTGGTCTATTGCTTTCCTCTTCCATTTTCCTTTCTCCTTCCCTTTCCTTCTTCCCTTGCTTTTCCTTTCCCTTTGTTTCACTTTCCTTTTGCCTGTTTTCCTCTGCTCTCCTGATTTTGTCAAGTGAACTGTGAAATTATGTCTCTCATGATGGTGTAATGGATCTGTTTTCCTTCAACATTATGACTCAACAGTGGCTGCTTAAAATTCCCTCTCCTGATCCTCAGCTGCTTGAAACTGTTTCATGAAGCTACAATGAGATTCCTCACTGACAAAACTCATTGTTTTCTTTGAGAAAACAGATCAGGCTAACAACAAATGTTGCTATCCACTTTGTAAACAAAATATATTTTAATGTGCTATAATTTATGACAAGCTTATTGAATAAAATGAAAAGATAATTCTTGCCTCGGCTGAGTTTGACTTCATAATGTTTGACTGGTGATAGCCATCATGTTCTTGCTCATTATTAACCAAAGTTTCTCTAAAATGTAACAGACTTGTTTTGTTCTTTTTTCTTTTTTTAAAGAAAATGTGAGTGGAGCACAAGTAGTCACGCATTATTTTTGTCCATAGCACAAACAGTCAGAGTAAGGGGCCGTTCACACAGAACTCGTGTTTGTGTTTTATCTGCACTATTTTTTCTTAAATATGCAACATTATTATAAGTTTGTGAAGTATCTATATTTAGACCATTTAAAGGGAGTTTGCCTCCTGAGGGTGTGAGAATGATTCTGATTTTGTACAGATATTCATCAAAGGAGAATTAAAGGAAAACACTTCATGTTTTTTGCTCTTAAAAGCCTCTAAGAATGGAGCAACAATGTAGAGAGGAAAATCAAACGCTGTAGTTTGGAGGAAACTGAAAACATGGTTATTGCTTAAATTTTCAGTTAATCACCCCATAATTAGCTAACCAAAGACTATAAATACTTGCCCCTGAAATGAAAAAAACAACTATTTGTACAGATTACTCAAGCAATGTAGCACTAAATTAAGCCACGCTTACAGTACTGGCATTTTTCCTTCCCATACAGTAGGGCAGCAACTTCGAACAGGGGTCTTCGGAGCACCTATCTGACAGGCCATGGACGGCAGTTCGTGGATGGCCCAAGTCATCCCCAGGCGGACGTGCCCCCCATCAGCCGCTCTAAAAATCGGTGAATCCTCCCTTGCGGAATTCCTATTCTGTCGCAGTTCGATGCGGCCCTGCGGAGCGGCACCCTCACATCCTCCCTGGCTTATGCGCCTCTCCAGTCAAACGAGTGATGGCGTGGAAGCTTTCCGAGTTTTCTTTCTGTGGGTGCCACCCCCAATTGAGGCGTCCAGGAGGGGCGGGGCTGTCCACCGACAGCCTATACTGTCCGATTACAGCATATGCTACGTCACATTCTCCCTGAGGTCCGGGGGCCCACATCCCACAGACAGTCTATACGATCTCCTATCGACTGTCTTTGGGACTGGCCCCCAACCCAGGACTTTGACTTGCCGACCCAAGGGGCACGACCTGGAGGGGTGGGACTGTCAGCAAACAGCATGTTGTGTCCATTTACTGCCTTTATTTCTCTTATTGTTCTCAAAGAGACAAAGCCCAAATTTAAACATATTTATTACTTTTTTATTGCTTTAATTATATATATATATATATTTGGACTAGATCTGGACATCCCACTGACAATTTATCCTATTCAAAAAATTAGGCTGTTCATGGACAGTGGATTTTTGAGGTTTTGATAGACGAACATGCTTCTGGAGGAGGTGGAGAGACGCCTAAATATGTTTTTAATATTTCTTTGATTGTGGAGCTTGGAAAATGACTGTCCAATGTGCCAAAAACACCTAGTACTTGCATAAAAACGTCTGTCCACGGACAGCCTATCTGGAACCTGTCAAATAAGTTGCAGGTGGGCACTTGTATGAATAAGCAAAAAAACAGGAAGTACCCTCCTGTAACTTATTCAGTGGGCCTCGAATAGGTTGTCTATGGACAATTCATTTACAAGACATATTTCATAATTACACTGAATTGTATTGATTAAATCACATGTACAGCACTTGAAGACACCCCGCAGAACAATTTGCAATAGCTTGCAGGTCAAAAACACCTATTAGGTTTTAGCACCGTTTGTACATGAAAGACACTAGAAGGTGGGCTCTTCTGAATTGGACCAGTAAGAGAACAGCTAACAACACCCTAGCAACCTTATAAAACCACACTGGCATTGTGGCAGTGAGTTTTGTATAAGCAACAGTCTCATGTTTTCTTCAGAATATGTTCTGTTTACTGTGGCTTTTACTGTGTAAAGGTCTTTTCATATGCCACGTCAATGTTGTATAAAGACCATCTAGTGAGATTGTGTGTGCGAAGAGCGAGATAAGGGTCTCCATTTATGTAGTCATGGGTAATGCACCATAAACGCATAATCATCTAATGAGCTTTCTCACTCTCTTTCAATGCACCATTAGTAACGAAAAAGACCGTTTATACCCCCAAAGGCTCTCAAGAGTTGTTGTGTTGTAGTTTTATTTTTTTATTCAATCATTGTTCTCATGGAGAAATGGAAAGAATGTAAAATGTGGGAAAAAATAAAGGGGTTATGTCTCGTTTAAATTGACTATAGTGCACAACAGTACGGTTCCAGAAGTAAAAAAATAAATCCCCACCATCCGAGATAAGTGATGGGATCCACAATTTTCCTGAGCAACCACAGGACGGCAATTCCGCATAAATTTCCCGTCTCATTTGAAGGAATGCAATTTTGAAAATTGTACAACATTTGTCTTTAACAACACTATCAAAGTGAATGGCAGGCACAACAACGGCACTAAAACTTGGGTCATCGTTTTGATTGTTTTGGGTTGAATGGATCACATGATGGCATTATTTTCGAAAATTTCCACTTCGGTTTATCCATTGCATTTTCGAAAAGCTCAGTTTTCACTTGACTAAAACGCTGTCCCAGTGTGAACAGCAGGCCAAAACATAGAGGAAAAAGATGCGGAAAGGCCTTACAGTTACCACTGTTTTTGCTTTTAATATATATATATTTTTAAATAAATGAGGGACATTTCAAGAAACTTTTATGGTAATCAATATTCATTGCTGTTGATTATGCTTAACTTCGTTCCTTTAAGATATCACCACCCTTATAATGTAATCTAGAGTCCTGGCAAACTTTTCCAATCATTAATTTCATGTGCAAATGAGCTTGCGTTTCGCCACAGATGTTTGCCAGAAGTTTGCAGCTCTTCACCGTTAGTGGTGAACCTGCAGCAAAACTTTAGCAACATTGGACAATTTGCCACAAGTTTGCCACAAATCTCATTTGCATGTGAAAATAATCAGTTGTGAATTTGCAGAAAATTTGCAATGAACTCACGATTTTTGTAAGGGCACAAATCGGAAGTTGCTGTTACCATGGAAATGGGATTCATGGTGAAAGACCTCAGCAGCGACCACCCACTCCCAAGCACTGCGAATTAATTGAGAGTTGGTCTCCATCCGTCGGTCGGTCGGTCGGTCGTGGGGGCCTCAAACTTCCCTATCCCGAGCCACATTAACCAGCTCTGACTGGGGGACCCCGAGGCGTTCCCAGGCCAGTGTGGAGATGTAATCTCTCCACCTAGTCCTGGGTCTTCCCCGAGGCCTCCCAGCTGTAAAACAACTATACTATATATATTTGTATTCATTGTTTGCTTATGTCATTCACAATGCTTCTTGGGTCCTCTGATTTCCAAATACTTCTTGCTTTAAATATCAATGTTTATAATGTTGTAATTTACAGTATCATGGAGCTGGTTGGTTTTGTTGAGGAACTTTCTGAAATCCCTATTGAGAAATTGACATGGGAATCAAGGCTGCTGAAAAAGTGGATTGTCACTGTTGTGCTCCATGAGGGTGGATTCCAAAAGTAAAAGGTTAGCACAATCTGGGAGCGTGCACACGACATTCATGGTTGCCCAATGTAGTTTAAAACACATTAGCCCAGTTTTAAGAGACTCTCTGCGGGCTTGTTCATTGACGGAGCACAATGTTCAAGGCTCAGCCACCAACAAACAAGGTATTTAGAAACAGGTAGGCCATTCTCCCTGTCCCACCAACACACACACACATACTTTTGTTCTTTCTGCTGTTGACGTAGCCTCTTTTCCACTACAAAACTCTTTGATATTTCATGGCAATGATGTCACATGTTTCCTCTTGCCCAGATAAATGATCACATTTTCCCTTTTCAAAGTCCAAGTTTTCCCCCTCTGACTGTCCGGGTTTGTGCTTTGTGAGCAACATGACATTTACAAAGATGTTTTATCCAGTGCAACATTTTGCATAATCTCATAAGCTTGTTGTCTTTGTGTTCTGCTCAACAAAACATGCAGTGCACACAAGCTGTTGTTGATTATGCATATAGCTGCTGGCCGCAGAAAACCGGGGGCAACTTCCTGTTTGAGCACAATATGTATTGTTTAGCTGGAAACGGCAGAAGATTGTGGTATTCCTCACAATGGGCAGATTCAGTAAACATGGAGCTGTTTCTTTAAACAAACATAATTGTCAGATTACAACATGATCGCAGTCTTCACATGGTCTGGACTGCGGTTAAATTGGATTGGTTGTGAGTGTTCTGGATAAAATAACAAGATGAATCAATTAGAGCAGCATCCAGACCAGTTCTGCTCTGAGAAAACAGTTGTTTAGATTCACTACAATTTAATGGGATAGTTCAAACATTCACCAGTTTGAAAAATGCACCAGTTTGAAAATGTGGTCATCTGTGAACCACTAAAAGAAAAGTAGTGAAAGTCTTCTAAATCCTTATGGTTGCTTTGTTGAGGAACAGACCAGAATTTGTCATAATTTACTGAAAATCTTCCCCCTACACAAATTAGGCTATTCTAGATATAACCTTTGCACATATTACAGGGAAAATCCCCCTGGAGTTAAGTGTCTTGCTCAAGGACACAATGGTGGTGGCTGTGGGGATTGAACCGGCAACCTTCTGCTTACCGTTGTGTGATTTTAGCCCACTACGCCACCACCAGTTTAATATTATATAATACCATTTTGAATTATTATAATGGGACCCAGTCAAGTTAATTATTATAATATATACCACAGTTAGTTCCAGTCCTCAAATCTGATTGGACGAGAGACGTTCCATGAGCACTGATGGTGTGACATCATCAGCACTCGGACGCCTCACTGTGTGTATCACTCCGCTTGTGCTCATGCCGTTCTAAACTAAAGTGTAAGAGCAGTGCAGATGTGTTAAGAGCTACTGTTTGTTTTTTTTGACATTACATATGTTAGCCAGCAGGTGGCGGCAAAAGATAATTTTTGTGTGTAATATGAGCAGTTGGTGAAGAGAAGTGAATCTGCGTCAGCTGTTTACATGCAACAGCTCTTCGTGATCGCTCATGTTACTACTACAGCAAGGAAATCACTTTAAACGGGTTTAAATGAACAACTTCAGCATTACTGCTCATCACAGCTGAGAGACACAACAGACTGATTGATTGCACAATGGATGCTGTTTAATTTGGCGGAGGACATTGCGGTTTCTATAGTGATCGATTATTGCGAAATACCCGCTTGGATGCTATTTTTCAACTGAGAAAGCTGATCTTCAGAAAGCTGACAGCATCTCTGGTCATTGCACACGCTATGTCTCTCTGTCTCTCTCTCTTTCTCTCACACACATATCCTTGTTTATCCAATAACTTGTTCGAAACAGCACAAGCCGTGATACTATTTCTAAAGTGACATTTTTGGAATTACTAACGGAGGTTTGGACGCATCATTTGTTTTGAACCAGCAGCGGCAGATTCTGATTCGTCACGTAAGAAAGTAGTTCTTTACTTGTTCTTTGAACTGTATATACATAAGAAAGCAATATCACACTCGCAATCGTGCTATATGTCCCTAAATCAGCACTGACTGTGATTACCCACAACACTCGAATAACAGCAGTGCTGATATAGGGCCATATCGCACTCTTGCTCGTGTGATATTGCTTAAATAATACTTAATAATAGTGATTGTGATTTTTAGAATTAGATTAGATATGTTTATGTTCAATGTATTTCACCTGGAGCTTTTATTTATGTGGAACACTTAAAGTGCACTGCAGTGTCAGCGTTTACAGTGTTCCTCATTACAAATCTGATATATATATATATATATATATATATATATATATATATATATATATATTTTATTTTTTTACCCGGAATCTCTCTCTCCTAAATGCATACACACACTGCAATCTTATGTGGGCTATTAATTATTTAATTATTTTCATTATTTGTTTTAATGACAGATCTGCTTCTCAGCCAGAACCCAGCAGCATCGGATCTGAGTTAATGCATCATATCTAACAATAATTCAGTGAGGACTTGGAAACAACTGAGAAATTTTGACTTTTTACTTGAATATTTTTCCATGTATCTGGATTAACTGTGCTTGTATATGCAGTAATTATATATAGTTGTCTGAAAGGTCTTCTGCATGTCACAAAAGGCTTCATCCACAAAGTGCGTTCATGCAAAGAAATGCGTAATGCAGCAGTTTCCTGCAGTATCAAAGCACATGCTCATCATGTTCAACCAATGAGAGCGAAGCCTAGCAGGAAGTGGTGCATTTCTGGACATTTATTTTGATAAACAGTTTAGATTTTGGTTTCATGAAAACAATCATTTTTAATCAATACATTTTCCAACATTTAAAAATAAAAATGTCACTCTGAAACAATTGAATAGGGCCTTATTTTTCAGTAATGTTCTGCAAAAAAATGAGTCTTTTTTCATTTTTGTTCCTTGGAACATTTTCAGTCCATGCTTATCACCGTACAGACTGACTCATGGTCATTAACGGTAGAAATACACAAAGGAAGCACACCGTACAGTGTTATTCCTGCAGCAGCGGAAATATTTAACACACACAGATGTATAATGCATAAATAAACACACGTGTTTATTTATGCATTAAGAGTCAATTACGAGATCAAAGACCAAATGTTTACACGGCTTTCTTGCTGTCCTGAAGAGGAACAACGAAAGAGAAAACATGACGAGTGTTTTTAATGAGCAGTCCACTCAAAATGAGAAACATATGAAGAGAGGAGAGAATAAGAGGAGACGATGATGAGATTGTTCAAATAAAGCCTATTTATATACATTCTGGCATTGTTTTCATGACAATTCAGCACATTTTCCACATATCTGGAATACAAAATCATCCTGTTTGTAAATAATAATAATTAAATTCCATACATACAACAAATGCGACTATATGCAAGTACTTAAAATAAAATAATCAAATCAATAAATTCTGAAATCAATAAATAATTCAACCAATAACAGATCAATTTATTTGGAAATAATTGAATAATTAAATCAATAATTAAAACACCCATTTATTTTGTAATAATCTATGAAAAAAAATGCATTTATTATTTAACACATTTTATAATATACACTTTCAAAAAATCTCTATATTTTTCATAATTAAAACTACTACTTACAATTTCCAAAAACCGTATTTAATAATAAAAGGCTGAATTTGCATATGACAACTAACAGATGATTTAAATCCCTTTTTTTTTTTATTCTGACGTCTTTTTAAAAAAGAAATTTCACTAAAGTCCATATTAATCCATACTAATATTGTGATGTAAACTTAGTCATTTACCAATTGAATTGAATTTTGTTGTAAATTCTACAGTTTAATTTATTCTAATTAATATTTTGTGAGAGTCACCTCATATTATGTGTTTACCCCCCATACAAGTCTAATAAAAATTTAACCAGAATTGTAACTGTATGCAGAATTCATTGTCTGGCACATATAGTGCTTTCAACACACACACACTGATAATGCACATTAACATGTGAGTCAATCTCCATTTAGAAGTCGTAATGAGTACTGTGTCTTCAGTACAACCTCATGTTCTACAGACTTCATTCTGCACACACACACCGAGAGAGGATGAATCAATTAAAGCCCATACTATAGGTACTATTATTTGCATGTCAATAAGTGACAGTGTGTGTTAATTTCTCTCTCTATCACTCTCTCTCTCTCTCTCTCTCTCTCTCAATTCAAATGTGCTTTATTGGCGTGACAATTTGTACATTGTATTGCCAAAGCATTTATATGAGCATGAAAAATAAAAAATGAACAAATTCTGTATTGAACAATTGTGGAAAAACAGGGAAAAATAAATAAAATAAACAGTGTATACTTTCAGTGGTGTTGTGTGTGTGTGTGTGGCTGTGTGTGTGTGTGTGTGTGTGTGTGTGTGTGTGTGTGTAAATGGGCGCATCACTGTTTGGTCGACTCTTCCCTGTTTTTGTGGCAGGATTTGATGTATTTTGATGCTGGTGAAATGTTTTTCTCTTTGTTCATCAAGTAAATATTGAACTTGTGCATCATTCTTCAACTTTTTGAAGTTTGGACAAATCATTTCAGATTTGGGAAAGAAGTGTTTTGGAATGTCATTATCATTAGGGCAGGTGGTGAAGAAGTGCAGCTCTGATTCTATTTGTCCTTGAATACAGTACGGGCATAACCTGCCCTCTCTGGGCATCAGCTCTGTCTGTATCTGCCCTTCTCTATAGTCAGGCTGTCTGTCTGTCTGTCTGTATCTGCCCTTCTCTATAGTCAGTCTGTCTGTCTGTATCTGCCCTTCTCTGTAGTCAGGCTGTCTGTCTGTCTGTATCTGCCCTTCTCTATAGTCAGGCTGTCTGTCTGTCTGTCTGTCTGTCTGTATCTGCCCTTCTCTATAGTCAGGCTGTCTGTCTGTCTGTCTGTCTGTCTGTATCTGCCCTTCTCTATAGTCAGTCTGTCTGTCTGTATCTGCCCTTCTCTGTAGTCAGGCTGTCTGTCTGTCTGTCTGTCTGTCTGTATCTGCCCTTCTCTATAGTCAGGCTGTCTGTCTGTCTGTCTGTCTGTATCTGCCCTTCTCTATAGTCAGGCTGTCTGTCTGTCTGTCTGTATCTGCCCTTCTCTAACGACCAGTGCTGTCTGTCTGTATCTGCCCTTCTCTATAGTCAGGCTGTCTGTCTGTATCTGCCCTTCTCTATCGTCAGTGCTGTCTGTCTGTCTGTCTGTATCTGCCCTTCTCTATCGCCTGTCTGTCTGTCTGTCTATCTGTCTGTATCTGCCCTTCTCTATCGCCTGTCTGTCTGTCTGTCTATCTGTCTGTATCTGCCCTTCTCTATAGTCAGTGCTGTCTGTCTGTCTGTCTGTATCTGCCCTTCTCTATCGCCAGTGTTGTCTGTCTGTCTGTCTGTCTGTATCTATCTATCTATCTGTCCTTCTCTATAGTCTGTCTGTCTGTCTGTATCTGCCCTTCTCTATAGTCAGGCTGTCTGTCTGTCTAGATCTGCCCTTCTCTATCGCCAGTGTTGTCTGTCTGTCTGTCTGTATCTATCTGTCCTCTATAGTCTGTCTGTCTGTCTGTATCTGCCCTTCTTTATAGTCAGGCTGTCTGTCTGTCTGTATGTCTGTATCTGCCCTTCTCTATAGTCAGGCTGTCTGTCTGTCTGTCTGTCTGTCTGTATGTATCTGCCCTTCTCTATAGTCAGTCTGTCTGTCTGTATCTGCCCTTCTCTGTAGTCAGGCTGTCTGTCTGTCTGTCTGTCTGTCTGTCTGTATCTGCCCTTCTCTATAGTCAGGCTGTCTGTCTGTCTGTCTGTCTGTCTGTATCTGCCCTTCTCTAACGACCAGTGCTGTCTGTCTGTATCTGCCCTTCTCCATCGCCAGGGCTGTCTGTCTGTATCTGCCCTTCTCTATCGTCAGTGCTGTCTGTCTGTCTGTCTGTATCTGCCCTTCTCTATCGCCTGTCTGTCTGTCTGTCTATCTGTCTGTATCTGCCCTTCTCTATCGCCTGTCTGTCTGTCTGTCTATCTGTCTGTATCTGCCCTTCTCTATAGTCAGTGCTGTCTGTCTGTCTGTCTGTATCTGCCCTTCTCTATAGTCAGGCTGTCTGTCTGTCTGTATCTGCCCTTCTCTATAGTCAGGCTGTCTGTCTGTCTGGATCTGCCCTTCTCTATCGCCAGTGTTGTCTGTCTGTCTGTCTGTATCTATCTGTCCTCTATAGTCTGTCTGTCTGTCTGTCTGTATCTGCCCTTCTTTATAGTCAGGCTGTCTGTCTGTCTGTATCTGCCCTTCTCTATAGCCTGTCTGCCTGTCTGTCTGTATCTGCCCTTCTCTATAGTCTGTCTGTCTGTCTGTCTGTCTGTATCTGCCCTTCTCTAACGACCAGTGCTGTCTGTCTGTCTGTCTGTCTGTATCTGCCCTTCTCCATCGTCAGTGCTGTCTGTCTGTATCTGCCCTTCTCTATAGTCAGGCTGTCTGGCTGTCTGTATCTTCCCTTCTCTATAGTCAGGCTGTCTGTCTGTCTGTATCTGCCCTTCTCTATCGCCAGTGTTGTCTGTCTGTCTGTCTGTCTGTATCTATCTATCTGTCCTTCTCTATAGTCTGTCTGTCTGTCTGTATCTGCCCTTCTCTATAGTCTGTCTGTCAGTCAGTCTGTCTGTCTGTCTATATCTGCCCTACTCTATAGTCAGGCTGTCTGTCTATATCTGCCCTTCTCTATAGTCAGGCTGTCTGTATCTGCCCTTCTCTATAGTCTGTCTGTCTGTCTGTATCTGCCCTTCTCTATAGTCTGTCTGTCTGTCTATATCTGCCCTTCTCTATAGTCAGGCTGTCTGTATCTGCCCTTCTCTATAGTCAGGCTGTCTGTCTGTCTGTATCTGCCCTTCTCTATAGTCAGGCTGTCTGTCTGTCTGTATCTGCCCTTCTCTATAGTCTGTCTGTCTGTCTATATCTGCCCTTCTCTATAGTCAGGCTGTCTGTATCTGCCCTTCTCTATAGTCAGGCTGTCTGTCTGTCTGTATCTGCCCTTCTCTATAGTCAGGCTGTCTGTCTGTCTGTCTGTATCTGCCCTTCTCTATAGTCAGGCTGTCTGTCTGTCTGTATCTGCCCTTCTCTATAGTCAGGCTGTCTGTCTGTCTGTCTGTCTGTATCTGCCCTTCTCTATAGTCAGGCTGTCTGTCTGTATATATCTGCCCTTCTCTATCATCAGTCTGTCTGACTGTCTGTCTGTATATATCTGCCCTTCTCTATCGTCAGGCTGTCTGTCTGTCTGTATCTGTCTGTATCTGTCTTTCTCTATAGTCTGTCTGACTGTCTGTCTGTCTGTCTGTATCTGTCTGTATCTGTCCTTTTCTATCGTCAGTCTGTCTGACTGTCTGTCTGTATCTGCCCATCTCTATAGTCAGGCTGTCTGTCTGTCTGTCTGTCTGTCTGTGGTCACTCAGTCTGTACCTCGTCATGTGTTTCCTCAGTTTGTGGTCTCTGACTCGGGTATTCTGCTGTCCTGTAATCTCTGTTTAGGGACAAATAACATTGTAGTTTGTTTTTGTGTTGATTTATTCCAGTATGTTCAGTACTTTTCTTTTTCTGCTTTAATCATTTGGTTGTGCCGGATTGTGTGGATGAGGGTGTCCGTGTCCTGAGGCTGATTATTGTTGGTCTGTTTGTAGAGTCTCAGGACCAGCTGAATGATGGGACTCTTCTCAGCGTTCACTTCATGGTTTTTAAGGGCCTCTCTCGCTCTCTCTCTCTGTCTCTCTCTCTCTCTCTCCCCCTCTCTCTCTCTCATTTCCTCTGGTTGGTTCTGGTCTGGGTTCCAGATGTGTTAAGTGGATCAGTGGAGTGGTTATGTAACAGCCATGTGCCGTCTCTACAAGTCCTCCTGTTTGCCAGTCTTTCTGTCTTTTTGCTGCTTACACGATTCTTCCACCAGGATGTCAACCACCAGATTTTCATCAAAGATGTTAAAACTTAAAGAAGGAGTGCATGTGTCTGTATATGCCTGGTTCTGTCCAGGGCCTCTCTGATGCAATGAAACTGGGCTGAGTTCTTTGCATTTTCTGATGACAATTATTGATGCTTGCCTGAGCAAGACTCTGCGGCCAACGGTGTTCAGAGTGGTTTTTAGCACATTGAAATGCAGCTACTAGGGCGTTTTGGGTGGGTCCTTACTGGGCCAAGTCAAAATATCCCACCCCTAAGTTTCTAACATTCAGGCATAAAACGCAAGTCTGATTGCTTAGAAAGGTAGAACTCTTCTCCTCAAAAAACAAAATGATTCGAGGCATAATTTTGGTCTGTAGCCCAAACAGTGCAATTCGAGTTAAGCCCAAATTATACTTCTGTTTGATGCAAAAAAGTTTGACAGTATGCCAATAGAGACATACTGTGTGTGTATATGTATATATATATATATATATATATATATATATATATATATATATGTGTGTGTGTGTGTGTGTGTGTGTGTGTGTGTGTGTGTAAAATATTATGGTGGAAACACACATTTCAAAAGGTGATGCTGGTAGAGATCGATGAGGTGCATCGCAGTTCAACCTGGCCGGTAATTTTAGTGAGGTCTATCCTAAGTCGATCATAAGCACCTGCACCATTACTGAAGCATAATGATGAAATTGTCAGTGTCCAAACAAACTGTGTGCAGTCATTTGATCCGGTTAAAAGCACACTGAATTCCTGACATCAGCGAACCTATTTTCTGATGAGTCATGCACACTCCTTCTTTTTCCCTGTATCTCTCTTCTCATTGGTAATCAGAGAATATTTCAAACCACAGATTCACTCATTCTTGTTAAATGCATGAACTTTGGCTCTGTCGAGTTATGAAGTTATGCTGCTACTGTATGACCATAAACTGCAACTTTATCACGCGGCAAGTCGGCATGTTGTTTCCGAGAGTTCCAGAACCCAAGGATCTGCCAAATGATGCCGACTCGCCAACAAGCGGCACCTACTAACAGGCATTTTAAACGCGTTTACCTTCCCTTGTGGTGCAACAGGAAGTGCGTTGCTTCAGCAGCATAGGAGACCCGGTTTTGTCTCCCACATTGAAACCAGGAAGTAATCGCATAATCAATGCTGAGCATGATTCAGAGGTTGCATTTTCCCCACTACCATAACATTTTTACTCCACTGATGCTTAGGTTTAGGTCTGAGGTTTAGGTTGGGTGTTTAGTTCATAAAATATGCATTCCTCTTCACAGTATTGCAGCCTGAACCGCTAAAACCAACTCGCTTTACAACTCTCGTTTGGCGCCCCCCTGTGGACATTTCACGTGAATAATGGAGCTCACCCGTGCTCATACGCTCAACAAAACGTACCATTTTGGCCACCGGGGGCAGTGTTTCACATTTCGATAAGTACAGACCGATTTTAGTTAAAGAAATGTCGATCTACTTTTTCCAATTTCGCAGTGTATCTTTCATGAAAGGAGAAAAAAATTGTATAATCTGTTCAAACATCCAAATATGTCCCATGAAATGTCTTAAATGTCTTAAAAACTTTCCCCCTTACAAAGAACCTTTTGTGCAATGGGAAGTTTCCATGGATGTTAAAAGTTCTTCGTGGAACCACATGCTGATAAAGAACCTTTATATTTAAAGTGTACCATTTCTAATTGGGCAGAAAATGGTTCGGCTACAAACAACAGGACCCTGTCCTGCCCTCTGTGTATTCTATTAAACCGTTTCACACATTAAACACTTTAATACATCAGATTAGATTTCATGACCTACAGTACACTGTGCTGTGCAATATGTCTTTATTCCTGGCATTATGAATATCACACAGTGCCATGACTTCCTGGCCCTCAAAACCCTTCTTAAACTTAAACAAAGGGCAGTTCATTCAGCTTATATCAAACAGGGTGTGCATTCGGTGAAGAACATGCCCCTCTTGTGCTCGCAGGAGCAAGTGTGGGCACTGGGATCCACACCTTTAGAAATCTGAGTCATTCAAAACCCAACATCGTCTCAGAAGGCAATGGAAAAAACAGTTAGGGTTGAAGGAGGTGTAGAAAAAGAAAAAGGTTGGAATCAACGTCATTAATGGTGCTTGTTAAGGCAAGCATCATTGTTACTGTACAGAATATCATAGAGACTTGGAGATGTTTTGACTTGGGCCAGTGAGTAACCACTTAGCCACATAGCAATGCCCTGCCAATCACAAACAACACCCTGGCATCATGGTGGGGAGTTTTGCCTGAGACTATTTAGCCAGAGATGGAGTATTAAAATGAATGGGAGAAATGGGAAAGCTCAATGTACAGAACAGGACCTTTTAGATGCAGGCATCGCCTCCCTTACAAAGTGGCAAACTAGCCACAAACTTGCCGCAAATTTGCCACTCATTATTTTCACAAGCAAGTGAGCTTGTGATTCGATGCAAATGTTTGCCAGAATTTTCCACCGGTAGTGGTGAACCTGCAGCAAACCTTTGGCAACAATGCACAATTTGCTGCATGTTTGCGGCAAGGCTAATTTGTATGTGAATATAATTTGTGGCAAGTTTGCAGCAAATTTGCCATGAACTCTCGGTTTTTATAAGGGCTGTCAGTCAACTCGAGAATGTGCATTAATTGGACCGGCCTGAAAAATAGCTTTTTTTAGCATCATCTCTGCTACAGATGCACAATTTATGATGCTATTGTAGTTAGATTTTACTACTGATTTGAAATATGTTCTTTGATCGTAATCTTGATCAATCGTTTTGAAGATTTCAGTCTTTCCCTATTCAAGTATATAGGAGCTGTACTTTATGCCACTTATAGAAGATATCTGCCCGGGACCGCTTCAAAGTTGGGGGTAGAGTTGACTGACTTGCCATGAAAGAGACTTTGGTTTTGCACAGGCAAGTAGTGCTCACCAAATCTATTTATGGCAACAACAACAAAAAAGATAAAAAGAAATGCCTTAGATAACTGCTCTGGTAGCAGTCAATGACACACAAAATCACTTTCGTAAGTATCTGCTAAGCTTTTAAAAAAATGCAAAAGTTAAAAGCAATGGAAAGTGAGATGCAATGCCTAAAACAATGAACGATTTTATAAGATTCACTCCTTCATGGGTGTACAATCAAGCATGTGACATACTCTGCCTTCAAGTGGACCTGAAAAGAGTTGGGCATTCATTACTATGACTTCGTGTCACGCATTCAAGTGTGATAAAAATATGAAAGAAGCCAAACTTACACAACTGAACACGCACGATGGCAAAAGCTCCTTTTTTCTGTTGTACAAATGTGAATAAGTGAATAAACCTGTGACACTTATACACTACATAAAGTATCTCACAAAAGTGAGTACACCCCTCACATTTTTGTAAATATTTGATTATATCTTTTCATGTGACAACACTGTAGAAATGACACTTTGCTACAATGTAAAGTAGTGAGTGTACAGCTTGTATAACAGTGAACATTTGCTGTCCCCTCAAAATAACTCAACACACAGCCATTAATGTC
>JAVLUX010000016.1:3884760-3889760 GCA_032164185.1 Moxostoma hubbsi | reverse complement strand
TCCGAATATTCCTTTAAGAACACATTCCGAATATTCCTTTATGAACACATTCCGAATATTCCTTTAAGAACACATTCCAAATATCCCTTTAAGAACACATTCCGAATATTCCTTTAAGAACACATTCCGAATATTCCTTTATGAACACATTCCGAATATTCCTTTAAGAACACATTCCGAATATCCCTTTAAGAACACATTCCGAATATTCCTTTAAGAACACATTCCGAATATTCCTTTATGAACACATTCCGAATATTCCTTTAAGAACACATTCCGAATATTCCTTTATGAACACATTCCGAATATTCCTTTAAGAACACATTCCGAATATTCCTTTAAGAACACATTCCAAATATCCCTTTAAGAACACATTCCGAATATTCCTTTAAGAACACATTCCGAATATTCCTTTATGAACACATTCCGAATATTCCTTTAAGAACACATTCCGAATATTTCTTTAAGAACACATTCTGAAGATTCCTTTAAGATCACATTCTGAAGATTCCTTTAAGAACGCATTCCGAATATTCCTTTTTGAACGCATTCCGAATATTCCTTTTTGAACGCATTCCGAATATTCCTTTTTGAACGCATTCCGAATATTCCTTTAAGAACACATTATGAATATTCCTTTTTGAACGCATTCCGAATATTCCTTTATGAACACATTCCGAGTATTCCTTTAAGAACACACACATATATATATATATATATATATATATATGAAAATGGCAAAAGTCTCTGACTTTTTCCTAACAATTAAAGCCATACATGAACATACAAATTATATTTGTATATATGTCGCCACACTGTAAAATATGTCTGTAATTTTAATGGTGAAAGACTGTATAAATGCTACATACATAAAATGTTAATTGATTAACGAGTATTAGCTGTAAAATATACAGTAACGTTTTTTTTAATATATTTTAAAAGACAATACAGTCGTCTTTTATGTAAAAAGTCTGATTTTCCTGTATAATTAAAATGTACTCGTTGTTCTGTAAAGTTGATTATATTTTTACTGAATGTTTTACATGAGTATTCTTGCAACCACAGCTGCCAGTTTATTTGTATTGTTTTTGTAAAAAACATCAGGATTTATTTTTTTTACAGGGCAGATTAAAGGTATTTTGATTCCCAAAAGAATAAAATGGCATTTGAGGGACATTAAAACGAATGCCCTATGACCTTTTGTTTAACTGTCCGGAAGCTGTACTGATAATAAAGATGGCACATTATCTGATCACATTATCCCACATTTGTCGTGTCAGTTGCAGTGACGTGACAATAAATATGATTTATTTTTATATATTGTATTTTTATGTAATATGGTATTGACATGCTATTTTGAGAGGCTAATTACAAGGTGCATGTACCATGTATTCACATGCAACTCATAGTATAAAGAATAGGCCTACCTTGATGATACCAACGGGAATACTTATTGCTAATCTTTGTAAGTTCTATAGTAACAACATCAGGACTGAGTTTATGAGCCAATGGGGAAATGCATAGATCAGCCCATGTTGGGTTTGAACCCACAACCTTTTGGTTTCCACCAGCTCAGTCTTTAACCACTAAACCACACCACCCCACAGCATGCAAGCTCTCTTCCCCGTCTCATGCATTGTTGTCATTCTTGTTTTGTGACTAGCTCAAAATAGCACGATGACATCATTAAAAGCTGCCGGGTCTGTGCTTTTGTGAATGGGAGAGCTGACACTGACCATTAACTAAGTGTTCAAGCACAATAGGTGATCCGGAGCGCATCCGGACGCACCTTTCCTCGAACGGATAAGGTTGACGTGTTCAAACACATTGTGTCTGATTTCTAAACACACTCCTTTAAACTGCAAACCCATATGGGAGGTGTGACAGAGCGAGTTGGTGTATGTTGTAATGTCGACATTACTAATGGATATTTCAGGGCTGGTGAGCAACACTTCTAGTGTGAAGTTTGGCACAATGCAACTGGAAACACATTCCATTTTGAGGCTGGTCTGTTTCTGTCTCCATGACTGTGAAAAACTCAGTGCATTTACCCAAAATGAAACTCCTTTTGTAATAATTCATCCCGCAGAATAGAACAAGCTCAGTTATTCGTCATTTAAGGGGCGTGTGTGATTTTATACAAATCTTAATGCTCTCAAAGAGCAAATCTCACGACGTGACCTCATGTCCAGGTCATATTTAACCTCCATGAGATTAAAAGAAAATACATATGAAATTATAGTTTGCATAAGGAAAATAAAGCCGTATTATTTTCATGGACAATTATGCAAATGATTTCCAGATTCTCATTATCATAATGCATTGAGATGTTTTTTCTAAGACTTATTATTTTCAATACATTACAAATGAAATAATATTATTTTTTTGGGGGGGGGATTTATAGTAATAAGTGTTGGGTGTAATCTGATTACAAACTAGTTACTGTAATCTAATTACATTTATCTAATTAAAAAGTATGCAATTTCAACGCTTACCCAACACTGTCAGTAATTAGGCTATAGAAGATGTGCTTAATTATCATAAAAATAACAAATGGTATGGTCAAAAAAATAAATAAATCATCTCTTATTACTTAGGCATTTTCTGATGTGTAAAAGTGCCCAAAAGTGCCATTTCTGATGTCCCAATGCCTCATATATGGGTTTATTTCATAGGCAAAAATGTCCCGGGTAAAGCATATTTGAATAACAAACTCTGTCCTTGTTCTGGGGTTGATGATATCACCGCTTTGCATTATTTGAATGTTAAGAACATTAACACGCAAAGGGTGTGGTATGATGAACAGTAGTAAACACAGGCATTGTGTGTGTGTGTGTGTGTGTGTGTGTGTGTGTGTGTGTGTGTGTTTTATGTCAGAGGGTTAGCTGTGATGGGTGGATACCGCTGAGGTAAAGTGTTTGGCTCAGAGTCAAGCGCCGATCTCACCCCCACTCAAGCCTCACGCCGGATACTCAGATGTCCTGGTTTGTTTTAAAAACCTGCAGCACTGTGAGGTTGATGTAACAATCTAAGATGAGCTGTCAAGTACGTTGTGTCCTCTAGATTCGCGAGTTCGAATCGCAGGGTGTGCTGAGTGATCCCAGCAAGGTCTCCTAAGCAACCAAATTGCCTCCGGTTGCTAGGGAGGGTTGAGTCACATGGGGTAACTTCCTCGTCCACTCCTCTACCCTCTAACGGATGACAGTCGCGCCTCTCCGGGTGGACCGGAGGCAGTCCTCCAGCCCCTGGTGGACAGAATGCTCTGCCGCATTCTCAGGGAACAGAAGGGGTCTCCCCCACCCCTGGCAGTGGTTTTCCCGCTCCAGGCTGTCGGCAGTGAGCCCCTCCCCGTTCGCGGTCGGCGGTCTCAGACCCCGCCGCGTTTCAGCTGCTGGTAGTGGACTCCTCCGGTCCTGGCAGTGGTCCTGACCGCTCCAGGCAGTCGGTTTGGTGCCCCTCCTTCCCTCGCAGTCGGCAGCCGTTCCTCCGCATCCAGGCGGCCTGGCTCCTCCTAAGACGCCCGCGTCTGTCCCGTTGGGGTGGATGGTAGCGGCGAGAACTCCACTACGGCGTATCCCTCCTCCTTCCCGTGTCATCAGCACCAGTGTAAAACAGTTCAAGGGAAAGGAGGAGGCGAGAACCGGCGTGACAATATAAATAACAGTTTAATGAAGAAATAAACCAAAAGACACAAACACACACATATGACGGACAGCTGCCCGTAAACGTTCTCTCTCTGTCGCACCACCGTCCACAGTCGGCCTTTATCCCTCTCGGAGGTTTGATTAGCCTAATATGGGGCCGGGTGTGTAAAATCACTTTTGGTGCAACCCTGTTGGCATTTCACCCAAAAACTGGAGCTCACACATGCTCATACGCTCGGCCATGAGGGGCAGTGTTTAGAATTTCGGTTAGCACAGACCGATTTTGGCAGCAAAGTGTTTGATCTACTGTTACTGAATGCGCAGTGAAATCAGTCTGAAAACGGGACAAACATCCATATTTAGAGACCAGGAAATCATACAGTAGATACATGGGAGTGGGCTCTTTTGACTTGGGACAATACATAACCACTTAGCAACCACCTCGAACACCCTAGAAACCGCCAAGCAAGATGCAACACCAGAGCATCTTAGCAATGGCATAGCAACACCCTAGCATTGAGGCAACGACTTTTGCACGGACGAGCACCACTCATATTTTCTTCAAAATATTTATCAATCGAGTTCCAGGGGTACAATACTTTGATTGTGTCTTCTGTTCAGAAACGCTGTTTATGGAGTGGATAAAGATGATCCTCTGACTTGCATAGTAGAGGATGTACTCTAACCTGTCTCACACTCTCTGTTTCTTCTGTAGAAATGGTTCAGGATGAGAAACGCTCAGTGGAGGAAAGCTGAAGGACTTCCTGCAGAACTGGGATCAGTGAAGGACTGATAGAAGATCTCCATTCTTCATGATTTATTTCTGTCTCTTCCTGCTCCACTCATTGTTCAATAGACCAGCGCTTTGTCTCCCATTCTTTCTCTCTACTTTTTGAGGACATTGTCAGACGATTGAAGATTGACATTTGGTCTTTTTATTGTATTATTTGTTCTTTTGCCAAAAGTTAAGTGTATGTATGCCGCTAATTGATTTTATTGACAAAATGCCTGTGGCATGTACTTAAATAAACTGAATGTAAACATCTGTACATACAGCAAAGAATTACATAGTTTGGATGTGCAGTTTTATTTGAAGTGTAGGATACTTTCATTTCTATCTATCTATCTGTCTGTCCTATCTATCTGTCTGTCCTATCTGTCTGTCTGTCTGTCTGTCTGTCCTATCTATCTAAAGATCTATCTGTCTGTCTGTCTGTCCTGTCTGTCTTATCTATCTATCTGTCTGTCTGTCTGTCTGTCTGTCTATCTCTCTGTCTGTCTGTTCTATCTATCTGTCTGTCTGTCTGTCTGTCTATCTGTCTATCTATCTAAAGATCTATCTATCTATCTGTCTGT
>JAVLUX010000016.1:3837260-3879760 GCA_032164185.1 Moxostoma hubbsi | reverse complement strand
GCCTGGAGTTCTTTGTATACTGAATGTTCTTGGACAGATATTTTGCCAAAGTTTTGTCAGCGGAACGTTCCCAAAAAACACTAAACTGCAGTGCAGCCCATTGTAGAGATGGTAAGTCTATCCCGCTCAGCCTCGTTGTCAGCTTCCTACTGGAAGCTTCTAAAACAACCAGGACAATTGAACTGTTACACTTGTGTAAAATCATCATGCAACAACTGCTTTATGCAGCACAATGAGCTAGTAGCTAACAGCTAGCGGTCGTGTTATTGCTTATGGTTTATGTTTGTGTTGCATTTAAGATGATGTCATGGCATTGAGGCAGCACTAAACTGCAGTGGAAATGCAAGCTCAGAAAAGTAAAGCAAGTTGAGGCGAGTCGAACCGTAACGTGCAGTGGAAAAGTGCCATAAGTGGTGTTGCCGAAGGATGTTTGAAAGCATCCTTTGTTTTTGTAAATCCGTTTGGAGCCACTAGGAGCACAGAAATTGCACAGTTCATTATTGCTATATTTTGTACCGTAGCATATCCATTATTTTTCTGTTAAAATAACGGGTGTAACGGGAGCCAGCTGGTAAATAGCTGTGCAGTGTGTAAACCTCACTCTCCTGACCTCAAGAGGTGCACTAGCGACTGATGCTAGAGGCTGTAGCCTTTAGCCTCCTCGTTAGCGCACCCGCCTCTCACGTTGGAGACGTCGGTTCGAGTCCCGTTCGGAGCGGGGTGAGTAGGACCGGCAACACGGGCACGGCAAAAATTAGTTCCCAGCTAGATGCAAACAGTAAACAATGGCTTAACTCAATGACGATAATAAGGTGGGTATCTTGCATGAATTTATTTCATTGAAACCCTTGAAAAATGTATTTTGAGACTTCAGTTTAAGACACCGGTGAGAAAGCGCACCAAGAAGTCGATGTCCAAAGTCATCTTTTTTAGTTATTTGTATTTTTTGGCAAAATAAATCTCAGGATGCAAACAAGCAGGGTCAAAAAAAAAAAAAAAAATTAATAATGTGTCGATAGTACAATGATATAAAAAGGCCTTTTTGTTTATTTTATCCAAGTGTCCCCAAAAAAACAACAACTCTCCAATCAAGCAATCAGGTGTTTTACTGAACATTTAAACTACTTATGAATACAAACATGTCAAAAAAATTATAAAATACTTGAACATGCACCAAATAAATAACAAATAATGAAAAACAAATAGAGAAAGACTGAACATTGATGAATTAAATGAATTATGAAAAAATGAATAAATGAATTGGAATGAATTAAACAAAGGGAGGTAAACGAAAGAGATGCATGTTATTTTTATTACATCAAGCAAAAGTAAAAGAACGAGAGAAAACAACGGTGAAATCATTGGGATCTGTGCAGCCTACAAAACATTGATCTGGAGGCGATCCATAAACCACATGCTGATTATTTAATAGTTTTTTCCTCTTTCAAAGAGATGGCTTGACAGAATGTGAGGAAGAGAGAGTCTGGACACACTTACAAGCACAAAAACACAAAACTCAGTTTTGAGGATCCATGCGGGCTTTGGCAGGAGGCTAAAAATAATGTCAAACTTTAATTCAGTCAAGAATCACTCCCAAGTTCCAAGACAAAATCTCAGACGGTGATTAGAAAACCAGAAGAAATCCAAGGAGTCCAATCGGCAAGTATGACGGGGAAAAAAGCAACGACTAAATCAAATAACTGTCGGAAACCGTCCCAGGGCTTCACACACTGGAATCATTTATTTACTTCCTGACTTCTGTGGTCGCTCCTTATCTTAGGACCGCCATGCTGGTTCTCTGGGTGGGATGTAGTCTTTAGAGAGGGGTTTAGGTGTGGATAAACCTTGGATCCGTGAGCTCACGGTGGCGTTTCTTGCTCCTCTAGACACCTGTAAGAGAAAACACACAACCGAACCATCAAACTGAATCAGTCCATCCTTAAAACTATATACAAGATACTACGAACTGAAATGACTGTTATCTCTTGTTAAAGGGACAGTTCACCCAAAAAGGAAAATTCTGTCATCATTTACTCACCCTCATGCCATCCCAGATGTGTATGACTTACTTTCTTCTGCTGAGCACGAGTTATTGCAGCTCTGCAGGTCCTTACAATGCAAGTGAATGGTGACCAGAAGTTTGAAGCTCCAAAGTTCACATAAAAGCAGAGTAAAAGTAATCCATAATACTCCAGTGGTTTAATCCATGTCTTCTGAAGCATCATGATAGGTGTGGGTGAGACACAGATCAATATTTAAGTTTTTTTTTACTATAAATTTTCTATATTGTGCATATCGCCACCAACTGGGCTGTTGGGCAAATATGATGTATTTATTTGTTTCCTTTCCTTTATTCCTCCTTTCTTTCTATTCTTTCTCCTTCCTGCCCAGTAGGTGGTGATATGCACAAAAGAAGTTCTCGGCAAACTCGGCCTTCTCGTGAATGCGCATATGAGGGCTGGTTGAAAGTAGAGATTCGTAGTGAAAAGGACTGAAATATTGATCTGTTTCTCACCCATATCTATCATATCTCTTCTGAAGACATGGATTAAATCACTGGAGTCATATGGATTACTTTTATGCTGCTTTTATGTGCTTTTTGGAGCTTCAAACTTCTGGTCACCATTCACTTGCATTGTATGGACCTACAGAGCTGAAATATTCTTCTAAATATATTCATCTCTGTTCTGTAGAAGAAAGAAAGTCATACACATCTGGGATGGCATGAGGGCGAGTAAATGATGAGAGAATTTGTATTTTTGGGTGAACTGTCACTTTAAGGCACATAAGAATGACCAGCAGATTCATGGAAATGTTTCGGCCTCTCACAGGTCGGATGGGACTCTCTGGTCGCCGATGGTCGTAGAAGTGTCTATTTTCTCTCAGTTTGGGAAGTGAGAGCAGCTCCAGTCTGGGCGTCATCTTGGCTGTTTTAGCTGCATAAGAGATAAACGACTGTTCATTCTACAACACAAACACAAAATAAAGTAAGTAAGTATTTTTGTATTTTACAGCAGTTCTGTGATCAATTATTTATTTAAGGCTGGAAGACTGTGTATTGTACCATATCTATATAACGGGGTGTAGCTGCTGCAATTCCAGATAACAATGTGTACAAAAATTAGGGCTCTCGATTTAATGCTTTAATTCTGAGCTAAAAAATAAATAAATAAATAAATAGGGCACAACAGGGTTAAAGGCTCCTTCTTTTTACTTTTCCCAAAAAACTAAATAGCATCAAACTTTCCGAAACACCTGTTTGTCACTAAACATGGCAAAACTTGAGATCCATGAGATCAACGCGCGCGTAATGTCTAAAGTTCGATTTTTAGTCAATTTGATCTCATATTTAATATTGTATTAATTGTTGTAAATTTATGCAGCTAATAAATATCTTGGAAATTATCACATTTATTTTGAGACAAAATACTTATTTGTCATTTTCAGTTTTGTTTAAGGTGAAATAAAGGGATTAATGGAAAGGAGGCGTGAACCGGCGTAACAAAATACATTTTAATAATAAACTGAACCAAAAAGTCAAACACACACACACACACACACACACAGGTGTCGGACAGCTGCCCGTAACTCTCTCTCTCTCTCGCACTGCCGTCTTCGGTCGGTTTTTATCCCTCTCGAGGGCTAATTAGCCTGATTAGGGGCCGGGTGTGCAGAATCACGACCCGGTCCCGCCCTCCACCCTGCCACATTCCTCCCTCGTTCTCTCAGACAGGGGAGCCCCCGGCATTACGTGACTAGTCACATGACACCGGGGAGGGAAAATGGCAAATTGGGCCCAATTTGGACATTTTCACTTAGGGGTGTGCTCACTTTAGTTGCCAGCGGTTTAGACATTAATGACTGTGTGTTGAGTTATTTTGAGGGGACAGCAAATGTACACTGTTATACAAGCTGTACACTCACTACTTTACATTGTAGCAAAGTGTCATTTCTTCAGTGTTGTCACATGAAAAGATATAATCAAATATTTACAAAAATGTGAGGGGTGTACTCACTTTTGTGAGAATGTATATTATAATCGCATTTAATCACATATACAGATATTTGCTGAGAAAGCCCCTCATATAACAATAATTCAATATATAATGATGACATAATGATACATAGTTATCTTTAAATATTTAACAATTATATATATATAAAATAAAAAAATAAAAAATAATTAAAATGCATTACATTCTTGTAGCAGAAGAATTCATCATTGATAAGACAAAAAGCAGCTTTATAATAAAATGTATTGTTTACTAACATATTATTGATCATAAGTCAATCATTGACACACAGTTCACAGCAATAATCCATTACACAAGTGAATTTACCAATCAGTTGTCAAGTTAAACATAGTTTAATACTTATAACACATCTTCAGATCCCTTATTTCGGACTTGTGCTCCATCAAGTGTTTTTCTTCACTGTATAAACTGTGCGTTACACAGCTGAAGTTTCACTTACTGCCCCCTGGAGTAAACAGGTGGTACTACAAGCATTTCTCAGGAATCTTCCTTATTACAGTCCGGGGCATTGTGATTAATTACGTAAACATATTATTTTTAGTCAAATATATCGCACTGAATTAACGCGTTGATCGACAGCCCTAACATATATATATATATATATTTGGGCGTTGTTCATGCCCATAAGGGTTTTCAATCAGGGGATCACCAAACTAGATCATGCCTCATTAAATCCAAGGGCACCCCCCCTCCCATGCAGTCAAGGGACCCACTGGCCCAGTTGGTGATCCGTCCCTGAAGAAACTTCACCCAACTATAACAATTTAATTATAAATGTACTAATTATTGGGGTATGAGCAGTGGTTCTTTTAAAGTCAACATAAAAAAAATGTTTGCAACCCATTAACTTGAGCAGGAGCATCGGAAACACGTTGTATCGTGAAAAGTGGGAAGCTGTGAAAATGAAAGTCATTTCAGAGGTGAGCAAGATATTGTCTTTTTAAGACTTTTTCCCTTTGGGAGAGCATGCACTATGATTTCGAGTTGAGTTAAAGTTCTGACCTGTCTGTTACCGGTGAAGTTGGGGTGGTTGCTTTTGGGGTTGGCCAACTGAAGGATCCGGGGTGAAATGATTGCATTCCTCACACAGGGACTCAAGTGCCAAATTGGACAGTCATACTCACACAACTCTGAGTGTGAAGAACTGCAGACATACATACATTCAGAATATTCTTTCATTTCTAGCATAAAACATCCAAATATCTGCAAATCATGAACAGCTGGTTTTATAAAAATCAAGACCAAAATCCACAGACACAAACATGCAGCTGACGGCTTGCATCCTAGATGATTTATTCCCTCTTGGAAGGTTTTTGAAGCTGGAATTGCCATAAATACATGTTGCAGTATTTATGAAGTATAACATGAAGATTTCACAAATATTACACAACTGCTTACACACACGCACACACACAAACACACACACACACACGCGCACACACGCACACACACGCACGCACGCACGCAAGCACACACACACACGCACTCACACACACACTCTCACACACACATTCACACACACACATTCACACAAACACGCACGCACACACTCACGCACGCACAAACACACACACTCACACACACACACTCTCACACACATTCACACAAACACACGCACACACACACACACACACACACAAACAAACTAACAAACACACACACACAAACACACAAACAAACTAACAAACACACACACACGCACGCGCACACACACACAAACAAACACTCTCACGCACGCACGCACACTCACGCACACAAACACACTCACACACACTCATACACACACACACACTCACACACACACACACACACACACACACACACGTACACACACACACACACACACACTCATACACACACACACACAAACACACGCACACACAAACACACAAACTAACAAACACACACACACAAACAAACTAACAAACACACACACGCACGCACACACACACACACAAACAAACACACACTCTCACGCAGGCACACACACACAAACACACGCACACACACACACAAACACACGCGCACACACATGCACACACACACGCACACACACAAACTAACAAACACACACACGCACGCGCACACACAAACAAACACACACTCTCACGCACGCACACACACACACAAACAAACACACACTCTCACACACACACACTCACACACACACAAACTCACTCACACTCACACACACACTCAAACACACACACAAACACACACACTCACACACACACACACACACACAAACAAACACACACTCAAACACACACACACACACACACACACACACACACACACACAAACAAACACACACTCAAACACACACACACACACACACACAGTACTACTGAAAAAAGCAGATGTTGAACTCTTGGTTTCCTCCTTAGCTGCTGCTAATTTTAGTTCTGGGACCATCTGATATTTCTCATGAATCTGTGCTTGTGTAGGTCCAGATTAGTCAAGGTCAGGTTCCCCCACGTGACCTCTTACCTCACTTCCTGGGAGCTTCGAACTCTGGTTTTGGGAGTCGCTAGATGGACGATGTTCTTGTACTGTGCTATGTGGGAGGAACGCCGGGGAACCTTCTTCATCTTTCTCCTCTCCTCCTCTTCCTCTTTCCTACAGGAAGATGCGAAGGGGACGTCTGACATCTGAGAGAAAATCTCTTGGACAGTAGCACCAGGTGCAGTGGCAGTGGTGGGGTAGAGGGGGTGTGGCCTCAAAAAAACATGTGCCCAGATCCGACCCCTGACTATTTATGCTAATTACAGCCATATTTCTAAGTACAGTCTTGTAATATGAATGTGGAATCTGTAGTATTACGACTAAAGTTTAGTGTTTGTCTATTTCCTGTAAATGCAGCTGTGCACTCACAGGCAATGCATCAACCGGGTGCCAGCCATCGAACACTGATGGAATTAAAGGGACAGTACACCCAAAAATCATTACTCACCCTCATGCCATCCCAGATGTGTGTGAGTTTATTTCATCTGCTGAACACAAACAAACTTAGTGGAATATTTCAGCTCTGTAAGTCCATACAATGCAAGTGAATGGTGACCAGACCTTTGAAGGTCCAAAAAGCACATAAAGGCAGCATAAAAGTAATCCATACTCTCCAGTGGTTCAATCCATGTCTTCAGCGGGGTGCGGCACGAGGCGGCAGTGCACACCCCCCCACCCACCCCACGGTCAACAACATTGGGGCGTGTTGAAGTAGGTTGCTTAACCCCTGGCACTGATCAAGTGATCAGTTCAGATCAAGTAGGAGTTCTGGGAGTTCATCATGGGACACTTGTACAGAGGTGGTGGATGAGGTGGAAAGGTGCCATGTTTTTGTTCTTTATTAATAGCCGAGGACAGTCCTAAGTTACCCCCTCTTAATCACACTTCTCACACTTATCATATTTCTTCTGAAGACAAGGATTAAACCCCTGGAGTCGTATGGATTACTTTTATACTGCATTTATGTGCTTTTTTGAGCTTCAAATTTCGGCAACCATTCACTTGCATTGTATGGACCAACAGAGCTGAGATGTTCTAAAGAAAGTCACACATCTGGGATGGCACGAGTGTGAGCAAAGGATGAAAGAACTTTCCTTTTTGGGTGAACTATCCCTTTAAGAGATGGAAAGAGAGAGGGAAATTTGATTTAGGGATATTTTGCATAAATGCGCATGTGATAATGATCATATTAATCATCTGACATACAACGTGTTCCTCCGAGACCACAAGTGAAAATGTTCAATTTAAATTATAAGTGCACTTACAGTATAATATATTACAGAATATACAGTATTGGCAGTCATCACATGTCTGTTTCTGAACACTGACCTCAACTTCTCATTCATTATTAACCAAAATGTTCCCTTGAATCCCTTCATACCTGCTGAAGCAGCTGAACCTGAGCTCACATGACTGCTTTCATTCAACATCTACACTTCAGCAGCAATTAATAAATAATATGGATGTTTTGTGCCATCGTTGACAGTCGTAGCCAAGCCATTGCAGCCTGTTTGGAGGACTGCATGTACCTGAGCTGAATGTGGTGTTTGTGCTGGGCCAGAGCTTCTATTCTGGAGCTCGGAACAGCTCGCAGTGCAGAGCGGGAGACGGGCCATATTGAGTCCTGGTTTCCCCACGTCAGCACCCTGAAGCCCAGAACACAAGCAGGACAGAAAGGTCAGTAAGGTTAAAAAGGGCACAGGCCGTGACATCGGAGGATGAAACGTAAATGTGCCCGTTTTTGTATTTTTTGTAGGTTTTATGAAAATGCATTCATTACAATACATGAAAAGTTCATGGATGAAGTTTATATTTAAATTAAATTAAACAGAAAAGCAAGTTACCAGGGTGTTGTGGCCCAAACGGTCTTAGAGTTCCTGGGTTGAGCTAGAAATGCAATCCTACAATCAAAAATGCAAATAAAGAAATTAATAGAACACGTTTTTCTCTTTACATGCACTGTAAAATGTAAAAAAATAAAATAAATAATAATAATATTATATATATATATATATATATATATATATATATATATATATATTGTAAAATGTGGGAAGTTGAAGGGAAAAATAAATAAAAAAATATCCTTTTATGATTGTTTAAATTTCAACATAAAATCAAGATCATGTCGATAAAAACACCCATAAACATGTTTTGCATCAACTACCCTTATAAAATATCTATCAAAAATAAAAGTGATATATTTACATACCTGTTCCATTGGGAGTCATTCAATTCAGAACCTTACAAGAATAAAAAAATACATATATTGCAAACCATCTTTAAATGAACAAATAAGGATTTTCTTTAAAAGGCGGATATTACCTGTGCTAACGGAGTCCATTCTGTCCGGGTACAGACCTCCTCGGCCCAAATCACAATAGAAACCAGCCGTTGCTAAGGAAGCTGTAAATATGACAACCGGTGTCACGTGGTCCTGCAGCGTCATCAAAAAGCTGAAACCTACGGAAGGATTTTATCTCGTATGTTCCCCGCGTTACTCGTCATTATGGCATTCCAGTTATAGAGCTGTATTACATTTTTACAATGTAAAAATTAATTAAATGTTTACTAGTAGGATTTTCAATGACATTTTTTTACTTGAAACAGAGCTTTCCAATTGGATTTTTACTAGTAAAAAATATGCAATAAATATGTTTAATGGCAGAGCTCTGTAATTGAATTACAAAGGGGGCTGGCAAAATTAATCATGAATATATATATATATATATATATATATATATATATTATACATTTATTAAAAGCATTATATCAAACACACATAAACCCCGTCATCTTATACTCCCCCATTAAATAATAATAATAATAATAATAATAATAAAACATTACAACAATTTGTCTTTATACACCTTTGCACCATTAACCATGTGTGAATTTTTTTGACTGGTACAAACACATTTAAACTCAAAGTATAGAAATTTGGTATTTTAAAAAAAGTTTTGACTTCTGTCACTTCACAGTTGGGATGCATATTATAGTAATATATTATAATATTGTATAACAGCAAAAGTTGCTGTTTTTTTTTTTGTTTTTTTGCTCTTCAATAATTTTCAAGAGTATGCAGAGGGGAATTAATATAGCAATTATATTATAACATTACACAGTACCGTGTAAAAGTCTTTTAAAGGATGTTTCACAAAAGCATTTGTCATAAGATGCTCATTTATATGTTCAGCTTTAGTGTGTCAATAGGAAATATAAATGTTAGACTCACAAACATTACTTTTGCATATAGAAAAGATTAGAATAGAAGAACAGGAAGCCCTGCAACAGATGGCATTGCCCCCATCCATAGGTGGAGAGATTACATCTCCACACTGGCCTGGGAACGCCTCAGGGTCCCCCAGTCAGAGCTGGTTAATGTGGCTTGGGATAGGGAAGTTTGGGGCCTCCTGCTGGAGCTGCTGCCCCCGCGACCCGACTTCGGATAAGCGGTTGAAGATGGATGGATGGATCTAACCATGCCACACATGGCATTTATTTTAAAATATAGCCTACTGTGACAAACCCTCTCCAACAAGTGTTCAGTTACTTCAATATTTAATAGTTATCAAAACACACCAATTATTTACGTGGCATTTTAAAGCCAAAAATAGGATTTCAAATGGAAATAACGGAGTCAAAATTAATATACAGACATTATTATATAGACATACAGCCAAGTTAAACAAGCATGAGATCATCTAGCAAACACATAACACAAATACTTAAATAAGTCTTTAAAGACAAGTTTAAAAGGACTATAACAGATCCACATTCATAATACACTATCAAAACAGCAGCAGCAATTAACTAAAATACATCTTTATCTTTGGCATCTTCCCCAAAATCTCATTTAAAGAGATGATAACAATTTGATCTCATTAACCTCATTAACCTATTTCACTTTCGTTTATAAGAACTACATAAAATCCCTTTAACTCTACAAAAACACGGCCTTTTGTTGCCATTCTTTGGTGATCTCAGAGCCCTGAACGTTTTTCGAGACATTCGGGCGTACGTAGTGCCACGGAAACCAAAGGAAGACTTATTTAAAGACACTCCTGAGTCTCAGCAAATGAAAGCGAGTCAATTATTTGACATCATCTCTATGATGAGGTCATGGGCGTCTCGTACACCGGCGTTGGACGCAGACTTTCCCTTCTTCACTTGAGTACCGATGACGCTGAGACGGTGCCCGTCGCCAACTTCACCCAAATCCAGCGCCTCGTAAAGATCTGTGATGCTTCGAGCTCCGGGCACGTCCTGTGTGTGAGAGAAAAACAGAAATTTAAGACCTTGGAATTGAGAATTATTTTTAGTACTCGTCCCAAAACACACTCCGCCCAAATACAGGAACGCATACGCTTCTGGATCCACAAGGCCCCCTTTCCCTGGGGAGGGGCATGCCATTTAAACTTACTCGCCGGTTCTCTGATACGCCATAGCTTGGTTCTCGGCCACTCCTCCACCTCTCTAATGGACGACAGCTGTGCCTCCCCGGGTGGATCGAAGGCAGTCCTCTGGCCCCTGGTGGACGGAATGCCCCGGCGCATTTTTGGTGGACGGTAGGGGTCTCCCCCGCCCCTGGCAGCGGTAACCGCTCCAGACGGTTGGTTGGGAGCCCCTCCTCCCCTCACGATCGGCGGCCGTTCCTCTGCATCCGCCGGATGGCCATGGCTGCACCGTTGGGGTGGATGGTAGCGGCGAGAACTCCACTACGGTGCATCCCTCCTCCTTCCCGGGTTTCGGCACCAGTGTAAGGAGGTTAAGGGAAAGGAGGGGGAGAGAACCGGCTTGGCAATATAAATAATAGTTTAATATAAAACTGAAACAAAAAGACACACACACACACACACACACACACACACACACACACACACACACACACACACACACACACACACACACACACACACACACACACGCACGTCGGACAACTGTCCGTAAAACTCTCTCTCTGTCCCACTGTAGTCTCTAGTTGGACTTTATCCCTCTCAGAGGCTTGATTAGCCTGATTAGGGGCGGGTATGCGGAATCACAACCCGGCCCCGCCCTCCACCCTGCCACAGTTACATTGTTAGGACAGAAATATACTTAAGCAGATGTGAACACTTGGCCAACGCGCTAACTTTTTATACCTTTAACTCGTGGTCTTTTGTTACTGTGGTGGTTACAAACCTCAGTCCTCAAGGGGGCGATAGAGTTACCATCAAATGTTTGTGCGATTAAACTGGATGTATTATTCAGGTAATACACTATAAATATACAGACTTAAACTTACTAGCTCGGCATTATTCTATTTGAACCGTTGCTCCGCCATGACAGTAGAGAAAATTCACCGTAGAAGTGGATAGTTCACACTAAAGTCCACTATAGAGCCCTTTGTGGCAACACTGGGAATGCCACGCATACTTGCGTTGTGTTATGACTAGGCATGTGGTTACCATTTTAAACATTCGGGTATCTGCGCTGTTTCATGAACGGTTATTCAGTTTTTCGTCAGGAGTCAGGACGTAGATTTAAAAATGTTTACGGCAACGGAATTTGCTCAAACACTCCTCAAAATAGCAAATTAAATGCACAAATTTTTGTGAGGCTGCGGTTAATAGCCTCTTTGTCGTGCTTTGATATTTAAATGGTTTCCAATCAAATAGCATTGAACTTAGTCTAAATATTGTACATAAATATGCACACCAGAGCAAAAGGGAAAAACACGGTCTTACCGTTTATCAAGCGCTGAAAAACAACCGGAATCATGTTTAATGGTGTAACCATCACATCAGTCCTCTTTGCAACCTGAACTACTTCAGAACGCAGCACAACAAATGAAACGCAAAGCTGGTGTTTTGAGATGCGTTAATAAATATTAAAGTTCTTTATAACTTAAATTAGTGACTATAAATGCAGCGATCCGGCTCAAGATGCTGACAGAAAAATAACGTGAGATTTAGCGCAAAGACGTCTGTCTTGCGCGTGATAACATTACGCTAGTTCGAATCCCAGGGTGTGCTGAGTGACTCCAGTCAGGTCTCCTAAGCAACCAAATTGGCCCGGTTGCTAGGGAGGGTAGAGTCACATGGGGTAACCTCCTCGTGGTTGTTATAATGCGGTTCGCTCTCGGTGGGGCGTGTGGTTGAGTTTTGCGTGGATGCCGAGGACAATAGCATGAAGCCTCCACATGCGCTATGTCTCCGTGGCAACGCGCTCAAGCTACGTGATAAGATGCATGGATTGATGATCTCAGATGTGGAGGCAGCTGGGGTTCGTCCTCCGCCACCCGGATTGAGGCGAGTCACTACGCCTGGGCGTTCCAAATTGGGAGAATAAGGAAAAAATATTAAACATTATATAGTAAAACAGCGCAGAAGCACACAAAAGCACGTTTGAACAGCCCCTAACTCGCCCTATACTTGAAAAAACTGAACAAGAATGCATGCTTACAACGTGACTGCATGCTTGTGATGAATGTTGGCAAACCTCTTGCGTTTGTGTACCTGCGAATGATACGTTTCTGGTGACATTTGCAACCTATGGAAATAGGGTAAAGCGAATTCTCCCTGAAACTAACAGCTGAACAAGAAAAGCAGCACACTCTCGGCTTGTTCATCACATGTTTGACCAGACAGATGGTCCTGACACGCACTCAGACAGAACGTGCTGAGAGGGGATTAGAGAGCATGTCCGAAATACATTCTCACCTGCTTGTTGGCGAGCAGCACCAGGGGCAGGCAGGGGTCAGAAGACAGGAGCTGATGTAAGAGACGTTTAGCCAGAGGGAATCGGTCGGCGTCAGTCGAGTCCACCACATACACCATCACACGTGCTTTACACAGGTACATGAGCCAGTAATCACGCAGCTTCTCTGAGCCTCCAACTGCAAGACAACATGCAACAATTCAAAAAAATTATAAAAAAATATATAAAATACCATGGTCTTACCATGCATTTTTGACATTGTAAATTCATGTTTTTTGCACATATACCCCAGTCCTACTATAGTTTTTTGGAATGTAATACGATAATACCATGGATTTTTGGAATTGACCATGGCTATACCATTTTTGGACATGTGCGTTGATACTACCAAGGTTATGGACATGTACCATGTTAACATACCATAGTGTTTTGGAAAGCAGCATGGTACCAATCAATCATTTTGTTAAATGTACCATGGTAATACCATAGTTTTTTGGAACTTACCATGTTGATATCATTGTTTTCGGACATGTGAATCAATACTACCATGGTTCTGGACATGTACCATGGTAATATACCGTAGTGTTTTGGAAAGCAGCATGGTACCATCATGGATTTTGGCCATGTACAATCATTTTCAGACATGTGCCATGGTAATCCCATATTTTTTGGTAAAAGTACCATGGTATTACCATAGGGCTTTTTTTTGTGCCATGGTAACATCATGGATTTTGCACATTTACCTTGGTAATACCATGGTTTTGGAGTGCACCTTGGTAATACCATGGATTCTGGACATGTTTTATGGTAATACCGTAGTTTTTTTGGAAAGTACCATTGCATCACCATTGTTTTTTGGACATTTGCCATGGTAATACCATATTTTTGTAAAGTAAGTACCATAGTATTATCATAGGTTTTTGAAATGTGCCATGGTAACGATGCATTTTGGACATGTACCATCGTTTTTGGAAACTGTCATGTTACTACCATGATTTTGTTAAATGTACCATGGTAATACCATGGTTTTTTGGAACTTACCATGGTGATATCATCGTTTTCAGACATGTGCATTGATATTACCAAGGTTCTGGACATGTACCACGGTAATATACCATAGTGTTTTGGAAAGCAGCATGGTAACATCATGGATTTTGGACATGTACCATTGTTTATTGAATCTGTAATTGTCATACCATAGTTTATTATTATTATTATTATTATTATTTTTTAAACATCATGGTAATAGCAAGGTTTTTTGGAACTTACCATGGTGATATCATTGTTTTCGGACATGTGAATCGATACCATCATGGTTTTTGGCCATGTACAATCATTTTCAGACATGTGCCATGGTAATCCCATATTTTTTGGTAAAAGTACCATGGTATTACCATAGGGCTTTTTTTTGTGCGATGGTAACATCATGGATTTTGCACATTTACCATGGCATTACCATGGTTTTGGAGTGCATCTTGGTAATACCATGGATTCTACCACCATTTTTGGACATGTACCATGGTAATATCATGTTTTTTTAGGAACTTACAAAGGTGATGCCATTGTTTTTGGACAAGTGTTTTGATACTAGCATGGGATTGGAATGTACCGTGATAATACCATGCATTTTTGGAAAGTACCATAATGGTTTTTGGATATGTGCCATGGTAATAGTATGCCATTCTTTGAAGTACCTTTGAGAACCATGCTCTGTAAATATGGTAATGGTACAGATGCATGGTATTATCTAAATGCATACATATATAGACATTAAAAGGTGAACATGTATGTGTTTTCAAAGGTTTAGATGAGATGTATTTACTCTCTAGAAACTCGATCTGAAGCTCTTCCTTGTTTATGGAGACTGCGTTGAAGCCCTGAGTCGGACTCGTGTCCTGTTCCAGGCTGCCCGTGGCAAAACAGTGAAGTAAACTGGTCTTTCCAGCCCCGTCCAGGCCCAAAACTAACACCTGAGTCCCTGCAGACCTGGGCTGAGAACATGCAAAGACAAGGACAGTGTGAAGCCGTTCTGACTCTCGATTCTCAGAGCATGACCTCTGGCTGCTTTACTGCAGAATTCACAGCAGGAGGTCAGTGGGAGTAAAGCTGCTTCACAGGTCACACTGACACACAGCGCAGGATGAGACAGATTAAATTACAGGAGGTCCATATATTAAAATTAAAAACAGTTTACGTTTTCATTAGATCAAACAGCTTGTTCTAAAAACCAAACCACTGCATGCACATTTTATGAGATTTTGTGTGTGTGAGGGCAGCACTTTGTAATAATTAAGAAACAAGAGTTGGCAGCTCTTTATATTGACTTTCATTAAGTTATTAAACATCATAAAAAAATATACATAAAAGCTCAGTTGCTCATCCATATACTACAATAATATTAACATGTTTGAGAACATATGAATCAGCTGCATGATATTTCTCATTATATGCAGGTACATTAAGTGTCTGTTATGCGTTAAATAGTGCAATTATGTCTATTAATTAACATTTAACAAACATGTACCAAAGCTGCATTATATTTCGAACTATTTGCATGCACTTTTATGAATTTATATTCAAAGTTACATAACATTCCTATTTGCATGCACTTTAAGGATATGTCAAGCAGCCTACACAGTAATAAAGTTTATTATTGAATATCAATATTGTATTTGTATTACTGATTTTAACCAATATATTCGTTAATAAACAATGTTATTAACAATGACTCCCCATCTGAGGAGGAATAACTGTTGCTACAGTACACTTGACATTTTATTTCTGCTGTGCATTGGATTGAGGCCTCTCGTGCAATACAAAACACTGCAATAAACGCATATCTATGCTGGCAAGAAACTGAATAAACAACAACAAACCTCTGATATAATGGGCGGCTTTAATGCATTTTTGGTTCTGGATGATTTACGCGCTTGTTCTTGTTTGCGTTCATCCTCTTTCCCTCTTTTCTTGGGTTCTTCTTGTGTTTTGTGCATCAGATAGCACACAGCGCACGCGACTCCTCCCGTCAGCGCGAGCGCGGCGCCCAGCAACCCGATCTCGCGCACACCTGGCATTTGTAAACTCAATTTAAGCCTCAAAATAAATGTAAACTAAAATGCAAATAAATTAAATACTTTTTTCACATGCGCACGAGCATGATGCGCCACTGAAAGGCCTCCGTTCGGCTCCACGAGTGGATTAAAAACTCTTGCAGTGGATTTTTCCGGGAAGACGAAGAAGCAATGCGCGCGAGGAAGAGAATCACTGAGGCAAATGTATTAAGAGCAATAAATAAAGGGGGTTCGTCAACGATCGATCGTCCTTGCCAATCAAAAGTGTTTGCTTCTTCTTCTTCTGTTGTTTTATGGCGGTTGTCAATCCAGCAAGCTGTTGCGTTTCCTGGAGATCAACAACAAAAGCGTTGAATGTTCTCGTGAGATCATGAGATAATCGCAACAAGTCACGAGAGATTTAGATCTTTAGTGCATTAGCGGGAAACAGAGATCTCAAATAATCCGCTGAGGCAAATAACTAACTTGCTCTCTGAGAGTCAGTCTTATTTTATAGTTATTATACGAATGTGCATATATATATATATATATATCACTAACAATCTCAGCTGTGCAGAAATTAAAGAGAAAATGCTGTTTTCTCCACACATCTCACTGTTGTGGGGAAAATGTGTTTCTTGGTTTTAGACTGTCTTAACCCTTTGAGACCCACTGTAGCAGAATTATAACAATTGTTTAAAGCAATTAAATTATACATATTCTTATTAGAAATTATAAATAAATATGCATAACAGTAGCTGATATACTGTTACGGTTTGGAGGGAAATGTGTATACGTCACAGCAGTCTACAGAAAATACAGAAATCAATATTTGGTGGAATAACCCTGATTTGCCTTAGCATGCTCTCTACCAGTCTTTCATATTGCTGTTGGGTGACTTTATGCCACTCCTGGTGCAAAAATTCAAGCAGCTCGGCTTTGTTTGATGGCTTGTGGCCATCCAACTTCCTCTTGTTCACATTCCAGAGGTTTTCAATGGGGTTCAGGTCTGAAGATTGGGTTGGCCATGACAGGGTCTTGATCTGGTGGTCCTCCATCCACACCTTGCTTGACCTGGCAGTGTGGCATGGAGCATTGTTCTGCTGAGAAATACCAATCCTCAGAGTTGGGAACATTGTCAGAGCAGAAGGAAGCAAGTTTTCTTCCAGGATAACCTTGTACGTCGTTTAATTCATCCGGCCTTCACAGAGACCAATCTGCCCGATTCCAGCCTTGCTGAAGCACCCCCAGATCATCATCCAGATCCAAATTTCACAGTGGGTGCGAGACACTGTGGCTTGAAGGCCTCTCCAGGTCTCTGTCTAACGACCAGACGGATGATCGGTGACGATCTGGGGGTGTTTCAGCCCAATCTTCAGACCTGAACCCATTGAAAACCTCTGGAATGTGATCAAGAATAAGATGGATTGCCACAAGCCATCAAACAAAGCCGAGCTGCTTGAATTTTTGCACCAGGAGTGGCATAAAGTCACCCAACAGCATGTGAATGACTGGTACAGAGCATGCCAAGACAAATCAGGATCACTCCACCAAATATTGATTTCTGAACTCTTCCTAAAACATCATTCCTCAAGCGTCCCATGGAGGAATAGATTCTTGAAACAACTTTCTACTGCTTTAACAACCAATACTGGCATTTATCTAAATAATTAGGATAATATATATATAGTGACAGTCCTTTAAGAGTTTTAATAATACATTAAGATAAAAAGGAGACACACAATTTGCTAATCATAACGCTTTATTAAGACATGACACAGGTGATCTGCTTCAGGTCTCCTGACTGTGGAGATTTGTCTCAAAATCATACTTGGGCTTGAGATTTATTTAGAAATGTAAAAAATAAATATCTCAGCTTTGCATAAACGGCCTGCATTGTTCTCAGATGCACAATGTTGCTTGACATTCAAAGCATCCGTTTATCAAGCAAGGAAAATATGAAGGGGAAAAAGGAATAAATAAATAACAAATTAAAACAAAGAAATGAGAAATGCCCTAGACGCGTTACCATTTATAGTAATGCATGAGCACAATGGATTGTATGGTTAAAATGTGCTCGGTTAAGCTCTGTAGATTAACGTTTATTTCAAACGGCACTCTTAAACATTTAAAACACACCCCTTTATTAATTTTCCTTCATTCCTCCATTTATGACCAAGACAATTGTTCTCCAGGCCACTAGAGGGGGGTGTGGCATCATCGCCGGTACAACTTATTTTGTCAGTGATTCAAAACCAACAAGCAATTCATTTTGGGTCTTATCGTAGTGTCTTCCTCTCTACCATCCTCCCTTTCCACCCTTCTTCTTCTTCTGTGGGGCCTTTTTCCGAGTAGCTCCGGGTGCCGCAGGTTTTTGTTGCCGTGGTGGCACTGCATTGCTCGCGGTGCCGGTTCCTGAGCCCGGTCGAGGGGAGGTGGGTGGACTGCTGGCTGTTTTACTGGCGTCACTGAAAAATGAACGCAATCAGTCTCAATGAAACAATTTCATAAGTTAATGCTCGATTCTGACTGGTCAATTGTGTGTGTGTGTGTGTGTGTGTGGGGGGGGGGGGGGGGGTTCATTTGCACTCTTGATATTGAGTGCAAATTGGGTTTTTTCCTGCATCGTGGCAGATTTATAGATAGTATTTAATGTAATAAAAAAAATGCTCTGTATTTTAATCTTTCCATTCATTTCCAGTGGGGTCGATTTTGACCCAAATGGAACAAGTGTTAATTTTTTTACAACCACTTAAGACTCATCAAATCAAATCTTGTATTTATACGACTTTATTCTCGTAATATTACGACTTTAATCTCTTCGACATTCTTCACGTAATATTGCGACTTTAATCCCGTAATATTGCGATTTTATTCTCACGACTTTAATCTCGTAATATTGCGACTTTATTCTCACAACTTTAAATCTCAAAATATTATGACTTTATTCTCGTAATATTACGACTTTATTCTCACGAATTTATTCTCGTAATATTACGACTTTAATCTCGTAATATTGCGACTTTATTCTCACGACTTTATTCTCGTAATATTGCAACTTTATTCTCTTCGACTTTATTCTCTTCGACTTTATTCTCGTAATATTGCAACTTTATTCTCTTCGACTTTATTCTCGTAATATTGCAACTTTATTCTCTTCGACTTTATTCTCTTCGACTTTATTCTCGTAATATTGCGACTTTAATCTCGTAATATTACGACTTTAATCTCGTAATATTACGACTTTATTCTCACGACTTTATTCTCGTAATATTGCAACTTTATTCTCTTCGACTTTATTCTCTTCGACTTTATTCTCGTAATATTACGACTTTAATCTCGTAATATTACGACTTTATTCTCACGACTTTATTCTCGTAATATTGCAACTTTATTCTCTTCGACTTTATTCTCTTCGACTTTATTCTCGTAATATTACGACTTTAATCTCGCAATATTACGACTTTAATCTCACGACTTTATTCTCGTAACATTGCGACTTTATTCTCGTAACATTGCGACTTTATTCTCACAACTTTAATCTCGTAATATTATGACTTTAATCTCATGAATTTATTCTCGTAATATTGCAACTTTATTCTCACGACTTTATTCTCGTAACAGTGTGACTTTATTCTCGTAACATTACGACTTTAATCTCATAATTCTACAACTTTATTCTATATTTTAGACTTTCCATTCATTTCCTATAGGGTAAATTTTGACCCAAAGGGAACAATTGTTTTTTTACGACTGCTTAGACTCATCAAATCAAGGCAAATTTGTTTTGTGTGTTCAGATAGCCTGTGGAGGAAAAGCAAAGTCTCATATCAATCAGATAAAGGACACCATTTTTATTACATGAACAAAAACGAAAAGGGTCAGAAATGGCCAAAGTATACTTCAGTAGTCCACATTGGTGATCGTTCCATGCACAGTATGCGCGCCAAAATTATAAACTTTGGCATGTGGCCCAGATTTTCTCAACATGTGGACAGTCCTCGTCTGTGGACAGGGCTGGACTGGTAATCTGGCATACCGGGTATTATCCCGGTGGGCCAACGCACTTTGGGGCTGATCAGGGGAGGGGGCTTGGCGAAACAGTCCGAATGGGCCGCGATAAGCTCAAATGGGTCGCCCCATTATGCAGAACGGAGCACAAAATGCACAAAAACGAAGTATACCCAGGCCTTTAATCTATTTCAGGTCTTCACAGCTCCCTCTAGTAACAGAATTAGAAAAAACTTATTTGGAAACTTACAGCTCGGCAGAAGCTCCGGAAGTCGCGCCCTGTGTGCCACGGCCCACCTGCTCCTTCTTCTTGCCCTTCTTCCTGCCGCGGTAGTACGAACGCTCCCGCATCGGCAACCAGCGCTCAGGGTCAGGGGTGGATTTGGGGTCACAGTTCTTGGGCAGTTTACCTGAGAAGGAAAAAGCAATTATCGGATTAAGAGACAGATAATGAATGATCAATTAAAAGAATAACTATAAGTAAAGAACACACCTTTCTTCTTTTTCTTCTTCTTTTTAACATCCCCTGGACTAAAATAAAGTGACACATTTGTTAAATTAACGATTTACAGGGTTCCACACGGTCAAGACGAAAAACCTGGAAATATCAGGAAATATTAGAATTGGGATTTCCAGGCCTGGAATAGCCATAAAAATGAGTAAAATCTTAAAGAAATGGAGATATCCATCATGAATGTACTTCATTGGCTAGAAATCACTCGTTGTGGGTGTAATCTATATGAAATCATTTTTAAAAATCCTTATTTCCAGTAATCTGAACGCTGAATTCAAATCTCAATATACAATTTGCATTCTGCTTTAGTCGGACACAGTTTTAAATGGCGAGTTGTGTTACCCCTGTCCTTTCGGTTGGCTTTCTCCGACGACTTTGGCAGCTTTCTTTCTGATGTACGTGGCGCCGTGCGAGTTCTCCAGCTCATCAACGTCCAGATTAAAGGACATGGCGTCCGGGGACGGGAGGTGTTTACTCAGACTGAATAAAATAATGCTCAGGAAAATGCATGCATACAGTTCAAGAACAATCAATGCACTACATACGCAGTGTTTAAATTGCTTGCATCTCACGTGCAGTTTAGCCCATAGCTTACCATATTTGCATATGCGTGTTTGAGGATACGCTTTGGCCTTGTCCTGGTCCACGAGCGAGTATGCGGAGATGAGCTGTGCCAGCGTGTAGATGTCATTCGTGTTCTGTTTCCACAGCTGTTCTAGATCACTGGTCGCCTCTTTCTTACGGCCGTACTTCAGCTTATAGTTGGCAGCTTCACGCACCAGAGAGAGGTGGGCCGCAGACCCCGACTGACAGAGAGAAACAACAGTCACACAGTTCTACACTACTGTGTCTCTGTTAACTGTTATCATGTGCCTTTACCTGCTCCCTCTGGTAATACTGGATAGCTTGACTGAAGACATCAATCGCGCTGTCAATGTCTTCTTCATGTGTGTACATCATGACCAGAGCAGAAATCTGTTCAAAAACATTGAACACATCAGCACTACTATGAACCACTGAACAATACCGATCATGTTGGTTTACACTGATTCAAGATAATACAAATATGACAAGCCTTGTTCTTGAATTTGTTCTATATTTTATTATTATCTTTAATACCTGTTCAATTATATTTCATATCATTTTATTTTAGTTGTTGAAAAATATATATTTTTTTAATGTTATTTTATTTATGAATTGCTTATTTTTTATAACATTTTATTAAAATTAGTTTATTTAAATTTAATGTAGTAATTATTACTTTTTATTACATTCGATTTTTAAAAAAAAAATTATGAATATTATTATTTTTTCATTTTTATAACATATGTAAATTATTTAAATAGTTGTTTTTTTTTTTTACTTTTGAAATTAATGAAATATTAATAACATGGTTAAATTAATTTACCATCCAATGAAAGTCGGGAATCTCAATGTAGTAAATCAGTGGCCGTTTCCAAACTGGGATGGGCGTTTCTGAACCATCCAATGAAAGTCGGGAATCTCAATGTAGTAAATCAGTGGCCGTTTCCAAACTGGGATGGGCGTTTCTGAACCATCCAATGAAAGTCGGGAATCTCAATGTAGTAAATCAGTGGCCGTTTCCAAACTGGGATGGGCGTTTCTGAACCATCCAATTAAAGTCGGGAATCTCAATGTATTAAATCAGCGGGCATTTCCAAACTGGGATGGGTGTTTCTGAACCATCCAATTAAAGTCGGGAATCTCAATGTAGTAAATCAGCGGGCATTTCCAAACTGGGATGGGCGTTTCTGAACCATCCAATTAAAGTCGGGAATCTCAATGTAGTAAATCAGCGGGCATTTCCAAACTGGGATGGGAGTTTTTGAACCATCCAATGAAAGTCGGGAATCTCAATGTAGTAAATCAGCGGGCGTTTCCAAACCATCCAATGAAAGTCGGGAATCTCAATGTAGTAAATCAGCGGGCATTTCCAAACTGGAATGGGCGTTTTTGAACCATCCAATGAAAGTCAGGAATCTCAATGTAGTAAATCAGTAGGCATTTCCAAACTGGGATGGGCGTTTTTGAACCATCCAATGAAAGTCGGGAATCACAATGTAGTAAATCAGTGGCCGTTTCCAAACTGGGATGGGCGTTTCTGAACCATCCAATTAAAGTCGGGAATCTCAATGTAGTAAATCAGCGGGCATTTCCAAACTGGGATGGGAGTTTTTGAACCATCCAATGAAAGTCGGGAATCTCAATGTAGTAAATCAGCGGGCGTTTCCAAATTGGAATGGGCGTTTTTGAACCATCCAATGAAAGTCGGGAATCTCAATGTAGTAAATCAGCGGGCATTTCCAAACTGGAATGGGCGTTTTTGAACCATCCAATGAAAGTCAGGAATCTCAATGTAGTAAATCAGTAGGCGTTTCCAAACTGGGATGGGCGTTTTTGAACCATCCAATGAAAGTCGGGAATCACAATGTAGTAAATCAGTGGCCGTTTCCAAACTGGGATGGGCGTTTCTGAACCATCCAATTAAAGTCGGGAATCTCAATGTAGTAAATCAGCGGGCGTTTCCAAACTGGAATGGGCGTTTTTGAACCATCCAATGAAAGTCGGGAATCTCAATGTAGTAAATCAGTGGCCGTTTCCAAACTGGGATGGGCGTTTCTGAACCATCCAATGAAAGTCGGGAATCTCAATGTCGTAAATCAGTGGCCGTTTCCTAACTGGGATGGGCGTTTTTGAACCATCCAATGAAAGTCGGGAATCTCAATGTAGTAAATCAGCGGGCATTTCCAAACTGGGATGGGCGTTTCTGAACCATCCAATGAAAGACGGGAATCTCAATGTAGTAAATCAGCGGGCATTTCCAAACTGGGATGGGCGTTTCTGAACCATCCAATTAAAGTCGGGAATCTCAATGTAGCAGGCAAATCTTTTAAAGTGGTTGAAAAACACCCATCCCGGTTAGAAATGCCCAATGATTGGAAAACGGCCATTTTTGTTATTCAGAGACACAAGTCTCGCAAGCGGCAATTATTGGGGTCCAAGCAGAATTAAAAAAAATTGGCTGCATTTGTCCTAAATTGCCAAGTTTGAAAGAAAAGATTGTTGGAAAACTTTGGACGACTGTCTTAAGTTATAGCGCCCCCTAGTATTGTAAATTGATAAATCTTAGCATGTGTTTTCAGATTGTCCTGGTGTCTATTGTGCACCGTGTTTTGTGAAGTTTGGAAATTGCACTTTTAAGATACGGGCAAATTAGTCATAGCACTAAACCCAAACCCAATCCTATATTGACTATATACTTATAGCGCCCCTTTTATCATAAATGGATTAAATTTGGCATATTTATTAAGATATTCCTGGTGACAATGTGTACCAAATATTTTAAAGTTTGGAAATTGTGCTAACAAGATACAGACAACCAGTCATTATGGGCCACGTCTGAAAATGTAATCAGCTTATATCTGCTTAATGAATTGTCGGATCAAATATCAGAACAGAAAATGAATTGGTCTAAATCCGAAGCTTTGGCTTTGACAGCATACTGCCCGATAACAGCTTTTCAGCCAGGTGCCTTCCAGTGGCCCAAACAGGGCATTAAGCATTTGGGTATTTTATTACCCCAATAGAGTTGAGAGTTAATTTTGACCCTTTAAAAGGTTCCCGAGTGATGTGGGCATGTGGGCTTCATTATATTATTATTATGCATTCAGTCTCAGACATTTGGCTCATTGGTCGCTTCCACCTGAGAGAGCCCCTCCCTGATTTTATATTGTACAGGAAGTTCTTGCCCCTATTTCGTCATTGCAAAGCCTTTCAATCAAGCTAACCGGAGAAGTTAAGTTACACCCCGTTCTCTCACATTTGCACTCGGTATGGACAAAAGTGTCCAGAGTGCTTAATTCAGACATTTATTTAAATGTTGTCTCGAGCATATGTCTGAACCCAAAATTATGTATTAATAAGTCCCCTTTCTGCTGGTCAGAGTGGATTGTGAGGGGGGTTACAACACTCGGTGACCTATATGAGAGTGGAGTGTTGAGATCCTTCGAAAAAGTAGGTTTTCTAGAAAACCCTAAATGGCGGAAAATGTGTTTTGTTTGGCTTGACCCAGATTCTAGCACTTATGGTCCTGGAGTTATGGGCAAAAATCGAAATGTGCTTATAATAGCGCCAACTAGTGGCGGGCGCATATATATATATATATATATATATATATATATATAAAATTGAATTATATAAATTGAATTATTTTTTAAATGTAAATGTTATCTTTGTAACAAATTACCAGTATTTATTTTCTTTCCATAAAACAGGAATTTAGAAAAAAACTTAAAATTATATAAATTAATTATTTTTTTTAAAAATATATTTAGAGGCAACATTAAACTAAATTTCAAATTTGAAATCATCAAATCAAACTTACCATTCCTGGTTTGTATTTAAATTCTTCTATTGACTTCAGGATGTCACAGGCTTTAGTCACATGACCTGTGAAAAGTGGACACGCCGATTACTCCTCAGTAAATTCACTCTCAGAGTGTGTGTATTGAGTACAGACGTACCTAGCGTCAAGTACAGCTGTGCCATGGTGAGCTTAATACCAACGGCGCTTTCTGGGTGCTGATCTGAAAACCGCTGCAGGAGAAGAAAACAATCAGAGAAATAAAACGAAGAGAAACACCAGGTGTAAGTGTTTGCAGTACCTGTAAAAGCTCTATGGCTTTATTATGCTGTTTCTCTCTGCAGAGGAGTGCAACCTGGATCAGAACGGGTCTGGGGTGACCGGGGTTCTGGGTCTGCAGGTTTGATGACAGCTTCCTGCACTGATCTGCCTGTGGGGCGACAACCGAGACAAGAGTGACAGTTTATCATAATTCGATTGTAACAATCAGGGAAGCATTTTCGACACTAGCCAGTGATGTCAAATGCTTGTTTACCTGGTTGGTGTACATGGCCAGCAGGGCTTTGTTGATCTCGATGGCCTGTAACTGTTTTTTGGCCAGTTTGTGGTCCACCCCCTCTGCATTGGTCAACTTTACCTTCTTCTTGGAGTCAAACACATTTTGGTCCTGAAAGATCACAGAGATGAAAGATCAGAGTTACCACAAAAACATTTTCACAGTATGAATCATTTTAAATTACGGCAACACAAAATGACATGATTTCTGCTGGAAATTCATCAAGAAAATGGCTAATATTTGAAATAACCTTGTAAGGACATTTTATTGCATGAGTCACCTTGTTTATAGTGATGATGTTATTGGCAGTTACAGCTAGCAGACCCACATCAGACGGTCTAAACGCACAGAGAAACCAGAAAGAACATTTAAAGTCTCATGCACACCTGACTTGACGTGCATTTATTCATGTATACACAAGAGGTCGACCGATAGCGGATTTTGCATTAATTGGCCGATAGTTTTTAAAATCGATTAATTTTGTTACATTTATTTTTAGTGTTTCCTTACTATGACAGGCACAGATACAGAGACTTTAAGTGTCCAAAATGAATAAAATCCCAATTGCAGTAAATTGTTTAAATGAAATCCCGAGAAAAACTGATTTAACTATAAACAAAGCCGAAACACACCGATGAATCTTATTTTGAAATGACAGAGACTTGGATCTGCTACAATGCTCTATATTTAAGGATTTACCAAATTAGGCTTTTTAAAGCCTAAATGAAGAGTTTTGGATATATACATCTATATTTCAACAGAGGTTCAATGAGGAGGAATAAGTTGGAGACACGATGCATGTGCTGACGGGGCAGGTTTACATAAAGTCGCATTTTTTATTACATGCACTTGCTGCAATTAAGAACACTATTTAATCAGAATAACAAAATATGCACTGATGTGAGGATACAAATATGGATGAATATTGTCAGTGATTACAAATTTGGATACAGCAAATCCCCATGAAGTGTCAGTGATTGTAATTAAGAATTTTAATAAAATGAAAACAGAACAATTACTTTTCAACATACCATTGCATTATTTTTTTAATCAAATTAAGAGCTTCTATACTAATTAAAGCACAATCCAAAACCCCAACTTTTATTATAATTATAATAATTATTATTTTCCACCATAGAGCATCACAGTATTAATTAAAGCAGTGATGAGACTCTTGATTGTGAGATACTGATTAAATGTAATTATTATTGTTATTATTATTAACATTATAACTACTAATACATTGAACAGTACATATTATTTTACAGAAGTAATATAAATCGGTCACATTTTTTCAATTTTAGGCGTCTAGTTAAATGGGACTTTTATTTTGGCGTTTTACCGCAAAACCTTATGTTTTCGACGACTTCACTTCACTTCCGGAAAAGCCGTTCAGTATATGGGCTAACGTGCTTATTAAATGGCTAAAGGCAATGATTTAATGATATAAATATAAAGTATGCATTTTTTGTGCGTCACAGTGAATGAAGCGATCTTCTCTTAGTCGTTTATAAACACGTGATTTTAATTGGGGTGTGACGACACACTTAGCTCACGAGACGATATTTTAACTATATATACACGACTGGTCTTTTATTCGACTTGGGGGATGGCCGATACCACTATGTACTTTTCGATCTGATACAGAGTACTTTTAGGCCAGTATTTTTATTAATTGTTTGGATAACTTAAATTATTAATTAAATTTGTATATATATTTATAGGCTTAAGCAGAAAATTCTAAAAATGAGTTAGTATAAGCCACATATAAAACCTCAAAATTAACCCTAGATATGATTATATGGCTATGTAAAAGGGGGTTACGGCGAGAACCGGCTTGACAATATAAATAATATTTTAATTATGAACTTAAAAGACACAAACACACACATGACGGCCATGTCCGTAAACAATCTCGCTCTCCCGAACCATCTTCCACAGTTGGTCTTTATCCCTCTCCGAGGCTTGATTAGCCTGATACGGGACCGGGTGTGTATAGTAATAATAATAGATCTAATTGTCACACATTATACATACATTTCTGCATATATACAGTGAAATTATTTTTTTCACATATCCCAACTAAGCTGGGGTCAGAGTGCAGAGGTCAGCCATGATACGGCGCACCTGGAGCAGATAGGGTCAAGGGCCTTGCTCAAGGGCCCAACAGTGGTGTCTTGGCAGTGTTGGGGCTTGAACCCCCGACCTTCTGGTCAGTAACGCAGAGCCTTAACGGCTGAGCCACCACTGCCCTCCGCCCGTATAATCACGACCCGGACCCAGACCTGGTGGATTTTAGTTGAGAGCTGTGGTGGTTCTGAAGGTGTCTGTGCATAGTGCTTGTGTTAGCCGCGGTGTTTTCTTACAGTACTTGCATATTGTTCGTGTCTTGTCACATTCTCTGCCGTTTAATGTTTCCACCGGGTATCCAAAATACTGCCACACAAACGATTCAAATGTGGCGGGGGCATCTTCTATCCTAATTTCACCCTCAAATGACATCATGCTGATATCGCGAGACAGCTTTTCACCTCGACGAGAAATATCGTCACATTGTAATATCGCGAGATCTCGTCACACCCCTCGATTTTAAAGATGTGGTTAGCGTATGAGCGGCGGCTTCTCCCATTAACTTACTGTTGGAGTGCAGCTCATGCAAACAGTACATTTATTTCATTAAATCTCATCTTTTTATGGTTTAATCATCACACTATGACATATTACGTCATGTGCATTTACACATTCATTTTATCCCAAATATGTCAAATTTCGTGACATTTCATGTTTTATAGTTAATTACGTCTTTATGACTGGATTAAGTGATTCAAGATGGCCCTATAACTGCAGAATCATCCAGCGCGGTCCACGTTATGTTATTTTATGCATCCATTTTTGCCGATAACCGATAGTTCCATAAAGCGACTATCGGCACCGATATATCGGTCTACCTCTACTATATACAGTACATGCTAAATTATATATTTATAAAACATCTCTTGAACTGTTCAATTTTCATGCATGTGGATTTTAAACTTCTGTGTGCAGTTTTGATTGTGCATGCATTGCTTACTTGAGTTTAATGACCTGATTGTAGAGCTGAAGTGCATCTTCATTTCTGCCCTGCAGCTGCATCACGTAAGCCATCTGAGAGTGAATGATGGCCAGCTCAGCATCCACATCCTCCTCCGTCACATCCTACATAAACAATTCACAATAAATCCCAATGTTCAGCATCACTACAAACAGAAACAGACTGTCGGCAGCATAGAGACATAAGAATTACTTACAGAGTCCTCGGCCAGGGACTTCCTGCACAACTCTGGGGAAAAGAAAAGAAAATTGAAAAAAACAAACATACATGAAATTATTCATGAGTCATTCATGTTATACTGAGAGAACTAACATTATTCTTTAGTCACAGAAGCTTAAAATTAAACAGCGTGGGGGGCTCTCAATTAAAGCTGATTGACCATAACTAGCACAACCACCACCGCACCAAATTAACCAGAAAAAAAGATTTGCTGCATAACGCAGTACTTTTACATTTACATTTACGCATTTGGCAGACGCTTTTATCCAAAGTGACTTACAGTGCACTTATTACAGGGACAATCCCCCCCGGAGCAACCTGGAGTTAAGTGCCTTACTCAAGGACACAATGGTGGTGGCTGTGGGGATCAAACCAGCAACCTTCTGATTACCGTTATGTGCCTTAGCCCACTACGCCACCACTACCACTTCCATTCTTCCTTTTACCTAAACTCAAATCTGAAAAATTCAAGGACTCTTATTTTGAAATGTTTGTGCTTCACGTTACACGCACAAGCTGAGAAGGTACACAAAAGTTTTGATTTCACCTCCAGAGAGGCTGCTGTAGTCTAGCAATCCGCTCACAGAGGAAAACTAAAATATCGGCAAGCTATCGGCCGATTAATCTGCAAAAACGACAAGTCTGTCGACCTCTAGTTCCGTTCCAAAAATTATCAAAGTGGCTACCTATATGGCATTTGAAGGCATCAAAGAGACTGATAGACCACCGTGCACGCTAGATATCGGTATAGGCCAATGAATAACCCATATCAGTCAACCACTAATCAATGGTGTGTCCCAGGCACGAAGGTCATTCCAAAATATAAAGCTGTCCAATCCGTTTTCTCTTGAAAACTAATCAATTTTGCTATGTTTAAGCCACACATCCACACTAGAGCGACATTTTCCTCCACCGAAAATTGAGACTTTTGGAGACTCTGGGTAGCTCAGCGAGTATTGATGCTGACTACCACCCCTGGAGTCGCGAGTTTGAATCCAGGGTGTGCTGAGTGACTCCAGTCAGGTCTCCTAAGCAACCAAATTGGCCCGGTTGCTAGGGAGGGTAGAGTCACATGGGGTAACCTCCTCGTGGTCGTGATTAGTGGTTCTCGCTCTCAATGGGGCGTGTGGTGAGTTGTGCGTGACAGCAAGTCAGCTCAATAAGTTTCAGGACAGAGCCGCTATAACCCTCTGAAATAAAGGCATGACCTCTGACCTTCAGCCTTCTGTAGTTTCTTCATGGCCTGACTGAGCTGCCCTTGACCAATCAGACAGCAGGCAGCGTTATAGCACAGCTCATAGGAGCTCTCAGGTAAACCCAGATCCTCCTGAATATAAACAAAACAATGAATCACAGATGTGATAGAATGGGACGTTATAACTTACTGATGAATGAATGATTCAATTCTTAACTTCAGAACAAGAAAATAACATTTACCAATCTCTTCCCCCAAAATCATGCATTTTGAGAGTTACACATTTCAAGTCAAGGTTAAAGAGATTTAAAGATAGTATTATAGTCATATAGTATTATTGTGTATCTCACTGGTGTTGTGTTCTCCCAGGTGCTCAGTGCTGCCAAGACAGCGGACATGTTCGTCTTCCTCTCCTCTTCATATTCATCCTGAGAGTTTCTGATGAGGTCTTTGTAAACAGCACGACACTCTTCATACCGCTCCAGTCTGTACAGCTACACACACACCAATGAGTTATGAACTCTGAATAAATTATTGCATCAACTGAACACTTACACTGATCAGCCATAACATTAAAACCTGCCTAATATCGTCCACCTCGTGCCACCAAAACAGCTCTGACCTGTCGAGACATGGACTCCGTAAGACTTCTGAAGATGTCCTGTGGTATCTGGCACAGAGACGATAGCAGCAGATCCTTCATGTCCTGTAAGTTGCGAGGTGGGGCCTCCATGGATCGGACTTAATGGTCGATCACATCCAATAGATGCTCAATCGGATGGAGATCTGGGGAATTTGGAGGCAAAGTCAACACCTTGAACTCTTTGTCATGTTCCTCAAACCATTCCTGCACAATTTTTGCAGTGTTGCAGGGTGCATTATCAGGGAATACCATTGCCATGAAGGGGTGTACGTGGTCTGTAACAATCTTTAGGTGGGTGGCACGTGTCAAAGTAACATCCAAATGAATGCCATGACCCAAGGATTCCCAGCAGAACATTGCCCAGGGCATCACACCGCCTCCGCCGGCCTGCCTTCTTCCCATAGTGCATCCTGCTGCCATCTCTTCCACGGGTAAAGGATGCACACACACCCGGCCCTCCTCATCTAAAAGAAAACGTGATTCATCAGACCATGCCACCTTCATCCATTGCTCCATGGTCTCCAGTTCTAACGTGCCCATTGTAGGTGCTTTCGGTGGTGGACAGGGGTCAGCATGGGCACTCTGACCGGTCTATGGATACGCAGAGTCCCATGTGCAGATAGCTGCGATGCACTGTGTGTTCTGACACCTTTCAATCATGGCCAGCATTACGTTTTTCAGCAATTTGTGCTACAGTAGCTCCTCTGTGGGATCGGACCAGACAGGCTAGCCTTCGCTCCTGACATTGCATCAATGAGCCTCATGACGTCTTCATCGGTTGTCCTTCCTTGGACCACATGTTTTGGTAGGTACGAACCACTACATACCGGGAACACCCCACAAGACTTGCCACTTTAGAGATGCTCTGACCCAGTCGCCTAGCCATCGCAATTTGGCCCTTGTCAAAGTCACTCAGATCCTTACGCTTGCCCGTTTTCCCATTTTCCCTGCTTGCAACACATGATATTCAAGAACGAACTGTTCACTTGCTGCCTAATATATCCCAGCCCTTGACAGGTGCCATTGTAACAAGATAATCAATGTTATTCACTTCTCCTGTCAGTGGTTTTAAAGTTATGGCTGATCAGTGTATATACCCCAACAATCATCCATATGAATACGATCTGTGTCTCTCACCACTTGGCCGTAGAGTTCCTTGAGTTTATCCGTTTGTTCTGGAATTCCCTGGATAGTTTTCAAAGCGTTTTCCACCCTGTTCAGACGGTATTCACAGTAGGCCTTCTCGAACCCGACCATATCACTAAAAACAGTATACAAAATGCACAGTCTTTTAATACACAGGCATACTCTAAATCGACAGACGTGTGGACTTTCCCATCACCAGCGAAGTACATACTATTATTAGATACTAGAATTCTGTGAATTGGGACGCATCCTGGACGTTTACCTGCTCAGAGATTTGGTGTGAGTGTTTATTACATTCAGGGCTTCTTTAAAACCTCCATTATGAATCAGGCAGACAATTTTACAGTGCAGAGCCGTCACATCGTCCTTATTTTCATGGAGAACTACAACAAGAGAGAAAAAGACCCCATCAAAATGTAAACATTGATATTAATACGTTGACATCGTACAATAAACTGTTAGCATACAGACTTTTTACTTCATTATATCCACGTAATTTTCCTTTCTTATGATGCAATTTATTTTGTGAAGTGCACCAGTCCCTCCTGCAGCAAAGCACCCACATAGCATGATGCTGTTACCCCCATGCTTTGCGGTTGGGATGGTGTTTTTTGGCTTGCAAGCCTCACCTTTTTACCTCCAAACATAACAATGGTCATTATGGCCTAACAGTTACATTTGTGTTTCATTAGACTAGAGGACATTTCTCCAAAAGTAAGATCTTTGTCCCCATGTGCACTTGCAATCTCTAGTCTGGCTTTTATATGGAGGTTTTGGAGCAGTGGCTTCTTCCTTGCTGAGCAGCCTTTCAGGTTATGAATTTATAGGACGTTTTACTGTGGATATAGATACTCGTCTACCTGTTTCCTCCAGCATCTACACAGGAACCTATCAAATGGTTGGAGTCATGGAATCACCAAAGGTCATGGCTTAATGCTTCCTTAGGTGAAAACTAGCCTAGTAATCATGTTTTCTAACCGATATCAAAAACATGACATCATGACTTAAGTATCCAGTTTAATCCAGTTTGTTTTGCCTCCAAGTAGCATATGCTAGTTTATTTTTAGCTGTGACTTCTCACTGCCGAAATGTCCAAATACCAACGCAGTGATATTGTTACAATACAATAGTGGCATGCGGAGACTTTCATGGCAATAAATGGACAAAAGAGCACATGGCACACGTCAGGGGTGCATCTAGACATTTCAAACATATCAAGCACCTGCTCTGCCCTCGTGCGACTTTATCCATGATTAAGTCGTGTTGATAATTGATCCGTATAGCGCTATTTCATTCCACATTTGAAGCGAGCAAAATGCGCTCCAAAATGTACAAATGATGGGATGACTAATTTATATTCACGAGGAAAGCGCTAACTGACTGTAAGCGCTAACTGACTGCAATCCCCTGCCATCCTATGTTTCAGGAAAGAGTTTGAGACGAGTTGTTATGCGGCGACGTCACTCTAATTGCATGAATTTGCGTGTGTGTCTGTGTGACGGGGTCCCTCTCGCAGTGTAGAAAGTGCACAGCTGACTGGGTCTGACAAGCGTTATGTTGCGTCAAGAATTTTAAATGAACCACGTGAAACCCCAAGAGCGGCGCTCATAATTCAGCAGTGGCGCAGCACCGAGGCAAAATGCATATAGGGGAAACACTGGACTATTTTGCCGAGAAAGACCACTTCTATTAAAATGAATGGGCGAAATTGGAACGTCCAACAAGGAAGCTCTAGCACCCAACAGTCAACGGATGTAGAAAGGAAGTCCCGTTACAGGTATTGCCTGTCAATCAACTCAAGAATGCACATTTGCACATGATACCGGTATTGTTGTTTGATTTTACTGAATACTTCCCTCATTCAAGTAGATAGGAGCTGCACTGTCATGACTGGAAATAGACTCCCGGGAGCATTGCAAAGATGGCCGACAGTGGACTGACTTGCTAGAAAGACTTTATGGTACGTTAGCACGTGACCCAAAGATGATGCATGCCAAATTTAAAACTTATTCAGCCATACGGTTGCAGCGTTTTAAGCCATTTCAAGCTGTAGCACCCTCAAGTGGCGAAATTGGCCAAAACTTTGCATGCATCCTCAAAATGTTTTGGGATGAATGTTAACCAAGTTTCGTAAAGTTTGGACTTTGCGGCGAGAAGATATAGCCCATTGAGTAAATTTGGGCCACGGCCAAAGAATTACTTAATTATACATTCGACAAATCAAAAATCAGAAGAATAGTTTTTTTTTTTTTTGTCAGGACCATCCCTAGATCATACATGCAAAGTTTCAAGTAAATCGGAGATACGGCTAGACCAAGTTCGCAAAAGTAGTTTTTATTAAATATTTGTAAACGGATCTAAAATCTGAGATATACATTTTGTTCGTCTTGACTCAAGGAATCAGAGCAGATAAGGATTTTGATTTTAGCCCCTACAGTTGCAAAGATATGAGCCAAAACATAAAAGTACTTTTTATAGCGCCTCCTAGCGTCGGATGGTAGTGTTTGTATGCGCCTGGGGGGCGATTTGGGACCATCCTGCCATCAGTGCTTGGACCCCTAAATGTATAAAGGACACGTAATCACGAATAATAAACATCTGAAGACCCCCAGAAAGTCTTAAAGACCTCCAAGACATCGTTTAAAATCCTTAACGAGTTAAAAGTGTTCAATGAAACTATCACATTTGCACTAATAAAATATGAATTTGATTATAAATATAGATATTTATGACTCGACTACAGTGCAGGTTGGACATATGCTACAGCAGAAGAAGAGCACAAACAGAAGTTTCATTCAACAAGAAGAGAATCGCAACAGAAATAGATTAAAGTGTTTTTAATTTACTTTTGTTGACAGCTTTCAGGGCTCTGATGAAGTCTCCGTTCTGTCCGCAGCGGTTGATTTCGGTCCAGAGAGCAGAAGCGAGCCCCGACCCGCTCGCCATCTTTAGTCATATGAGAACACACCAGGACAGAATAAAAGTCCCCTGTTACTCTAAAGACACTAGCATAATAAAAGTCCCCTGTTACTCTAAGGACACTAGCATAAAAAAGTCCCCTGTACTCTAAAGACAATAGCATAAAAAAGTCCCCTGTTACTCTAAAGACACTAGCATGATAAAAGTCCCCTGTTACTCTAAAGACACTAGCATAATAACAGTCCCCTGTTACTCTAAAGACACTAGCATGATAAAAGTCCCCTGTTACTCTAAAGACACCAGCATAATAAAAGTCCCCTGTTACTCTAAAGACACTAGCATGATAAAAGTCCCCTGTTACTCTAAAGACACTAGCATGATAAAAGTCCCCTGTTACTCTAAAGACACTAGCATGATAAAAGTCCCCTGTTACTCTAAAGACACTAGCATGATAAAAGTCCCCTGTTACTCTAAAGACACCAGCATAATAAAAGTCCCCTGTTACTCTAAAGACACTAGCATGATAAAAGTCCCCTGTTACTCTAAAGACACTAGCATAATAAAAGTCCCCTGTTACTCTAAGGACACTAGCATAATAACAGTCCCCTGTTACTCTAAGGATACTAGCATAATAAAAGTCCCCTGTTACTCCAAAGACACTAGCATAATAAATGCCCCATGTTACTCTAAAGACACTAACATAATAAAAGTCCCCTGTTACTCTAAAGACACTAGCATAATAAAACTCCCCTGTTACTCTAAAGACACTCGCATAATAAAAGTCCCCTGTTACTAGTTATTAGTATTTTTTTCTGTTCTTTACTGCAAGGATATAACCACATATTCACGATTATATTAATTTAATAATCAACATGGGAAAAAACCATCAGTAAACCATTATAATGAGTGTTGGGGGGACATGAGTCCCCCTCTATGTCTATGGTGGTTACGCCCTGCTTCATATCCTCAAAAATCCTCCTCAATGCTTCAAAATATAGTCATTTTAATGCACGTCTACCTACCTGTACCTGTTTGCAATTTTCTTGAATAAAAATGTGAATAATGGAAACTTGGGATAATATTTCCTTTGATATTGTAATTGCGATTATATCGATGTCCCGTTATACCGTTGCATCGTTATGTAAATAATGTAGGCCGGTCGGTAATCCATCCCTTGGCAGTTGCATGCCACATTCTTTCGGCTGTGCATCAAAACAACTTGAGAGCTCAGCTGTGTTCCTGAATTGCTTTAATATTTTTATTGCATGTAAAACAAAAAGTGTTTTTCACATTTTGAATAAATTTCACAGTATCATTTAGATTACTGGCATGACTTTAGACTCATTTAAATGCATCAGATTTGCTTCTGCATTCATGCACAAACGGTCCAAACTTTTGTTGTAAAAATAAATGTTTGGCTCAGCGGTGTGCAGCTTAATGAAATGCTGTCATTGACACTTTGCACGACATTATAATTGCAGCAGCTGTAATTGTAAACTCAATTATATTTTCGAATAATTGTGCAGCCCTTGCCCATATGCATGACTGGGCCTTTCTGGAATAATTGTATTATCTTCTGTTATTAAATGACCTATATTTACCAGAAGAGGGCACAACAAGGCAAACCACACAGTCAATATTTTCTAAACCCGCAGGCCTTTGCATTGCACACAAAGGACTTTTTCTGGACTTTATATGATTTTGATACAACTCTAAATAACACTGAAATATAATCACCATCTCTATCCCAGTAACTCAATATTAAATCCACATTTCAACATTTCACATTATACTTTTACTTCAGATGCTGGCTTTCCTGTTTGATGACTTTGCTTTTTACCTCCTGCTAAGTAAGAGCAGGGATGTAAAGTAGCAAATTACAAATACTCACTTTACTGTAATTAAGTACTTTTCCCCCAGAGAATTGTACTTTTTTAAGTAGTTTAAAAATTATACATTATTTATACATTATTATTATACATTATTTTTATTGTGTTATTTTCCCACCGTCTGTGTTCGCTACTTTCCTGTCCTGGTTTTAGTTTTATCTATCACCATGATTGGCTAGGGAGAGTCCTGTGACCCTCGTCAAATCATTCAACGTAAAAATCTTGAACGGCAGCAGCAGATCTGGTGCCAACTGTGGAGGATGCCTCAAGCACAGTTTACAGCTGAACATCACGGCCGCACCTGAAAGGGCTTTTCACAGTGAAAAAGGCAAATTGCTTGATCGTCTCATGCGAGTTTAACTTGCTCAAGCCAGATATCAGCATTAATCCTGCCTCTAATTTGAAGAAACACATCAAGGTAAATTTCATGTATGTTTACTAGATTCTGTGTCTATAATGTGGCCTGTAATTGATCTATCTATCATTGAGATTATTGGTCTGCTATGAGAGATTAAAGCGATGTTATCAATAGGACTGGGCAATAAAATGTTTTACGTGTTTATCGGAAAAAAGAGAGATGTCCTCGATCAAACTTTTGAGTAGTTTTCTATATTTAGCCTATGTTTTACATCTAGAACAGGGGTGTTCGTTACATCAATCGCGATAGCAAGAGCACCACTGGTTGGTTGATCTAGATGAAATATAATAGATTGACTTTATATTTCCTGACGTCTGTCGCTGTGTGCTGTTTGACTGACAGGCAGCTAACGTTTGAGCGCTAATGCGGGTACACGACCAAATACGCTTTATAATTATAATTCCGCCAATGCTCGTCTTGATAAGGATTTAATGTAAACGCAGTCGTTTATGTCTAAAGTGAACTTAAACAGTGGGACAAAAAGTGTATTTACATCAAAATGTTGGACTTGAAGTGAACATGTAACCAGGGCTGGACTGGGAAGAGAAATCAGCCCTGGATTTTACATGGCAACTGGTCCAACTTTTGAGTGGGGGACGTGGATGTGTTCGCTGTTCTCTGCATATCGCGGCGCTGTTTTGTGGTCCATTCTGCGTTATGCGGCGGCTCATTGTTGCACGTTTCGTAGCCGAACCACCGGCCCACTCGGTTCTCCCGATGTCCCCTAATCAGCCCCTGATCATCCCAAAAGAGCGTCGGCCCACTGGGAAAATGCCCAGAATTCCAGATTACAAATCCAGCCCTGGATGTAACCGAATTGAGCACTGTCTAGTGGGCTATGTCATATAAAGGATATTAATCAATCATGTAATAGAATAAAACAGTGACATTTAAAAAATAAATAAAAATATTGTTAGTTTTTTAATGAAAACGACCCCTGATGTAGAGAGGGTGTTAATTGGTAATTACCAGGAAAGTAGAGATGATAATCTCAAAAGGAGGACATGTGCCCCCCCAAAAATTATCATTGACTCACCCTCATGCCATCTGTCTATGACTTTCTTTCTTCAGAACACATATTAAGATTTTTAGAAGAATATTTCAGCTCTGCAGGTTAATACAATGCAAGTGAATGGGTGCCAAAATATTGATAATCCAAAAAGCACATATAAGCAGCATAAAAGTAATCCATACGACTCCAGTGGTTTAATCCATGACTTCAGAATTGATATGATAGGTGTGGGTGACAAACAGATCAATATTTAAGTCCTTTTTTGCTATACTTTCTTCTCTCTGCCCAGTAGGGGGCGATATGCATGAAGAATGTGAATCACCAAAAACACAAGAAGAACAATGTGAAATTTCAAGTGGAGGTTGATGGAGCAGCGAGGAGAATAAATAGTAAAAACGAAATTAAATTTGTATCTGTTTCTCACCACATCTATCATATCGCTTCTGATGACACGGATTAAACCACTGGAGGATTAGATGCATTAGACTACCTTTATGCTGATTTGTGTGATTTGTGGAGCTTCAATATTTTAGCACCGATTCACTTTCATTGTATGGACCAACAGAGCTGAGATATTCTTCTAGAAATCTTAATTTGTGTTCTGCAGAAGAAAGACAGTCATACTCATCCAGGATGGCATGAGGGTGAGTTAATTATGAAAATAATTTTCATTTATGGGTGAATTATTCCTTTTTAAGCGTGATGTAGCCCCTGTACCAGACAACGTTTCCCATGCCTGCTCTACCTCAATTGTGCAGGACATGACGTGCCACGTGATCCTGCTTATTTAGCATTTTTTTACATTTACATTTACATTTATTCATTTGGCAGATGCTTTTATCTAAAGCGACTTACAAAAAAGGAAAACATAAGCGAATCATCTTAAAGAGACAGTGGTACGAAAAGTGCCATAATACAAAGTTTCACTAGCATCAGAATAGCATTCAAAACAGATACAAGGGCAATTTTTTTTTTTTAGTGTCTGGTTAAGTGCTCATGGAAAAGATGTGTTTTTAGCCCTTTTTTGAAGACAGAAAGTGAGTCAGCTTCACAGATGGAGTTGGGAAGGTCATTCCACCAAAGTGGTGTGATGAAGCCGAATGTCCAGGAAAGTGTTTTGGTGCCTCTTTGTGTTGGTACAACAAGGCGACGTTCCTTAGCCGACCGCAGGCTTCTGGTGGGCGTGTAGTTCTGCAGAAATGATTTTAGGTGTGCTGGAGCAGACCCAGTGATTATTCTGTATGCGGCATCAGAGCCTTGAATTTAATACGTGCATCAACCGGCAGCCAGTGGAGAGAGACAAAGAGTGGTGTAACATGCGCTCTCTTTGGTTCATTAAAGACCAGACGTGCTGCTGCATTCTGGATCATTTGCAGGGGTCTAATTGCACTTGCAGGGAGTCCTGCAATGAGAGCGTTACAGTAGTCCAGTCTAGTGATGACAAGTGACTGAACAAGCAGTTGTGTGGCATGCTCAGAGAGGAAGGGTCTTATCTTCCTGATGTTGTAGAGTGTATTCCTGATGTTGTAGATGATCTTGCAGTCTTTGAGATGTGGTCTGTGAAATTTAGCTGTTATCGATGGTTGCCCCTAGATTTCTGACCGTTTTTGAAGGCGACACTGTAGTTGAACCCAACTGCACGGTGATGTTGTGCTCAACAGCAGGGTTGGCTGGAAAGACGAGGGGTTCGGTTTTGGCTGGATTGAGTTGCAGGTGGTGTTCCTGGCCGAGATGTCCAGGCCGAGATGTCTGCCAGGCAGGCAGCGATTCGAGCGGTCACTGTGGTGTCGTTGGGCTGGAAAGATAAGTAGAGTTGCATGTTTTCAGCATAGCAGTGGTAAGAGAAACCATGTACCTGAATGATCAGTCCCAGTGATGTTGTGTAGATAGAGAAGAGAAGTGGCCCAAGCACTGATCCCTGAGGTACCCCAGTAAGTAACTGATGTGGCTCGGACACCTCACCTCTCCAGGCTACCTTGAAAGACCTACCTGAGAGATGGGAATTAAACCAGTCAACCAGAGTCCCGGTGATGCCCAGCGAGGAGAGGGTGGAGAGTAAGATCTGATGGTTGACTGTGTCAAAGGCTGCAGAAAGTTCCAGCAGAATCAGAACGGATGATCTAGATTCAGCTTTCGCCCGTCTCAGCGACTCAATGACAGACAGCAGGACAGTCTCGGAGGAGTATCCACTTTTGAAGCCTGACTGATTGTCATCCAGCAGCTTGTTCTAGATCTGCATTCCTTGCATTGTTTGAACATGCTTATGCACAACAATAACTCTCTGTAGGCATTAAGGGAAATTATATACCCACTACTTTTACTCTTTTACTCTTACTTGAGTAGTTTTTAGGACAGCTACTTTTACTCTTTTACTCTTACTTGAGTAGTTTTAGGACAGCTACTTTTACTCTTTTACTCTTGAGTAGTTTTAGGACAGCTACTTTTACTCTTTTACTCTTACTTGAGTAGTTTTTAGGACAGCTACTTTTACTCTTTTACTCTTACTTGAGTAGTTTTAGGACAGCTACTTTTACTCTTTTACTCTTACTTGAGTAGTTTTTAGGACAGCTACTTTTACTCTTTTACTCTTACTTGAGTAGTTTTTAGGACAGCTACATTTACTCTTTTACTCTTACTTGAGTAGTTTTTAGGACAGCTACATTTACTCTTTTACTCTTGAGTAGTTTTAGGACAGCTACTTTTACTCTTTTACTCTTACTTGAGTAGTTTTAGGACAGCTACATTTACTCTTTTACTCTTGAGTAGTTTTAGGACAGCTACTTTTACTCTTTTACTCTTACTTGAGTAGTTTTAGGACAGCTACATTTACTCTTTTACTCTTGAGTAGTTTTAGGACAGCTACTTTTACTCTTTTACTCTTACTTGAGTAGTTTTTAGGACAGCTACATTTACTCTTTTACTCTTACTTGAGTAGTTTTTAGGACAGCTACATTTACTCTTTTACTCTTGAGTAGTTTTAGGACAGCTACATTTACTCTTTTACTCTTGAGTAGTTTTAGGACAGCTACTTTTACTCTTTTACTCTTACTTGAGTAGTTTTTAGGACAGCTACATTTACTCTTTTACTCTTACTTGAGTAGTTTTTAGGACAGCTACTTTTACTCTTTTACTCTTACTTGAGTAGTTTTTAGGACAGCTACATTTACTCTTTTACTCTTACTTGAGTAGTTTTAGGACAGCTACTTTTACTCTTTTACTCTTACTTGAGTAGTTTTTAGGACAGCTACTTTTACTCTTTTACTCTTACTTGAGTAGTTTTTAGGACAGCTACTTTTACTCTTTTACTCTTACTTGAGTAGTTTTTAGGACAGCTATTTTTACTCTACTCACACTAAATTTTTTGGGAAGTAACAGCACTTCTACTTGAGTATGATTTTTCAGTACTCTTTCCGCCCCTGAGTAAGAGCTGTGAAAAGATGTCACTGATGAGTGCAAGTTCAAATGTGTCAATAGTAAATCAAAGCGGTTGATCATCAGCCTGGGCACTTGTCCAATATCTTGACTAATTCTTCTGATCTATTTTTAATACACATAGAAACAACACTGTGATTGTCAAACTTGATGGCCCTCTCGATGAATTGAGGTTTGAACCTTGACGACTAAAAAAGATTATTGGGTCTGACTTCTGTTGGTTGCGCAAACATACTATTACACTGTATTACAACATATAGGGAGATTTCTGCTGACAAACAGGAATAAGCATACACACTGTTGGGTGCTGTTGCTTTAAGGGCTTTGTCTCTGGGTTCATGTGATTATCCAAGTCAATATGTAAAAAGTTTAAAGTTAAACTGAAAGTGAAAGAGACACCATGTTGTTCTCATGTTGAGACTTGCTGAAATGTTGAAATGTAATGACTCCAGATCACTCTACTACCTAAAAATGAGCTAATCCCAGCGTGATCAGCATGTTTTATGTTTTTAACTATATTTATCGTTCTTGGTGTTTGCGCCTTAGCACCTAAATGCCTTTATTTTTTTTGTGGATATTTGTTGTTTTCTATCACAAATGTTGAAATATTCTTGCATATGTTATTTATAGCATTTTAATTGGTAAGCAAATGTTTAAAGGTGTTTGTGTCACAGAAACAGTTTTTTTGTAACCCTGTATTGATTGTTGATAATACTGTGCAATCTTGAGAAGTTTACAAAGGAAATAATTTGATTTAATCTTGCTAGATTTAATAACATCAGA